>NC_061162.1:8560714-8675714 GCF_022113875.1 Hydra vulgaris
TTGATATACATAAATATATACGCTGGTCACAACAATCCAGTCAAAAATTTCTTTAAAAAAATCAATTTTGAGTTGAGAAATTCGTATTTTTTGATGTTTGATGTTATGTTTGTAAAATAATTATTATATATATGTGTGTGTGCGTGCGTGTGTGTGTTATTTCTTTCTAACCCCTTTATTTTTACATACTTGTCTTGACAATATTTTTTTAGATTTAAGACTGCTCCCCTGATTCCTACAGCAAAAAAACAACTTTAAAATGCTGGCGATAATATTTTAAAGACTGCACCTGATCGAAAAGAAGGTGAATGACGTCAACTGTTTGAACATTCGATTCTTGGAAATTAACAAGTGGAAGAAGAAGTTTATAAAGTTGTAATTTATAAAACTCAGCACAATTATATTATTAAAAAATTTAAATGATTTATTATTTTTTTCTTATTCTCAAGAAGTTCTGTAAAAACATATATTTGAACCTTACGTTTAAGTAAAGCCATGTAAAAACACGTAATTTAGACGTCGAAATGAGAACGTCTAAATTAGGTTATTGAAAGACGTCATTTGGCGTTTCCATTTAGCACTAGTTCTGAACGTCCTAAATTCACGTATTTTAGACGTCTAAAAACACGTCTTTATTCCGTCTTAAAAAGACGTCATCTGGCGTTGCCATTTAGAACCAGTTCCAGACGTCCTAAAAAGACGTCCTTTCGACGTCATATGGACGTTTCCGTGCCCGCTGGGTAGGTACTGTTCGAAAACATAATAAAAATGCTCGATAAATAGGTTAAAGAAAACATCGTGTCTTCATTGCATGGTTCACAAAAATTATGGCTGTGTACAGAACTAATACAGAACGAATTTTATGAATTTATTGAAAAGTTGTTGTATTTATATATTTATTGGGAATAAAATTATATATAAAAGCAAAAATTATTTCTTTTCAAAAATTTTTCAAATTTACCCCAAAACGATGTAAATTAACACCGAAACGGTGTGCAGCATGAAATACACCATAATGGTGTAAATTAACACCAAAACAGTATAAATTAACACTAAAATGGTGTACAGCATGAAATACACCAAAACGGTGTAAATTAACACCGTTTTGGTGTATTTCATGCTGCACACCGTTTTTGTGTAATTTAACACTTTTTAATTTTTTTTTTTATGTTGATTTTAGGTGCCTCAAGAAGTCCTTACGGTCTTATCACAGAGCACCGCGGAAAAGCATTTAATAGGAAGTTCACGCCTCCTTCCCAACCGATGTCGCAAAACTGGGGTTTGAACCACGGATCTTACGTTTCTGAGGCAAGTGTGCTACCACTGCGCCACGGCTGCTTAAATATATATATATATATATATATATATATAATATATATATATATATATATATATATATATATATATATATATATATATATATATATATATATATATATATATATATATATATTATATATATATATATATATATATATATATATATATATATATATATATATATATATATATATATATATATATTTAAGCACAAAATACAAAACTACAAAAATCAAACCAATTTTTGTAGTTTTGTAACAATTTTTGTAACGCTTTTTATTCCACCTGATGAGATATATATCAAAAGTTTTATTTATATATTTACAGTATTTTTTAATTTTTTAGATTTTACGATCTTTAAAGATATCCTAAATATATTGGAGCAAAAGATGAAATCCCATAAAAATTCCTGGGGGTAAAAATGCAGAAAATCATTTGCTTAAATTATTATTTCTTTTAAAATAAAATAAAAGTTCCAAAGCATCTTCAAGAGATTTTGTGGAAGAAGCAAAAAACAAATCAAAAAAGTGATTCAATTCTATTTATAATTTTTTATAAATGTTTATAAATATTTAACTTAAATTCTTTTTATAGATACTTAACTTAAATTCTATTTATAAATATTTAACCTTAAATTCTATTGATAAATATTTAATTTTTAAACGTAAATACTCAAAAGTATCAAAAAAGAAAACTTTTTTTATTAATTAAATAAATAATGAACTTAATCAGATACTATTTTTTGAAATAAAATCAACATTAGAAAACATAGAAATGCTCTAATAGAATAAATTGTGTTTGGGTTTTTTAATACATAACTTTTTCGATATTTTTTGTAAATTTTAATTTGATGTCATGTTATAGTTGGCTTTTCTGGTACTTTAAGTGTTTTGATAATTTCCTAATTTCCAATATGATCTTCAATGACTTTAGTATAAGTATATAATTTATACTGTATAATGCTCTATTTAAAGAACGAAAAGAAAGTTTGTTTTGAATCAATAGTTCTATCCTAAAAATATTCTTGTAGAAAAGCCTTTATACAAGTTTTTTAAAAAAATTTAATAAAAATGCTAACATTGCATTATCTACATAATACGCAAAAATAGACTTAAATCAATTTTGTAGCCACGGCCGTGGAGAGCCGTCACGCCGCCTGGGACAGCAACCCTTATTGGCGCCCTTATCTATCAAAATATTCCTATATATATTATAGATGAAGGACCATTTTTTTTTTAAGTATCTTCTTTTCATTTGGCGCCTCTTAGATATTTGCCGTATATCGGCGGCCCTATTTGTAGCAATACTTTCAGAACGTTTTCAATCTCTTGTTTTGGAGTTTGATCTTTTGTCTCTTTTTACTCTCTTTTACTCAGATTCAAAAAATAAGTTTATTTATTAGAAGTAATTGTTTATATTATAAACCTAATAAACGCAAAGAACATTTTCTGTAACCCATCTTTTGAAGCAAATGAGTACACTTTCATTTCATTGATACAAGTCAATCTACTATTAAACTTTCAAACCACCTATGCTTCTGTTGCTGAAATAGTCTGTGCAACGCGTCGCTGTTTTACAAATATATTCTCTAGAATTTTCTTCATTGTTCTTTTTTTTCCTTTTTAACAAATGCTTAAAAAAATATAGCCTTCCTGCCTGCTGAAAAATATTTTCAGTTTCTTGAAAAACTTTGATGATTGCTTTGACTCTTCAAACTGTTGTGCAAACTGTTGCTCAATTATTCTTATTATTTTTGTTTGCAAAGACTTAGAATCTTTAATTAAAAATTTTTTAAAATATTGAGAGAAACAGCATACTCTCCGACAACATATACATGTTTTGATCCAATCTTTCTACTCCTGACTTTAATTGTTAATCGTTATGACAAAAAGGTTCTGTCGTACTTTAGATAAGTTCTAACTAGGTTAACCATTTTCTTATGACTCTTCCTGCTCTATATATATATATATATCTTATTTATCCTTGTATAGAACAGTCTTGTTGTACTTGGTATAGTTTTTTTAATGATCTTGTTTTTTTGCAGACATGGTTTAAGGAGGAGTAATAAATATTGTTGAACCTGAATTAACTGCTTAGCATAAGCCTTTGTTTAATCATAAAAAGATTAAACTTCTTTCTTATTAACTTTTCTAGATAAATAAAAGTTTTTAGAGGAGAAAAAAACAACAGTTACCGTAAAAGGGTGCAACATAGTTGAATGACTAGATTGAGTTTTGGTTAAATGAACAAGTAATAATATCAAAAATAGCAACTATAGAAGTATTTGTAGACTACAAATACTTCTATGTATTTTATAAGTATTTGTAGACTACAAATAGAAGTATTTGTGACTACATTCTTTTAATGTAATTATTACTTTTTGCTTTAAAAACTATAATTCATTTAGTTTTTTTTCCAACATCTGTGCTTTGAAAATATATATCGTCTTTATGTTTCCATAATAGCTTAGAAATTATTCTTCCGTGAACCGCTTTACTTGTTCTATATCTACCTTTATTTTATGTTTGAAGCCTTGTTGGAGATAAATTTAATGTTCAATTAAATCCACTGTTTTATACGAAGTTTTGTTTTAAAGTAAAAACAAAACAAAAAAGTAAAAAAAGTTATTTTTTTAACAATATATTCTTGTAATTTAATATTTCGAAGTACAAAATTCACATATATAATATCAAAAATGGCTTTTTCCTTCAAAAAAATACTCTTCTACTTTTGGTTGAAAAATATTTTTTGCGAAATGAAGCTTTTTAAGTTTTTTAAGTCTGACTTGTTTTTTTATGAAGTCTGACTTGACAAAGTCAGACTTCAAAGTTCAACTCGAGCTTTACTTAAATTTGCTTCTTGCATTTGCAAAAGGAATGTCTTTATGCTCATTATTACGCATATTATATTTAAAAATTGGCGTCACTCCTTTGATCAGACTTCTCTATGAGTGGCACCATCTTAATTATTGTAATTAATATTATCCTTATAACTATTATTATTTTTATTAATATTATTGTTGTTATTGTTGTTAATTTTGTTTAAAAACTTTGTATTCTTTTTTTTTTTACAATCAGTCTTATGATAAAGATTACGAGTTTTGATTTCCGCTTAGTTTTGTGTTTTCTTGGGTCTCGCAAACCCATAAATATGTGCACCCATGAATCATGAAACATGAATATGTACACTTATGATCTATTTTGAGCTACACACTAAAGCATAAAATTTGTATGTTTAGGGTATAACACATATCCTAACCTTAAATGTAGAAAATTATACCTATATATAATTGTCACTTCAGTATTGTAATAAATTATACTGACTGATCAGAATTGTGTAAATTAATAGATTTCATCAGTATAAAAAATAAAAATAATTTTTAAAGCCGTAATAAAAGTAGTACTAAAGACTTTCATTACAAAACATCAACTGAAAATGAGCTAAAGAGGAAATAATTGTGAAGTACAAGAATCTTTTTACTAGTTTTAGATGACAAAAACAAAGCTACAATCTGTTCTAATTTCAATATTGTTTTGGATTTTTTTATTCAAATGTTTAGTTATATTGTTAGAAAGCTTTTGTAAAGGTTTTTATATACCATAACTTAGAGAATAATATTTTTTATAGATAAAAAAGATACTTTTGGATTTCGTTATTTAAAAGATCAAATGGCGTTTTATGCGATCCAAATTTTTAGTGGAAACTTCTTCCTAGTCCGAACGTTTTGTCTCTGAATATGAGTCTCTGAATATGTGCGCAAATTGCAACAAGGGAATTATTACTTTTTTTTGTAGCTCGTTTTAATTATAACTTGATAAAAGATTGCACGATTAATATTATTTAATAATTATATGCAAATATTTACTTAGGTAAACATCAAAATATGTAATGTTAATTAATATATTAACTAGGTTATGAGTTCCAAAATCTGTTTTTTTTTTCTGTGTAATTTATTTCGCCGCCAAAGAATGTTTACATTGCATATACATATATCAAAATTAATGGCAGGAGCAAGAAGAAGGCTCAGTTTGCCTTATCGGCGAGCCCCACCTATAAAACAAAACTCTACATAAAAAAAAAAATTCTACATAACCGTAACATACAAATATATATAATATAAATATATAAAATATAGATTTAAATTACAGAATTAAAACAGCAAATAACTGAGAAAATTAAGAAATTCAAAATAGCAAATAATAAAGAATTGTTGAAATGCTAACAACCGCTAAAATGTTTAAAAATTATTTAAACAAAAAGTTTTAAATAAAAAAATAAAATTTCATAATTAACATTATCGCAAGATGAATTTTTAACATCATTACTTAAATTTCATTGATATAAAAAAATTGGTTTTTATTTGATTAAATTTTAAAAGAAACATGTGAAGTCAGATAAATTAAGATCCCTGAATTGTAATAATTGTTTTGATTCATTTTTAAATTGCTCTAAAGTAGTCTTGTTTCTGCTGACAATCTCTGGGAATTTTTTCCACAGATAAAGTCCGCGATATTTAATTGAATAGGAGGTTAATTTTAAATTATACTTAAGAAGAACAAAGTTGTTATCAAAAAACTTTGTTGAATATTTAAGATTAATTTTATTAAAATAGGTTTGAAAGATTATTGGGGACAATCCCATTTTTGTTTTAAACATAAACAATAAAACTTGGTGTAAATTGAGTTTATACACATTTAAAGCACCGAGTGCACGTAAAAGTGGTTCGCAAGGAGTATTTTTGTAGGCTCCAAACACTATTCTGCACCCATCCCATCAAACATATCAGCGTTGAATCAACGTTGAAAACCAGTCGCAGCGTAGAAAAAGCGTTACAGTCACAAAAACAACGTGCTTTCAACGTTGAATCATTGTCTTTTTTTGTATACTAAATCGCGGTAAATTGAAACGTTGAATAAGCGTTGAAATTGTAACGTAATTTAGCTTCTCAAAATAAAACGTTTATTCAACGTGGAATCAGCTTACGCAAAAAGCCACTTTAAAAACGTTTTAAAGCATATGCTTTATCAACGTTAAAAACAAACCGCTTTTTAAACGTTACATTTTCAACGTCGAATAAATTTAAACGTATCTTATCTTCTCAAAATAATTTTTAACGTATCTTATCTTCTCAAAATATCGCGTTTATTCAACAGTAATAAACTTACCTCAAGGAGAAGTACTAAAAATATGCATTGAACCTGAACATCACTTCACATTTACTTATGAAGATGGAAAATCGAGTGGAAATTATTTGACTCATAGGACGATTCCTGTCACCGGTGCTACAGGTTTAGTTCTTGCTACCGAAACGTTTAGTGTTTTACAAGAACATAACAGTTTGGAAAGTATACAAGCTGTTCTTCTTGATAATACTGCTACCAATACTGGACCAATAAGTGGCTTATGGGTAAAACTAGAAGAGTTTTTAAAAAGAAAACTACATCTAATTGGATGCGCATTACATCAAAATGAACTTCCGTTACGATCTCTTTTTGTAAAACTTGATGGTGACACAACTGGACCAAGAAGCTTTAGTGGTCTACTTGGCAAAAGATATGCTGAAAATATTCAGGATAGAAATCAAATTTTGTTTAATCGTATTGAAAACCTAATTGTAGATGGATATATTCCAGAAGAAATAATAATAGACCTTAGTTGCGATCAAAGGCTTTTATTTGGATATTGCAAAGGAATAGGCTTTGGTAAAGTTTCTGATAAATGGGCCGCCTATAAAATTGGACCGCTCAACCATGCAAGGTGGTTAACTCTAGCTATTCTCCTTCTCTGTTTGTATACTAGAGACAATTAACCAACTGTTTCTTTAAAAAAACTCGTATGTTTTATTGTTCAGGTTTACGTTTCAGCGTTGTTCGATATAAAAAAATCTTCAAAATTTCACGAGTTCCCGCGCCTTACTTTTTCTACTATCACTAAAATAAATAATCTCCCCTTTGATGATGTTAAACATATTGTTAATAAAAAACATTAAAAGCAATGCATTGTGCCTAAAACCTGAAAATATTCTTTATGCCATGTTAAAAGATAATGACAGCAAGATACGAAACTTTGGTTTTCAAATCCTACTGGGTCTAAGGCAAAGGTATTTTTTTATAGTAAACTAAAATAAAGTTTTGAAAAAAAATGATACATTAAATGTGGTAATTGGATTTGATTTATATTTATAGAGTAAACAACGAAAGTTTGGTAGTAAATTTGAAAAAAATTCCAGAAATTAATTTTAATGCTAATCATTGGTATGAGTTGGTAGATATCACCATTACTAAATTTACGGAGCCCCCAACAACACAACATTTTTCAATTGAGTAAATCCAATATTCGATTGACAATAATGTTAAACCTGAAATCCCTTGACTGACCTGACTTTCCATCTTACTCCCAGAGTGTTGAGCGAGCGGTAAAACTTGTGTCGGACGCATCCCAATATGTTAATGGATTCGAGAATCGACACAGCTGCATTTTAACTAAACTACTTAGCAGGAAGATGCGTAAACCGTATATTTCAAAAGGGCATTATTCCCATTCTTATGATGATATTTTTTAATTGAAAATGTTTTCCTAAAATATATATATATATCCATAGCCAAAATGTTTTAAATTGTGAAAATAATGTTTATTTTGATATTCTTATGTAAATATAAGAATAAAAGTTTCATTATTTAAATCTTCAAATAGTTAACAAGTTGTTATAAATTTAGCTTAATTGTTATAAACTATTATAAACTTAAATCATACAGCAAAGCAAATAGTATTGAAAAACATTTAAATATGAACATAGTTAAAACGTCAAGTTTTGCATATAACGCTTTTTAAGTTGTTTTTTTACATAATCCAACAAATCTTAAAAATTAAATCCGCAAGCGATTCTTCATCCAAAATCTCTCAAATTTTGAGAGTAATCGTATTTTAACTGTCTACAACTACTGCAATATTACGTAATATGCGGAATTATATATAATATATATATATAATTCCGAATATATATATATATATATATATATATATATATATATATATATATATATATATATATATATATATATATATATATATATATATAAGTTATTTTTTTATATATATTTTTATTTTTAATTTTTTAAATTTGATAAAGATCATTCTAATTCAAGAACATTTTTTTTAAACATTTGCTATCAGACTGCTAATGATACAAGTTTTATTTTTTGATTTAGATTCTGTATCTCAATGATGTCCTGGCCTATCGATACGATATCCTGTAAATCCGTCTTTGAGTCACGTTAAATCGACGTTTTATTGCCAACGTTAAAAATCCTTGCAAAATCAACTGCTTAACAACGTTACAGTTACGCTTTTCAAGTAACGTTTTTCAACGTTAAATTGCGACGCTTGTGCAACGCTTTTTAAGTTACGCTTTTTCAACGTTTAGTTGCGACTTTTTTGTAACGTGTTTTAGTAACGTTTTTTCAACGTTACACTACTACATTTAATCAACGTCTCTTTAAAAACGTTACATATCTTTGCAAAATCGATTACTTTGTCAACGTTTCCGCAACATCTTTTGCGACCGGTTTTCAACGTTGATTCAACGCTGACATGTTTGCTGGGATGTTTTTGTTTGTTGTAGATTTTCTCAAGTTTTTTATAGCCAGTACTAGCCCAAATAATATTACAGTAAGACAAATAATTGTGAGTAAAGGCAAAACACAATTTTTTTAGGGATGCTACATTCAGAAAAGGTTTAAACATCATTGCCTTAAACATCATTGCGATATTTTTTGAGAGTATTGTTTCAATACTATTTATATGTGAATACCACAGTAAATTTCCATACAGTTTTACTCCTAAAAAGTTTACGTTTGTTTCCCTTTTAATATAAGTATTATTAATTATAAGATTTGGTAATTTTAGAGGAATGTTTTCTGATTTATTTACTTTATGGAAAAGTATATATTTTGTTTTATCAACATTTAATGAAAGTTTGTTATTTACAAACCATTCATTAACTTTACATAACTGTTCATTAACTATTTTTAAAAGTGTTTTAATATCTCTGTAAGAATTAGAAAGATTGGAATCATCAGCAAAAAAAAATTAGGTCTAAAAGATTTGTTGTTAGGTATAAATCATTTATGTACAATAGAAATAAGAGTGGTCCTAAAATTGAGCCCTGAGGAGCCCTGCAAGTTATGGAATATGGAATTGTGTTATTTTGATCATAATATAAAAGTTGCTTTCGGTTTGTCAGATACCCTTTGAACCAAACTAAGTTTTTATTTTTCACTCCGTAGTTTTCAAGTTTTTTTATTAGAATATTGTGATTTACGGTATCAAACGCTTTTGACAGATCAATGAAAACTCCTAATGTAAAACAGTCATTATCAAAGGCGTTAGATATTTGATTAGAAAGTTCAACTATTGCATGTTCAGTGGAATTTCTTTTTAAAACCAAATTGCTTGCAATACAACATGTCGTTTTCAGTTAGATAATTATATAACCTATTATACGTTATTCTCTCTAGCAATTTTGAAAAGTAAGGTAGTATGGATATAGGCCTGTAGATTAAGATATTTGAAACATCTCCAGATTTAAAAATTGGTGTTATTCGCGCAATTTTTAGTTTTCCAGGAACAATACCTGTTTTAAATGAAAGATCAAAAACATGAAATAAAGAAGGTTCAATAATATCAAATACTGATTTGACAATATCAATACTAATTTTATCAAAACCTTTACTTTTTTTACTTTTGAGACTGCTAAATGCAGCTCTCAGCTCAAACTAGTTTCGTTCATAAGTTTGTCATAAGTTTTTAAGCATTAATCAAAAGGAGTGGAATTAGATGGAATTTTAGCAGCCAATTTTGGACCAATATTAACAAAGTAGTTGTTTAGTTCTTCAGCTATAATAGGTTTATCATAAACTAATTTTCCATTAACTAAAAGATTTTTTGGCAGAGTGTTTTTTTTTGTAATTTTTTTTTTCCAATTAATTCCAGAACTTTTTTTTTAAGATACTTTATATATAATTTTTCTTTCTTTTTTGAAGATTTTAGTAAGCCTATTGACATCAAGGGACTATGAAGTGATTTGGTAATTATGGTTATTTCTTTTTCTGGAAACGCTGTTTCACATTGCTTGCAAAATTGACCAAGAAAAAAGTTATAAGCATTGTTAGCATCACTTGATTGCAAAATTAAATTGCAATCAACATTATTTTTCAAACAGCATTTAAAATGCTGTTTGAAAAATAATGTTGATTGCAATTTAATGCCGAAATATTGTGGATTTTGTAGCAATATTGTTTATTAAAATGTTATTGGTTGCGAAAATGACCCGATAAATCAGTCTGAACTATACCTGTGAAAAGAGGACTATTATCAAAATTTTTGTGGATTTTGTGGCAATATTGTTAATTAAAATGTTATGGGTTGCTAAGAATTTATTTTCTAAAAGAGTATTTATAAAATTCTTAGCATTATTGTTAGAAGCGTAGTTGTTAAAATCCCCGACCAAATAAATATGTTTCATGGAATTTTTAATTTTGTTTAAAAATGTTTTAAGATGAGTTTTAAACTTTTTCATGTTACCAGATGGTGGTCTCTAAATATTATTTATAATTATGTTTTTTTCAGTTTTATTTACTAATTCAATGCATAATGATTTACAAACTGTTTCATTAACACAGAGGTCGTTACGTAAAATATAATATAATAAATATATAAGTGAATCGTGGATAAAAATACGAACGCCCCCACCTGCATTAAATTCATGTGGTTGGTGAATTGATGCGTAATTAACTAGATCAAATTCATAACTTATTTCACCACTTTTAGACCAAGTTTCCGTCAGACATATAATTTTAAAATCGTGTTTAAGTCCATTTAATAATATTTTCAAATTTTCAATGTTTTTAATCAAACTTCGAATATTGATATTTAAAATTGAAAAAGTGCTTTTATTTTGTTTAAGATGTTACGAACATTCTGCAACGGAGTAATATTTACTTTCTAACATTTTGTGATTAAGATAATTTAAGTCGGTGTCATAATCACCGAGAATGTCATTTTCATCCGAAAATTTAATTACGAAATTTTCCTCCATTATAAAAACAGTTTAATTTAAAATAAGTAATAGTAAAAATTTTCATTTTTTCCTCAAACCTTTCCGGATTGGCGTTGTTTCAGAACAGAAATCCTTGTTTATATAGATGTTTTTCCTTTTCAGATTGCTTGACTTGCTCAAAATTGCAACTTTATCTTTAAAATCCAAAAGTTTTCTCACTATTGTTCTCGGCTTATTTGATTCTTTTTTTCCAGTTCTATGTGCCCGTTCAATTTGGACATTTTTAACAGATAGTAATTCTTCAAAAACTTTTTTTTACCTAAAGTTCGCTTTCCTCCCAGCTTTCACCTTCATTTTCATTAATTCCATCTACTCTTAAACTATTACGTCTCAATCGATCTTCTATCTCCCTTAACTTTTTTTGTTTGCGTGTAATTTCTGAATTGTCTTCTTTACTGAAAACATTTGCCTTCTTAACTTTTTCATCGATTAGTACCTCATGAAAATTTAAACTATGCTTCAATTCTTCTATATCTTTTTCAACTTTTTCTTATTTGCCATTAAATATTTTTAATTTTCCACTAATAATGTCGATAAAAACTTTTTCCTGTTGTTTTAACATCAATTCGAATTCTTTTTTATAGCCTTCAAACAATTTTGTTATTTCTGATAGCGTAACAGCCATATTATATAAAAAATGAATTATTTTCTCGAGAAAATTAAATAAAATTAAATAAAATTTACTAAAGGTTTAAAAATTATACATTCTTTTCTTTGACAGTTACACTGTCCGTGGTTACACTGTCCGTGGAAGTTACACTGTCCGTGTTACAAAGATACACTGTCCGTGACAGTTACACTGTCCGTGAAAAAAAATCCATTCTCAAAAGCATAAAATTGCATTAAAATTACTGCAATATATTTAACTCTAGAGCAATAGAACTTATTTTTTTATAACTTTTACTTTCATTCACTTCATAACTTTTGACAGATTGTGTTAACTAAGTTGTTTTAGGAATAAAATAAAAAAAAATTGGAGCTTTTTTTAATTTAAAAAAGAATATACGAGTTTTGTACCTGAAAAATTTAAAAAAAAAAAATCGAAATTTCTTTTTTATAAACTGTTATGATAAAATTCTGGCAAAAAGCTCGGGCATTAGTTATTCAATCCATTTTTTTCATAGATTTAGTATCTGATTTAACAAATATATGCCAAATCGAGCAAAAACCCACGAAAAGAACAGAGAGACTGTTTGCTTCTTGTGTCTTGGCAAAGCTAGTCGTTTTTTAATCAGCTTCATGACAAAAAAAATACAACAAATTTTGAAACAGCCAATTGACTTTAATGATCTAAAAGTCCCAACTGGCATTTAAAAGCATTGCCAATCCAACCTTAGGAGACTTGAGGAGGGGAAGCTTCAAACCTAACTATAGCTGTTTAACTTCTCCAATATCAAAGTCTGTCTAGTTACAAGAGATTTAGTTTGTGATTGTTTGATTTGCTCAGCTGGCAAAGTAAAGTACATCTCCACATCCAGTCTTGGCAACCCAGAAACCTAAAGCAAACCAGAACCCAGTTGAAAGAAGACTTTCTCAATGCTTTTCAATAGTTGGCAAGAGTCTTCCACACATTTGCTCAAAGTCCAATATGCAAAAGAACTTAGCAGAAGTTGTGTCAAAGGACTTTGCTACAGCTGAAAGAGTTGCAGCATCAGTTATTGCCAACAAGGAAGCTTCAACCCATGCAACAGTTCGTCTTAGTAGACCAGAGGGAATAGGAGGCCACTCTATTCCAGTTCTTCCAGGTAGCATTGTATTAGATATTTAAAGTTTTAGCTACATATTTTAGGTCTATGTAATGCATAATAATGTATAATCTTTCTTAATTATTTCAAAGGTTCATCTTTAAGAACTTCTTCAAGAAGACTTTTCAAAAAAGAACCAGAACTGACAGCAAAAGATCTTGTTTATGTGCACACAACACAGGGCTGAAAAAGCTGGTGTCAACACTAAATCAAGTTGTTTTAAGTCGCAATGTATAAAAGAACTTCCTGTTTAAGTTTGACCAGTTGAGCAAAAAACTTGAAAGATATTTTACCAAAACTTAGATCAAAGTTGCAACTAAAAGGGCACAAATCAGGTGGATAAACTTGTCATTCACTGCAAAGACTTGAAACCTCTTTGTCAGCAAGTTTTTGACACTATAAACCTCATTGATTACTACATTATGAATCTGGTAGGGAATGATGGTGGTGGTTGGTGGTGATGGTTTTCTAAAAGTAAGCTTTGGAATCATGGAAAAAGTTTCAGTTATACAATCTCCACCATCAAAAAGACTTTTCACCAATTTTCTGGCCAAAGATTCTGGTGTTAAGCGTCATTTACTAATTTCCATTTCTGAAGATCTCCAGGAAAACTATAGCAATGTTAAGCAAGTATATATATATATATATATATATATATATATATATATATATATATATATATATATATATATATATATATATATATATATATATATATATATATATATATATATATAAGGAAATAGTATAAATTTCGTTGTGGAAGATGCATACAAAAACCCGTATTTTTATAGGTTCGATCAACTACTTCAAATTATTTTGTTTTTAGAAATTAACTAGTTATATAAACATCACAAAATGGATTCAAGAATCTGAAGAGTTTTGTTGATTCAAATGATATTTTAAAGTTTTTTGTTGCTTTTATATTCATTTTGTTTATATCATAATTCTAAAAGTTTGTTGTAAAATGTTCTGTGGCCGTATTCTCATCTCTCCGTTAAGCTTAACGGAGCATTTGTCAAAAAAGTTCTTTTTAACTACATTAATAAAAAAATTCTTTAAAAAAATAATTTTAAAAATAAAATTGTTTTATTTTAATCTTAGTTTTATTTAACCAAATTTAAATAAAGTTTTTGTGATTTCTTTACTTAGAAATGTTGTAATGAAATTTTTGACAAACGCTCCGTTAAGCTTAACGGGGAGATAAAAATACGGCTGCAGGTATCATATCTAGTTTGCATTAATGTTTGTATCCAGTGCTCGTTGAGTAAGTTTTTCTATGTTCAACATTGCTTTGGACATAATTGAAGCGATTTTAACTTGGATTTGCGAACACTGCTCAAAGCTTTATTGGCATACGTAAGATAGGTATGTATAAAAAAATGTAATTAATTTTAAATTATTATGTGGAAACAATTTTTTTATTTTTCATAATATTACAAAATAGCTTAAAAGAAAATTTTACAAAAAAATTTTCATTTGTTATATGCGTTTCAAAAAAGCCGTTTTGAAAAACGGCTGTAGTATGTGTTTCAAATTGTATTCCTTCTGCAAAATTTGCAACAACACTCGTTTAAAAAAAATTCATTCATTACGTAGCAAACATCTGCAACTTTTATGCAATTAATAACACATTCTTTATTTATATAGTGCTTCAATTTATTAATAAAAAATCATTGCACACTATTTTAAATTATTAATGGTGTATTGAAATTTATTGAATTGGTTTGATGCTTACGTATTCAAACCGCTTTCGTTACCGATTCATGATCCAACTCTTTGGCTGACTCATAATTATCAAATTATTGTTAGCAAATAGGAACGATGTTTCATTTTATTTTACGTGTAACTACTAAAAAAATTAAAATATAAAAAGTAGATTTAAAAAAAAAAATCTTTAAATTCATTTTGCTTTTTCTCTATTTGTAATATCTAAAGATAATACGGAGTTATTATAGGTCATGAAACGAATTATATTTCAGTTGTTTGCTGCATTTGTTGTTATTAATTTTATCAAATCGGGTAAGTTTATTTGTGCAAATAAATATAGTATTAAACATTGCGTAGTTATTGAACATGAATAAATATGGCTTCCATTTTTTTTTTTTACCAGATATTGAAATAAGCTCTGATGCGTTTCGCGTTTTTCATCAAGAACAAATAACAACACGAGAAAACTATATTAAACTTCGGTTCAAAACAATTGAAGCGACAGGCTTAATTATGTTAGCTCAAGGAGCTGATAAGGAGCGCTTTTTGTCAATGGAATTGTTCAGGGGAAAAATAAGGTAAACAAAAGTATGATAATTTATGTTTTTAGCTTTCAATTTTTGAAATTAAGTTTTAAAATCTTACATTAGAATTGCGGCAAACTTTGGAAACGGACCTTTAAATCAACTTCGTCCTGTAAATGGATTTTATGAAATGTATCTTGGAATAGATCTGGCTGATAACAAATGGCATACTGTAGAATTTATACGAAACGTGAGAGACAATATTATTTATATAGACCGTGGTCGAGGAAAAATGGAAAAGTATTCTTTTGTTCTTTCGCCACCTACTTATATTGAGTTACCTATCTCAATGATAACGTTTGGTGGATATTACTCGTTCCAGGCTTCTGAAATAAGCATGCAAAAATCTTTATCACGTAAAGGGATTAAAGCTTGCTTTAACGAAGCTGTTTTTAGTCAACATTTGCCAGAAACTAATGGTAAAACTTACGACTTTTTAGTTATGAATTCTCCTAACTATAAGCATATAGGGGAACCGGCTATACCTTGTGCTGACTTACAATATTCTCCGTTGTATTTTCCTTCATCTGCTGTTCATATTGCTTTCACACAAAACTATACAATACAGTCGATGAAAATCTCTTTGAAATTTCGAACTGTTATAAACGAGCAAATACTTGCAAACTATACTACAATAGATACAGGTGATATGATCCAGTTAATTATTGACAGAAAAGGACGAGTTGGAGTTAGTGTTGGATTTAAAGGAAATATTCAGATCATTCAAACGGCAACAGAAAACTATCATGATGGACAGTGGCACAACGCATCTTTTGAAATCGACAATGTTCCTGCAACTGATGGTACGTATATTATCAAGTTTACAGTTGATGGAAAAACAAGACTATCAAATTTAAACAATGTTTTTTATTTTAATGGATATATAAATATTGGATTTGGTTTCACTGGATGCATGAGAGACATAAAAATTAATGATGATGATATTAAAAGTGTACGAAAAGATTTAAAAGATACAAAGCATTTTTTTACTTACAACGATGAAGGTGTTGTGTATAACTCGTGCACATTAAAAGATTATTGCAATCCAAATCCATGTCAAAACGGCGCAAGCTGTAATCAGACGGAAGATAATATAAAGTGTGATTGCCAGAATACACTATACGAAGGTTCTACATGTCACAGGCGTAAGTACCTTCATTTGAAAGTGATTTTGCAATTCTTTTTTTTTATTATTTTTACAAAGTAACACGCTTTAAAAAAAAACAAAAAACTAATTAACATTATTAAAGGTTTACATTATATACCCCAGATAGCACAAATTCCTTGGGCCATGATTGGGCAATTATTGGCTACTATATTGGGCAAATATTGGCCGCAAACATTGGGCAAATATTGGGGAGCGCAAATTAGTCCTTTATTGGGCAAACATTGGCCGATTGCTGGATAAATCATGGCTTCGATTATTGGTTTTGATTAGCTTATCATGGCCCAACATCAACCATTAATGGGGCGTGTAGGTTAATACTGGCCCAACGTTGGGCAATTCAAGCCCAATATTGGCTAATTCAAGCCCAATATCGGCCAATACAAGCCTAATATTGGCTATTCTTGGCAATTTATATATTCGCACATTTTTTTTGGCAACAAGAGCTTAGAATTGTCATTTCCATGCTAACAAACTTGTAATACATAGAATATTACGCTGAATTTCTTTTCAAAATAATCTTTTTAAAATAAAAGAAATGTCGGTTTGTTTGAAATAAAATTCAAAAAACATAAGTCATATAAAGGAAATTTATTCCATAAATATTCTCAACCAATATCCAATAAAATAACAATGTAAAAAAGAAAATAAACACATTATAAAAACACTTCATTATATTTAATATAAAAATTTAATGTCTTCTAAAGAACTTTCCTCTACGCCTCTCCTAGCGATTTTTTTGAGACCATCCATGTCAATTGAACTTGATAGCCATTTTGGCAGCATCTTTTCCGGTTGACTAATTGTCGCTTAGGGATAGTTTTCTTACTGCACCTGCATAAACAAATATCAAGAGTAATCAGAGATTAACAGAAAATAGAAAAAATAAAAATCTATCAAAATAAAACTTTAATCCACCATCACACAGATCACCTGTGTATACATTAGGGTTTTAATCTGGTGTTAAAATGAGAGTGTCATTGTAATTTTTAGTTTAAAGTAAAAGGACATCTGAGATATTTAGAAATATGACACTTTAATTTTAAAACCAGAGTAAAACCCTAATGTGTAGGACATAGTTGGATACAAGATCTGGATCCAATTACTTAGGTACCTGTATCCTAATTTTGAGATCTGGACTCTATTTTGTTTGGATATTTAGTTCCACAATATTTTTACCAATACCAATTTTACACAATAATTTACCAAAAAAAAATTCATCATACAAAAGGTCTAACCCTTTTCCTGCCTCTAAAGGCAAGGTAATTTAATGGTCAGCACATGAAAAATTGACACAGAAGAAAAAGTCTAATACTCTGATTAACAACAATAACTCTGCATTTATGTTATTTTATTGATGTATGTTAGCAAGAAAATATATAATTATTATTTCTACAATTATATAACAGATTATATAGAAAAAATATTAAACAATTTATTAAAATAGAGATATAAAAAAACACAAATTAACAAAAAATATCTTACTGTTCTTGATCACTACTCAGAATCTTGCAATTGAGTTGATTTCCAGAAGATCATATATCTCTTGGAGTGGAAAAGTCAAGGCATCTGAGAGAGGTGCATTAATGGTTTGTCCGATGCAGGCTTGTTTCTGCTACTGCTCATTAACATCAGCTTTCAGCTCTGGTTTACCAAACCTTTTGTGAAATGTAAGTACAATTAGACATATAGATGTTGTGGCGTAGGAAGTGATTAATGCACCATCGTTTGTGGCGTTTGTAGTTCTTCTTCTTAGCTTGAGCTCGAACCCTGAAAAGTAATTTAAAACTTTTTTTTTAATCATAAAGTATAAATGAATGCTACCCACTGTGTTTGCTTTTTTGGCATATCAATCAAAACATGTAAGCATAGATGGTAGAGTATGATAATAGAATTGGTACCATTTTACTTACCTCCACTTTTCAATAACCATAATTATGGATAGATAGGTCAGTGTTTATTATTTAATATGAGTGCATTTCTTATTTTGCCTATTTTGTGGCACCTATTCCCTGAGACCAAAGCAGCTAGTGGATATCTTTAATAAACTACAACATTGAATTACTGCCATTACCTCCTGAAAAACAAGTTGACAAAACATGGTAAACTGTAAGAATAAAGTAAAGAAGTATATATAAACAAAAATAAATTTTTATTATTATATTGTAAAACAAATGGGACTTACATCTTTCATGTCACTTAAATACATAGAGCGTTGAAAAGCAGTGTTTTTAATAAAAAGCCCTGTTAGTGATGAAATAAGTGAAACACATATTATTCCATCACTAACAGGGCTTTTTATTAAAAACATCAAAATCTTTTTCATTACTCCTAGACACACTAGTGCATAAAATCAAGTGAAAACTGATTTACCATTCCAATAGACAATTTTTTAAGTGGAGTATCTCCAATGTGATGATTAGCATCTGTCATTTCATTAAAAGAATGACCAATTCTAAGTGGAGCATCAGTTTTAAGAAATGTAACCTTACTGTGCCATTCTCCTTTTTGGATACACTTATTACAACTGTAATATCCACTATGTCCTTTAGTTTGTTTTTTATATGCCCTTGCAGGAATACCAAAAACAAAGCAGGATATACCAATGTTTATTGAGTATTTTGTACCATCTACATCAATTTTAAAAGGACCTTTTTCCAATTCTAACATTTCTTCAATGAAATCTTTTAAATATTCATTCAAGTTAACTGATTTACTTTGACCGCAAAACAAGCCAATCAAAATGAATTACTTGAAAATGGGATTGATACTCTTGCTAGAATCGGCCAAAATTGTTGAGTACTTGACTTCTGTAAAGGTAATCTATCAATATTAATTTGTAGAGAAAGTGATAGAGTTTTAGAGCAAAGACTTGTACAAAAATAAGGCAAATGAATTATGTGTTGCAATGAATTAACAACACCAAAGTGATAATAGGAGCCCCCTTCAATTGTTTTGACAGTTCTTGCTCTAGGTGTTTTTGTAACATTCGCAGATCTTTTGGAAGTGATGGGTGCAACACTCTAAGTATATCCAAAAGTGAAGATACTGCAACCATAGGAATAGAAAATGATGCTGCCCACATTCCCAAATCAAATGATAGCTCTCTTTTTTCATTTTCAAAATCAGGTTCGTTTTCCTCACTGCTATCATTTGACAATAACTCTACATTAATGGATTCAATTAAATCCTGCTTCATAAACATTTCCCAACTATTTGTTACAAATTCGTCATAACTACTATTTTCAGTCAACTTTTCTCTATCTATTGAATTTACATACAGCATATTAAACTCAGAATCGTTATTATATTTGGAGTTATCAAGAATTGGAGAGAAGTGATCTAATAAATGCTGATTACAAACAACATGATCATCTTTTTGTCCTACAATATCATTAAAAGAATAAGAGTCTAAGACTCATACTTTTAATGATATTGTAGGACAAAAAGATGATCATGTTGTTTGTAATCAGCATTAATTAGATCACTTCTCTCTAATTCTTATAAAGCTTTAAAAAAAGTTTTATATGTCCGGCGCTACTCGAACTTCTCTAAAAACTAACTTTTTTTTAAATCTTTATTATTAATAGAAATAGAAAATTCTGTATCAATATCGGACATAATTTTGTTGACAGATTTAATTATTTTTCTTCTCTTTGACCAATAAGTTTGCGCAGTATCCATGATCTGTTGAAATCCCTTTTTATATAAGTTAGATAAACTTTAGTAAAGCTATAATGATAATAAACTAAAACTATGGAAAAAAAATATGTGTATAGTTCATATATGTGTATACTTTGAAATTGAATTTAAAATACAGTTCTAAATTTAATTCAGTTCTGAAATAATAATATCTTATTTCCAATAATAATTTTATTAATATTGGTCCAAAATCTTCGCTTCCAACAAGGCTGCAAGCAACCACTAATTAGTGTTAGAAGTTACTGGAAGAGAAAAGATGAAGATTGAAGAGCAAGATAACGATTGACAGACAACTTAAAAGATTGCAAATTATATGAATCAGGAAAGCAAGATGAAGGAAGCAAATTCAAAAGAACTGATGTTCGAGGAAAAAAACTAGACGAATAAGAGTTTTTGGAGCACTTAGGAACAGTAACAGAAAAAGGATGAGACTTAGTTGAATGACGAGTAACACGAGAATGAATTTTTGTAGATGGCACAAGAGACGCTAGCTCTTTAGAGCAGTGCCCATTATAGTATTTGTAGAAAAGAGAAAGAGAAGCAACATTACGACGATGTGACAGAGGTTAAAGGTTGGCTGCAAGAGTAGGTCCAACTATGTTTACAATGCGTTTTTGCACCTTGTCTAAAAGAGAAAGGGCATCATTAAAAGATCCACCCCAGATATGGCAACAGTATTCCATACAAGGCCGGATTTGAGATTTATAGAGATAGAGAATAGAATCCAGAGTAACAAAGTGACGAGCTCGATAAAGAGAAGCGACTTTAGCAGATGCTAATTTTGCAACCGATTTGATATAAGGTTTCCAAGAAAGATCAGAAGTAAGAGTTAATCCTAGAAGATAAAGGGTAGGAGACTCATCGAGTACATTACCGTTCATAAATATAGGAAGGTCTAAATTATTGCGATAACGATTGGCTGAAAAAAATTGAGTTTTATCTGAATTAAAGTTCACCAGCCACTGTGAGCCCCATGCTGTAGCAGAAGTGAGGTCCTTTTCAAGCTCAGATGCCCCCTGCAAGCGATCAGAGGGAGTTGGTTTCTTATCGTGACAAGAATAAATGGTAGTATCATCAGCGAACAATGCCACCTTAGATGTGAGAATATCTGGAAGATTGTTAATGTAACCTTGGGGAACCCCTGAGGTTACAGAATAAGAAGAAGAGTGCTGTCCATCGAGGACAACTTTTATACTACGATTGGAAAGGAAGGATTCAATGATCTTAAAGATGTTTCCAGATACACCGTAAGAAGAAAGGTTATGGAGAAGACCAGCATGCCAAACTTTATCAAACGCCTTAGAAATGTCAAGAGCGATGGCCTTAACCTCTCCACCTTTATCGAATGCGCGATAAAACCTATCGGTTATTACTGTTAGCAAATCAGGGGTAGAACGAGAAAATCGAAATCCATATTGATGATCAGAAAGTAGGTTATGAGATTCAAGATAAGAGATTAAGTGTTTGTTAATTAAAGATTCAAAAACCTTGCTTATGATAGGAAGAAGACTAATGGGAAGGTAGTTAGACGAATCAAATCGCTCTCCAGAATTTTTAAAAATAGGGATAACAGATGCTGCTTTCCAGCAGGCTGGAAAACAAGACTCTGATAAGCACTTGTTAAATAGTTTTGAGAGGATAGATGACAGCTCTGGAGAACACTTCTGCAAGACTATAACAGGTATAATGCCCGGGCCGCAAGCTGTACAAGAGTCTAAGCGGGAAATCACTTTAGATACAGAAGCTGGAGTGATACGAATGTCGAGCAGTGGATCAACCTGTTTGTCAGCTATATCAGGTATAACGCAGTGGAATCAAGAGATGATATTGATGAAAAGTTCTTGGCAAACAATTCAGCTTTGTCTTTAGGTGAGGTGACAAAGTCTGAACCGTACAAAAGAGGTGGAATTACAGACTTTCCCTTATTATTGATACTTTTAAAGATTCTCCAGAAGTCACGAGAGCCTAATTTTTGTGATGAAATACGAGATTTCATGAACTGAGAATAGCGGGCTTTGGCGTAAGACAAAACCTTTTTACAATGGTTCCTAGCAATAATAGACAGACGTCTGTTTTCTGGAGAATTGTTTTGCTGATAGATATGGAAGTAATGGTTTCGATTAGCAATTGCAGCAGCACAACGTGTGGAAAACCATGGAGAAGAGTGAGGCTTGACCTGGAATCGTCGAGAGAGAATAAAGGATTCCATGCCAGCCTGAATCCATGAAGTTATGTAAGAAGCACATTTGTCAACAGGAAGACGAAAGATTTTTACCCAGGGGCTATCACGAAGAAAATCACGGAAAGAGTCCCAGTCAGCTTTAAGGTAGTTGTAAGATGTACAATGATAGGGGGATTCTGATGGTAAAGAAGAATGAGATAATAGTTTTAGAGAGACCGAACCATGATCAGAAGCACCTAAGGGTGAGTGTGGAGAAACTGAGCACTGACTAGGATCAGAAACAAGACATAAGTCGAGTAGAGAAGGTAAATGATTCGGGTTGTCTGGAAAGCGAGTTGGAAAGTTGACTATTTGAGTAAGGGATTGAGAAAGGCAAAAGTTGTGGGCCTTAGTGCCTGCAGAGTCACTGACACTAGAGCCAAGTCATTCAGTGTGATGAACATTAAAGTCACCAACAACAACAATATTGGCTGATGGATAAAGAATGAGGGCTTGGTCAATATAATCAGAAATAACATCAAGAAGAGTGCAGTCTTGGGATGAGGGAGAGCAATATAGAACAAAGAGAAAGGTGATAGAGTGAAGTGGTGCTAAACGAAAGCACATAAAAGAGTAGTCTGTGGATTCAAACTTAGTTTCCCGACAAATGGGTGAGTTCTTACGAATTTAAATGCCTAGGCCAAGCATGTGACTATTGGAGTCTTTACGAATTAAAGGAAGATAACCATCAACACTAAAATCACAAGATGAGACAGCTGAACTCAAATTAGTGTCACAAAGAGCAAGTAGGTCTGGTGAACTTTGCAAGAGATAAGACTCAACAGAAGAAAAGTTACTTCGAAGACCACGAATATTGGTGAATGATAGGTTTAGCGAACTTGGTGATGACTGTGGTTTTTTGTGTTTTATAGTTTTTGTTACTTTATTTATTTTTAAACTTGTTAAAGAACTTGACTCGAAACATAGATAGTACTCAGTACACTGTTTCATAGCCCAAGCAATTGCCTTATTTCCACTAATAAACCCTAAGCCGTAACAAAGGGCTCCAATGTGGCCTCGGCAATGCACACCGAAAGTACAAACAGGGACACCATTCATGCGCAACATGGCACTGTAAGTACTCTGATATTTTTCAGCTGTTGATGGAATCAGCCTCTCTGAGAGCTACCACAGAGTTCGGGAAACCTGACTACCAGCCGGCCTCAGAACCATAAAACTGAGTTTTAGAGCTGTACCCTCATTTGGAGATAATAGAATGAGTTGCCTAGTCATAAAAACAGAGACACAAGCAAAACCCATGCATCGAGTCAAGATGATCCAACGTTCAACATCCTAAACTGGAAACAATGTATTAAAAATACATCTGCGCCAGCCTAATAGATGGAGAAGGGGTGCGAGGCTGGTCAACAGATAGAATCTGTTTACTCCTTAAGTCTTTGCCTAGGAGGCCTTCTACAAGACAGCAGCCGGATGCATGTAACATCTGCCCAAGATGAGTATTTTTATCGAGACACCATCTCTAGCCTTTACTCAACCAAGAGCCCCAAGGCAGGGGGTGTTTTATGTCAGAGTTTGCATCTCCTAGCCTTTGCCTAAAAAGGCATATCCTACAAGGCAGCAGGACATGAAGCAGATTGTACTGGGTTACATGTTATCAGTAGCAGGATAAACCTGACCTGATCTGAATCTGGTCCATTTTTAAATATTCGAGTTAACAAACATTTGTTTGCTGATTTAAAATATTTAAATAGGTATCGTAAAAGTTTTTTTACAAATCGCATGATCAAATTCTTTATAAAGATGAAAAAAAAAAATTGAAAAAATAAAACGATTTACGTAGTATATAAAAATAAAAAAAAATTGAAGAAAATAAAATAAAGGAGAAGGTTACCGAAATTCGAACAGCGTGTTAATTAACACGCAATTTATTTTTGAAGTTTCTCTAGTAAAACATCTTAATTTCTACGTTTTAAGTTATCCCTCATAAAAAATACACGTGCACCAATAAATTATTGATCTAATTTTGTGTTCGCCCTTTGTCGATCGCACTGGGTAAACTATACTGCATTGTTTTAGTGGATTTGCGGTGGAACTATAAATGCATTTTTAAGCGGTTTATTAGAGTTTTGCTCATTGGTTGCTGTTTGTGGACTATTAGTGGCACCCACTATAAATGGCAAGCCGATAACTTTCCTACATGTTAATAGAGGTTAGTCATCGACTAGCCATTTTTGATAGTTGCTATTAATGGTCATTAAATAACCGATGAGTAATATTGTCCCCTCCAAATTCCTAAATAGGTCCACTGAAATTCTACGATAGAATGTTTGCTGGGTTGTAACCTATACGATTTAAGGCCGTTTTCCACATGACGAAAATTTCGCGCGAAGCGAACTTTTTCGCTGACGAAACACTGTTTCGATTTCCACTCTCTTTCGCGCTACTTTTTTTTGTTTGTCAACAATAAAAATGGCAGCAATAAGTTTACGTATGTTTAACTAAAAGCAGTTATTACTTTTTTAGCACACTTTCTACTTTAAAGCATGTTAAAATTTCTTCCCGTGCATTAATATAAGCATTTTTATCTTTATAAGTAAGATGTGATATTATTTTGTAATATAATCATTTAACATAAGGTTTTTTTACATGAAAGCACATGGCCTACTATAATTACACAGCCTGATTTGTTGCATTTTCCGTAAAAAAATTAAGAGGCCAGTTTTTTTACGGCTAACGTTTGAAAACTTGAATTCTTATGTTCGCATTGTGAATGTTTTATTCATATTTCATTAAAATTGGAGCAAATGACTCGGATTTTTTTTAGTGTAGTTACATTATCATAATGTAAAGTATAACATAATGATTATTTTATACTGGATTTTTCGCTAACTGATTACCTGTTTCAGTTTATTCCAGTAAAAGAGAATACTGAAATAGGCTTTTAGATAGCTTTATATAAACATGGTACTTAAAATAACATTGCATGTTGCAAAGACCATCTACAAATTTTTAGTGGAAATAAAGTCAAAGGTTTGTTATACTGTTTTTATTATAATTGAAACAAACAGTAATAAAGAAATAGCTTTTTATTAGGAATTATTATTGATTCTCTGTCTTTTTTAAAATTGTTTCACCTGATCTTTTCTTACTGAATCAGTTGTTTTATTTTGCAAATTATTATAAAAGATATTTATAACGATACGAGATCCATATTTTATACCCAACTCTTGGTGATTGTCACAAGTAAAATCAAAACTGCTGTAATAATTTTTAAAAATTTGTTCTGCAAAACTTTTAATTGAAAAAGAATAACTGCAATGTTTGGTTAAAATAGGAGATATGACATCTAGAATACTAAAAAGATGACAAATAAAATCAGACAGAGGTTGACTTGGACATATAAGTCCGTCTCTGGATAATATTTTCAGGTATTAACATCAGAAATTCTTCCCAGAAATTAATATCTTCCTTTAGAAAACTTCTTACTGCCAAAATTTTTTCACTATTGCATACTTCTAAAAGACTCACTAGAAATCTGCCACCATTCATTTGTCTATACTTACTAAAACGTAGCTCCAAAGGATCACTTTGTAACCTGGAAGTAAGAACATATGTATAGTCTTTTTCAAGCAAACCATCGATAAGAGATGCAGTTGCCCGTAATTTTGTAATAAGAGTGAGAGAAGTTTGTTTAGAAAATGTAAAATAATCACATTTTGACCAAATATTAATCCAATTTGCAATTTCTCTATAAAATGTGGGCTTGTTATCACCCTTCACAGCAGCATTGCCAAATTAATTGGATGTATTAAATATCTGCTTTGAATTAAGTGTGATAAACAACTTATGAAACAAGGATAAAAATTGTGCTGCATCATTTCTTTCAGGAAAATAACTCAATATTGCAGCTATAGTTGTTTCATCAAATATTGCCAATGCAAGGTTGACATCTTGTTTGTTATTTCCAGGATGAGTGACCTGATAATTAATTTTCCTTGCTTTTTTTAAGTTCCCGTTTAATAACTGATCTTTTTCATAGATTTTATGAAATAAACTCCATGCTATGTAACCAGCTGGAACTTCAACTTTGTCTTTAAACAAATCAAATAAAAAAAAGGAAAAACATATATTTTTGCATTTAACAAGTTATTTCTAACATTTTTTATTAAATGGATTATATCGAATAATAAGTATGTTTTTAATACTCCATTGGAAACTGGATGACATATAAATAACTTTCCATCTCCAGTATATGCTTTATGAAACTCTGAAAATGCATTAACATTGGTAGAATGATTATCTGCAACAACAGCTCTTACTTTAAATCCAGATTGGTGCAATGAGGTAATGCACTCATCAATTTCTTTTTTTAACCATGAACCTGTTATATACACTTTAGGTGATGATCTCACAACATAAGGAAAAGATTTTTGAAGCCCAACAATCATAAAAACAACAATACCTTTATAAAGATTACTTTCTGTATCTTTACCAACATATTTACCACTTTTATATTGGGCTGCTTTTTGCGAATACATCTCATCCACAAGAAGCACGCAGTCACTTGATACACAATTTTTTTGTAACAAAACTTTTATAGCCTTAAATACATTTATATCACCACTTAGAATTTTTCTTAATAAACTAAAAGATGGTAAAGGCAATTGTTCTAACTACAACTTATATGACTGCTGAAGTGTGATGTAGAATTAATGCATAACGTATAACGGAAGCAGAATATGGAGGTCTGCCTTGTGGAGAATAGTATCTTATTTCATTTAGGTATGTCAAAATTTAATTAAAAACATTAGCTTTATTTCGAATATGGGCAGGAAAATTTTCTATCATACTACAGTTTGTTAATTTTGCAATTATGACCACTGCGAAACCATTCAGGTAAAGAAATATGATATCCTTTATAGGACAATGTAACATTAAGATCTTTATTAACTGTTATTGACTCAAACACAGTTGGTATACCTGATATTTCATCAGAGTTTATAGAAAACAACACTACTGTGAAGTTTCTTAAATGTAAATCCTGGTGGGCAATGCTGTTCTTTTAATGAATTAAGACTAATTATTTTAATAATATTTTGAAAATCACTGAACTCATCTTTTACCAAGTACCTTAAAGTTGTATCTTTTCTAGGCAACTTTGGCACCCTTAAAGTTGATGAACTAATTTTTTTTCTGTGTGAATAGTTGGAATAGGTTGGAGATCCCATTTCATTGTGCATCTTTTCCCATATTTGCTAAATTTATTCTCGAAATGATCAATGCAAATAGCAGAGAATTTAGATTGAAACCAATCTTTTCTATTGACAAAATATATCCATCGTTCTCGCAAACTGCTTTCTTCAGGAAAATGAAATGTAGACTTTTTTAGACTAGTAGAGTAACCAGTTTTACAGTTTATGACAACACATTTATTAACTATTTTTGTAATTAAAAAAAATTTTAAAAGCTACAATAATATTGAGATTTCTTACATTTATTATTAAAATTATCTCCACTTGAATAACATTGCATAAAAAAGCAGTTATACGACTGTATACAATATATCAAGTAGACTGTCTGTATGTCTACTTTATTATTCCACTCTCTGTTGAATTATAATGAAGCAGACAATCAGTCAGAATATAATCAGAAATATATATTACATGAATATGAAAGCATAAACCAAACTTTGATATAATAATTGTAATAATCACATTATTTTAATTATTAAATATATAATTGTTAATTATTAAATATAAATATATATTAAAGATATAATTGTCTGAAAATAAGCTGTAAAAAAACAGGCCTCTTAATTTTTTACGGAAAATGCAACAAATCAGGCCGTGTAATTATAGTAGGTCATGGAAAGCATAAGTAAGTAAATGCTAAACTCTGATATGAACATTTCTATTAAAAAACAGTTACTGCAAGAATGAACAGCAAGTTTAACTCTATGTAGGGTTTTTTACAAAAAGGTTTATTATTGTGTGACTACTTGAAGATAATCATTCTTATGAAGTGTAACTTTCGTAATTGACGTGTGAAAATTTATATTGTAAATTCTCGATTTAGTTTTATATATAAGTCTGGCCTTTTTTTATATAAGTCTTGGTCCTTGCTTGATGAACTTGCTCATGCTTGCTAATTTCATATAAAATTAATAAGGTTAAGAATTTTGTTTTTTGTTAATTTAAAAACAACATGTTTTCGCTTTTTTTTACTGATGACATCACGTGATATAATATTCAAAACTTGATTGGTTTTCCCATATGGTGATTCGCAAAAAGTCGAAATGAATCCAACTTTTTTTTCGTTGCAGCGAAACGCTGAAGCAAAAAAAATCAGCATAATCGCCAAAAATGTTTAATCTCCGCATGCTTATCGACAAAAAAATTCCCTTCGTTGGAATTTTCCATTGTGTGGAAAACGGCCTTTATTCATTCAATTTAGCAAGCTATTTTTTAAATAACGTGAAAATAAACTTTTTTTTATTAGTTAACTTTGCAACTTTTTAAATTTCAGCACCTAATTAAATTTTATGACTCTTTAATTCAGTATTGAAGTTGAAATTTTTTAAACACCGAATTAAAGAATTTTCCTCAAATTTTCAGGTCTATTTCTTTAAACGATTCTTAATAAGCATAAAGTTCTCTATCGAAATTATAAAATGATTGAAAAATATAAAATTATCGAAATTATAAAGTAATAGGGTTTACAAACTAAAACAGTGCCAAACAAGTAATTAATTTAGATTTAACAATTAAATTATGTAAATCCTTACTCAAACAACCATTCATGGTAATCTTTTGTTTTTTTTGTGTGTTTTTTTCATT
Source organism: Hydra vulgaris (assembly GCF_022113875.1). NCBI lineage: Eukaryota > Metazoa > Cnidaria > Hydrozoa > Anthoathecata > Hydridae > Hydra > Hydra vulgaris. The sequence continues at coordinate 8,590,076 of NC_061162.1, forward strand.
ATATTGATTACCAAGTTTTGATACAATGAAAATAATTTTTATGTTTATTTTTTTATTTGTAATTTGTCTTTTAAATTAAAATAATAGCTCGTTTTAACTACACATGTGCTGGTGTAAAAAAATCAGGAGAAAAAAGAAGCGATGTTTATTATATTGATTTTGATGGCATGGGACCAATGCAGCCTGTTCTGGCTCTGTGTATTCTTGGTAGAACTATTGAAAGTAGTATAACTCAAATAAACAATACAAATTACAACGATAAAGATGTCACTACTGCTTCAGGAAAAAATAACTTTGACATTGATTATGCAGCAAACATAGTCCAGATGAGAGAGCTAATCTTAAATAGTGCTTATTGTGAACAGTATATTAAATACACGTGTTTAGGAACTCCAATATTTAGATCTCCCGAAGGTCCACCTTCTGTAAGTAAAAAAATTATACCTTGACTTATTTTTCACTGCTCTTTCAAAGGCTTCATATTTTTTTGAACTTAAACTTTAAAGTTATATGCATTGCTATAAAACTAAACAAATGCAGCAAAAATAAAAAAATCTTTTTGTTTATATAGGTTCGTTGGATGGGAGGTGATGACATTCTTCATTACTATTGGGGAGGAGCAAAAAATAATCGTGGTTATTGTGCATGTGGTCTTGACCAAACATGTTTTAACGTAGGTAAATATTGTAATTGTGATGATTTAAGTGCGTACCAAAGTCTTGTTGATGATGGTAATTTAACAATAAAAGAGCATCTTCCAGTTCGTCAAGTTCAATTTGATCAAGTCTTAAAGGGCTCTGTCACGGCTCAACTACGAGTTGATCATTTAAGATGTACTGGATCAGGTGCAAGAGAAGTAGCAGCTACTTTTAGAAAGCCATATTCTTTTTTATCAGTCTACTTTCCTGATCAGCCATTTGACAATATATATGCAGGTGGTGTATCTTTTGAATTCAAAACTTCGGTTGCCTATAATTATCTAACTTTGGTAAATGCCTATGGACCATTTTCTGGAGATTACCTCAAAATAATGATATGGTCTAGAACCCTGATACGAGTGCTTTTAAACTTTGGTTTTGGAGAAATTAAACAAGATGTTGACATTGAAAAAATTGGTAGGTACATTGATGATAATGAATGGCACGAATTTGATTTAATGTTCAATATGAAAGAAGTTAATGTAACACTTGATGGCATTCTTATGATACACGGATTACCTCTACAAGATGATCCGGTTCAACTTAATGTAGATGGAAGACCAATGTATATAGGTGGCAGTTATTACGATGAGTATGGGTTCGTTGGTTGTATACGTAGTCTGGTAAAACTATTTTTTATATTTATTTTTTGAATATTTAACCAGATAGTTTTAATAAGTTAATTAAGTAAAATTATTTTTAAAGTAATATTGATAATTTTATTCATAATTTAACAAATTCTATTGAAAATACCAACAAGTCAAGTAAGAAATTGCCATTAAAAAGAATGTAGTTGAGTTCACACTTTTAAATGATCTAGTCTTTTCATTGGTTTTAACCAAGGAACTGCGTCTAATAGTTTTTTTTTTTTTTTTTTTGTTATTTTATGCTCTGACACAGCAGTAAAACAACAAGAGGTTAAAATCTGCATAAAGAAAAACTAGTGTTTAAATCTGCATAAAAAAAAACTCTTTAAATGCTTTAAACAGTTTTTTCTCCAAATTTGTATTTAGTCTAACTTCTATCATTTTTATGATTTTTTTTTAAGTATAATCAGATCATTTAGGATCATTCATATTACTAATCAATCCTTATTATTGCGCAATATTGTTTGCAGAGGCGGATGCAGCATTTTTTTGGTCTTTCAGACATTTTTAATGTTCAGCCATGGGGCAAACTCCAAACATTTACATGTTTATTCTTGAGTCAAATAAGGATAGTTTGCAAAAATTTGCAGTGCAAATGGAGCCTGGCAACAAAACAATTTCAATATTTTTTCCCCCTACCCTGGCCCAAAGTGAAAAGCAATAAAATGATAAAATATTTTTTTTATTACTCTAGATTTATACTATTTTACAAATTCATTTTATAGTTTCATAGTATAATCTTTTAGCATTCAATAATTATGACCTTATAAAGTTTGAACATCGCCAACAACCAAAAAATAATATTACATTGATTCAACCTTGTATTTTAGGTTGTTGAAACGTTGTATTTTTATATTAAACAATGATTCAACATAATACTTTACGTTTACACAAAGTTATATTTATTGGAATAGTTGCATGCTTGTGTAGCCATGGCGCAATGGTTACAGCGTTTGCTTCATAAACAGGAAATCCAGGTTCAAAACGAGCTCTTGACATATTATCGTGTCACGGTAAGGAAGGAGGTGTGAACTTTCTGGTTAAATGCATTTCTGCGGTACTCTGTGACAAGACAATTAGGTCTTCTTGGGAACAAAAAAAAAAAAATGTTTACATATTCAGTTATATATATATATATATATATATATATATATATATATATATATATATATATATATATATATATATATATATATATATATATATATATATATATATATATATATATATACACACACACATTATATATATATATACACACACATTATATATATATATATATATATATATATATATATATATATATATATATATATATTTTAATTACAAAATAAAAAAGATTTACAAATAATATATACTATTTCTGCATAATAAATAAGCATTTGTTCTATACAATTACTTTTTATTGTTTTCTCTTTGTATATACATTTCCGCTTTTATATTTTTATAATATGTGTTTATAATATTAAAAAAAATTTTCCACATAAGTTTAACATTTATTTTACTAAATATATTTAATAATATATATGCTTATGTTTACAATAATTTATTGACTTTATATATATATAATTTTTAATTTTTTTGTATTTTTTGGTTTTTGTATTTTTTGTTTTTGTGCCATTGTGCAGAAAGAAATCGAGAATAAGAAAAAGGTTTTAGAAGAAGTTGATTAAGATTAATTATTTTTAGTGAAGAAAGATTTTATTAAGTAAAATAAAATAAAAAGTTACAGGACTTTAACACAAACACCAAGTTAAGAAAGCTACAGAGAAACCTGCAAATAATAAATTATATATCATAAACTAAGAGCCAGCAGTGATTGTTTAATCATAAATAACAATATTTTTGTTGTAAAAAAGAAATTATATTTGGAGGGAACAGGAACACATAACTGAACATTAAGTTATTGCTATGAGCCAGTGTATTAGTTTAGCTCATACGTTTAGTTTCAAGTTCCCATTCTCTATTTGGCAAAGAAACGCTTTTAATACAAAAATTTGACAGAAAATGTCCGCAGTGTTTCTACGGACATGATAATTATACTTTAAATTAATGTTTCTGATATAATCCAGCGTTAATCCATACCCATTAGATTAAAATTGGTTTATAAACATTGGATCAATGTTAAATCATAAAAATTGGATTAATGTGGGGTTATAAACATTTGGTCAACTTTGATCCCTGCACATTCGATCAACGTTTATCCATATACATTTGGTCAACGTTGATCCATACACATTGGATCAACATTGATCCCTATGCAATGGATCTACGTTGGGTTTAATCAGAAAACAATCAACTTTTGTGATGTTATTACATAGGTTGGATGAATTTATTTTTGCTAACTACTTTTAATCACATCGTTAATCACGATTTTCATTAATGTAAATATGATATAACTAACATTGGATCAATGTTGTATTTGCATCGGAGAAACAGCCAACCATCATGATTTATTTACATAAAGTGGCCCAATTTAAGTTTGCTAGCTGGGTTATGATTATTTTCATAATAGGCTTACCTATTTGTACATAATGGAAGGTTATGAAAAAAATAAATCAAATTATTGTCATAAGGAACAATCTCTGTTTTTATGTTTATTAAATAGATGTTTGAAGCAAAAATATGAAAAAAGAAATTAAACAAAAATGAAAGAAAAGTAAAACCAAAAAAAAGGTTTGAAGTAATGATTGATAAGTTTGTGATTTGCAATATTAAATATTATTAATTTTTGTATTATTTGTTGATCTAACTTTTTTTTAAATATATTTAAGTCAATGAGCGAGTAAGAAACTAATTAAATAATTAAAAAAAGAAAAACCACACATTAAAGGTCACACTTTTTATGCCCAAAATACAAAGCAGCAAGAACCAAATTTTTATTTTCAAGATAAAAACCTCAAAAAAAAAAAAAGGTTTTTTAGTTGGTTGTTTTTTTTTATCAAAAGCTAGTAAATCAGAAAAGCTAGTAAAAAAGATTGAAAATATGCAATTAGAAGAATATAAACATCTTGATTAGTATTTAAAATTTAAAAATTTTGTAAAAGTACAGATTTGTCAGAAGTTCTAAATAACAGGTTTTTTCTTGAAAATGTTTGGCGTATAATTTTTAAATACTAGGGGAACATGGGGTAAGATGACGAATGGGGCAAGATAACAATCTATCTCTTAAGCAAAACTAAATATATCAGCTGACTGTAGCTGAAAGGGAAGTAAATTATATTTATTAGATTTGTTAATACTTTCTTTTTAAGTATTATCTTTGTGACAAAAGTTAAGTATTAAAAAGGTTTTTCCAACATTGAGAAAAAACTTTTTGTCCTCGTTTGACTTTATTTCATCGCTACATCACCAGCTAGAAGTTAGCGTGAAATTTCCATTTAGTTTGAATAGTCTAGCAGCCATACAAGAAGTATTAGGGTATGATAACTTGATTATGGATAGTTTTGATTCATTTTACAGATTTTATTAGGCTGGGGCAAGATGACTTGTCCTTTATCTGTGTTAAATGAAAGTTTACTTGTACTGTTTGCTATTCTTGTATTGTTTAGTCATTATTTTATTACAAAATACAGTATTTTGTTTGACAATAGTTTTACTTTGTTGGGTTGAAGTTTGCTATAAACTGATTATTTGTATTATTTTTTTTATAAAAAAGAATTTGTGATGATTGTTTTTGAGGCGTTTATAGCTTCATAGAATTTTCTTTTTTTAAAATTTAAAACTTTGTTAACTCAAATTGTCATCTTGCCCCGTATGCGGGGTAGATGATGATTTGAGTTAACATCAGTTAATGAATTTTTCTATTTTTAACTTTTAGAGTGGTTTTTTGATACATCAGTGACGCTTCTAAATCAAGTTTTAATTCTTGGGACAGTTATTGACTAAGATACAGTTATTTTCCCAAATGTTCCTCATCCTACCCCGTGTTCCCCTATATTGATAATTTAAACTAGTAAAATTTTGTCTTAGGCAAAGTATACTTTTCCGCCATGGAAAAGCATATTGCTCTTTCACCATAGTTAAAAATCAGCTGCTAAATAAAGGCCTAGAGAGTGGTGTTTTCACTGGATAGTTCTTCATGATTTATGCAAGTTCTTCATGGTTTGTGCATTAAAAGCAAATTCCGAATTGCCTGATGTACTCCTTTTCTTTTCTTTTTTTTCTTTTTTTTGTCATCACAAATTTGAGCTGCTGAATAACTGTAAATCTTGTAGGTTCCAGGAATGAACTGTAGAAATTTTGTCATAAGAGATTTTGACTAAAAAATTATGGAGTCTTTAATAAACTGGTAAGATTTCTTTTAAGTTTGAGCTGTGTGTTATTTGAGACTTTATCTAGAAATGTATAGTTTTTTCTCTTTAAAGCTTTTTTTTTATGTCTAGCACTAATCTGATTTTACAGTACAATTGCTTTAATTTTGGTACATGACAATGTACTTCTAGGAGTTGAGCTGCCAATTCACAAAGCTATTAACATCATCTTATTATTAAATCTAATTTTGTCAATACTTTTTGTAGCAAATAAGTACAATGTGGAATCATCACATTCGATCTTATTTTGCAGTTCTTAGCTTTTTTTAACAGCTAAAATGACACAAGCATCTCAAGTTGAACTGCAATTGCCCAATGTGTGTTTCTCTTTACACCTGTTTCTCTTTGAAAGTTACATCTGTTAGAGTAGGAGTATTATTGCTGAAATAGACAGAAATAATTTTTTATTTAAAAAAACAAGTACTTGTACAGACTTTTGTGATGCCAAAAGTTAGTTTTGTGATCAAAAAGTTAATTTGTCCTAAAATAATAAATAGCGTACAAGTTAGTATATTTATTTTTTATTTATAATCATAGAAAATCTAAAATCAAATTGACATTACTGTAGCAATGTCATTTTCCAGACTTTCTTAGAGACAAAATTTTAAATAACTTCTTCATAATATACATTGTTATCTACCAACAACAATAAAAAAAAGTAGTAAAAATAGCATACATAAATAATTAACTTAAAGAAATTCATCCACCCAAACAGTTGATGCACTTGATTATTAGTTTTATCCGGAAGATCTAACTTTTTTATCTGGAGGATCTGACTCTTTTATTCGGAAGGTTTAACTCTTTTAGACAATTTAATGCTTTCATGATCTCTTTTAATTGTTTTTTAAGCACTCAACTGCATCAATTCTTGAGCTCCATTGCGTAAAACAAAGGTTCTGTAAAGATAGCCTTGTCACCTCCCAAAGGTTTTTTTAATGAGTTTTTTTAATGGGATGAAGCTGAAAAAATGGTATAGCTTTTAAATATTTCAAAAATAAAAATTTTTATGATCCGAGAAGGGCAAGAAAAAGATCAAAACTTGAGCTCTACTGAGACACCTGCCATACTTGCATCATTGTCATAGCATTTACCAGAACATTTTTACTTCAAGATCAATCTCTTTCAACACATTGAGTATTAATTTTATTATATCAGCTCCCTTTTTCTATTTTATGTCTTCTAGCTCAAGAAAACTTTCATTGACCTACCATAACTGATTATTGCTGCAAAAAAAAAAAAAAAACAGAAAATAAAAGTAAAATTTTTGCTGTAGGACAAATTTAGAAACCTAAAAGTAAAAATGGCATCAGGATGATATATATATATATATATATATATATATATATATATATATATATATATATATATATATATATATATATATATATATATATATATATATATATATATATATATATATATATATATATACTTATTTATTTGATTTTTGTGTGTTAAACAAACTCTTTCATTATACAGTATATCAATGGACGGATTTCTAATATTCACCACATTGCTGAAGGACAAGAAGATTACGGTGTATACCCAGGGTGTGGTTCTGCATGCATTTTATTAAACAAACCATGCAATTATGGAGAATGCATAGATTATTATAATGCTTTTCAATGTAATTGTTCAATATCGCCGTACGACGGAAAATATTGCCAAAACGGTATTTTAAAAATATATATATATATACAATTTTTTTTATAAATTATCTCTTTAATTTATTTAAAAATAACTTTATACGTAGCTTCCTTATATTCCTAACATATAAAAATAAAGTAATGAAGTTAATAACATTTCTTAATGTAGAAACATATCCAATGAAATTCTCAGGGGATCAATTTATATCATATGACCTACTGAAAGCCAATAATAGTGTTAACGATTCCGTAGCAACTGCCACGTTTGTTATAGGTTTTAAAACTACCGAAGAAAACGTAGTACTAGCTCAATTAAGCGGACGTAATGGACGTCACATTTCTCTTGCATTATCTAGTGGATATTTGACATTATTTTATTCCTTCAAAAATAAAATTACCCTTTCAAATGGACTTATTGCAGATACAGAAACTCGAACTCTGACTATTTTAGAACGCAAATTAAGCAATAATCAACACAACGTAGCAAGAGTCAAGTTTTCCACAAATGAAGTGTACCTGAGTGTGCCAAATTATGATTTAAAAGTTAGTGAAAATATTATTGAGCGCTACATTGATGAAAATAACAAAAATTTAGGTACCGCAATTGATACCTTTGGAGTAGCAACTAGTTTTAGAGTTGGAAAAATTATTAACAACGGAATAAAGGCGGATCCTTTTTTATTATCTACTTCGTTCGTTGGGTGCATGAGTGGAGCTAAATTAGTAATTCATCCTCTTCCAAGCGCAACAATGCGTTTTCAAACAACTGTCGAATTTGACTTGTTTAAGCAAATACAAATGAAACCTGCCACGTCAGACTCTGACTCTAATCCGTCTGGACAATTTCCCACTCCTACTTCTAATTGTGGTCCAGAAATGCCAATTCCAGGTAAAATTTCAATTAGTTAAAGCAAGTTTTTTTCCTCAACTAGTATTAACTTAGTAATGCAAATATTTACGAAATAATACAAATTTTAAAAATAAAAACTTTTTTTTTTAGGTGAACTGCCAACAGTTGGACCTAAAAGACAATTTTTTACGCTTTCGCCAGGATTAGACAATTCAATACATTTAACAAAAGTAAACACTCGAGTAATCCTTTTCATTATTTCTCTAATTCTAATTGTTTTGTTGTTTGGACTATTTTATGTTATATATATTTGGCTAGAAAAAATTTCAGTTCGATATAATAAACTTAAACAGAACACTAAAACAACAAATCCAGCAGGTAGTTTTCAACAAAGAAGTTTAAATATGTTTTTATGAGATTTTGTTATTTTGGTTTTATAAGGCTTTGTAGAAAGTAATTTTATATAATTTTTTAAAAAAACTTTTTTTTTTAATACTGTAAAAATTCTTTTTTATATTTGTTACTAGTATTTGTTTTCTTAATAGTTTAAAAAAAAAACTACTTGTGTACTTTACAACAGCTAATTGTGTACTTTACAACAGCTTCTTGTGTACTTTACAACAGCTACTTGTGTACTTTACAACAGCTACTTGTGTACTTTAGATTACTCTGTACTTTACTGTGTTTTATTTCTTCCAGGAATATTTTATAAATATCAAGTAAAGCTATATACTTTACTGTGTTTTTTTTTCTTCCACGAATATTTCATAAATAAAACTCAACAAACCAATAGGATATTTTGAATAATGTTTATATTTATTAAAATACCACATTAACCAAGTAGTTGGAAAGAATTAAATCAAAACATCGAACATAGAAAAAATTAGTATAGAAATGAAATTTGACACATAGAATGAAGGCTGTCATTGGATAAGGGTAAAAACGAGCTGTTTTTAGAAAAAACATATTTACACAAACCGAAATTTGTACCTAATTTAATTTTAATAAGTCGGGAAGAATCACTTTTTATTAAAATAATGTGTTTGCTTTCGGCATTAAATTATTTTTGAAAAATAAGAGTTGGGTATTCTTAAAGTCAAAATACAGTTCAACGTCATCCTTTTTTTATAAAATTTGAGCAGCCGTGGCGCAGTGGTTAGAGAACCCAAATGTCCGAGGTTCAATTCCAACAAGCGAAGAAGGAGGTACGGAATATTAAACTTTCTGTTAAATGCTCTCCCGTGGTGCTCTATGATAAGACCGTAAGGACTTCTGGGAGCACCTAAATAACTACAAATAAAAAATTTGGTGCAAGCTTATTAAAAAGAAGTGTTGAACAGCTTTTTGCAGGAATACGCTGTTGGCCAAAACAACCAATGATAAAAATATATTATTTTTTTTTAACCATTGTTTCATTAAATTAAAGACCATTTAAAAAATCTTTAGACGAGCAACTTATCTCAGCTTCTTCACAGATGATAAAATCTTTGCTATTGACTGACAACACCAAAAGATAATAAATGTAGATTTCTATCATCTGTATTAAGTAGATTTCTTACAGCAAACCAGTCATCGAACTGTTCACAATATTTACGCTATACTTTTAATACCCATCTCTTAATTCTTCTTCATTTTATCCATCTTTCCCTAACTCGAATAACGATCGTAGTTTCATTCTTTGTACAGGTAATGATTGATCTTTACGACTATCAACGAACTTTCTACAGCTATGATGAACTAGTAATGTTGTACTATCATGTGTGTTCTGTCATAACTGGTCTTTTAGATAACTAAAATGTGCAAAAATAACTTGATATCTTATACTAATAATTTGGAATGTTTTCTCATTGCAAATCTTCAACAAAAAAAAAAGTCAATGAACCTTAAGCACAAATTTTATTAATTAAGCACCATTAAACTTGTTATGTTATTTAATATATAAGATTTTGCTGTGATAAATATAGTTACAAAAATAAAATTATTCTCTAAGGTGGATTGTATAATATTATAATTAACAATGATTCAGAAAACTTGCTTTATTTAATAAATGTGAAGTTTTGATAAACCAATCTAAAGATCTCTCCTATAAAAGTTTGATGGTTGAACAAATTATTACCTGCATATTTTGTTCATAGTTTTATTTTTCGATTAATCAATCAATGTTTTCAGACATTTTTCATACACTTTGACTTTCTTTTTCATAGTCAAACTTGCGTAATACACAAACGAGGGGTTGATCCAGCATTTTTTGGTTTTTGAGATAATTTCCAAACATGAAGCAAACTCCATGTCTGGAAGTTTAGTTTAAAATTTATTTTTTTACAAGTAGGAGTGATGTAAGAAATATATATTTTGCTTAATTAGAGATAATTTAAATTTTTAAATGTGAATCTGGTTGATGTTTTAATTTTGTGGTTAAATATTTTAAGACATTAGTGGATGAAAGACTAATAATAGTCTAATTATAGTTTATTTACTAGTAATAGTATAATAATAGTCTAATAATAATTTATTTCATATTTTAGATACTGCTTCAACTAAACATAAGTTAAATGTTAAGGCGAGTTTCCACTCATCCGTTTTTTTACGGCAACGGGAAAGGGGGGGGGGAAATAATCACGTGGGGATGCGTAGTATAAGTTTTAATATGTCCGAAGGAAAACTACGCATGCTCACGTGATTATTTTTTCCTTTCCTATCCCGTTCCCGTGAAAAAACGGATGAGTGGAAACTCACCTTTTAACATTAAATGGGAAAATCCCTCACTTAATAAACAAACATTTAATTATAACATTAACCTATCTATTTAATTAAAAATGACAGTTTATTAAATTTTGATTATATTTATTGGTTAATGAGTCATTTTGTAATGATTTTATTGGTTTATTATTTATATTTGTTGTCCATTAATGTCTCTGTAAAGTCTTTAGGATTTTTAATATTTATTCCGCAATAAAAAAAAAAACAACTCTTATTAACACTAAGACTTGTTCATCATCTTGTTCCTTATTAACACTAAGACTTCATCTTGTTTCTTCTAACTTTGTTTAATTATTTAAAATATACGCAATAAAATATATTTGAATTGATTGGTATTATGCTCTTTTAAAACAAATGGTTACTAAAAATATTTTAGAAAATGTTAAAGTATATAAAATTTAAATAGAAGTTTTTTATGCCAACAAACATGCATTGCAAAAAATATCCAGCAAGCCTTTTTGGTAGTGGATTTGCAGTGGAATGTAGGCTTTTTTTAACAGTCCTCTGCAGTTTTGCTCATCTGTTAACTAATGGGCCATTTGTGGCATTAGCTATCAAGGCCGTCCTAAGGAAGGGGCGTAGGGGGTGTCTAACCCTCCCTAGGAAATTAATTAGTTGGCAAGTTTGGACACTGCAGTTGGAAAAATTGGATCTGGAAATTTAATTCATTATATAACTTAGTCGGCCCCAAAATAGCCTATCATTGGCTAGCTATTTTGGGGCCATCTATTAATAACATCTATTTATTAACGGCCTTGTATGAAATGAAAATCACAAGTATCAAGTAAACAAATGAAAAACAAATTAATGAAATACATAAGCGTTTAATTTGGTATAAATAATGCTAATGAATATAATGTGATGAGTTAGATAAAACCTTAAGAGATTTAAAAAAAAAACTAGCTAATATAATAAAGTATATAATATAACATAATATAATACAGTAATATTATAATAGTATATGTTATTGTTATGAAATGAACAAGCAAAAATTAAAGATTGAAAGTTAAATCGATTGAAAAGTCAAATCGAAAATTATTAAGGATTTTAAGATTTTTACTCGACTAAATCGACTTTTAGTCAATTAGTAGGAAGTCCATAGTTGATTAAATCGACTTTTAGTCAATTAGTAGGAAGTCCATAGTTGATTAAATCGACTTTTAGTCAATTAGTAGGAAGTCCATAGTTGATTAAATCGACTTTTAGTCAATTAGTAGGAAGTCCATAGTTGATTAAATCGACTTTTAGTCAATTAGTAGGAAGTCCATAGTTGATTAAATCGACTTTTAGTCAATTAGTAGGAAGTCCATAGTTGATTAAATCGACTTTTAGTCAATTAGTAGGAAGTCCATAGTTGATTAAATTGACTATTAGTCAATTAGTAAGAAGTCCATAGTTGATTAAATTGACTATTAGTCAATTAGTAGAAAGTCCATAGTTGATTAAATTGACTTTTAGTCAATTAGTAGAAAGTCCATAGTTGATTAAATCGACTATTAGTCAATTAGTAGGAAGTCCATAGTTGATTAAATCGACTTTTAGTCAATTAGTAGAAAGTCCATAGTTGATTAAATTGACTATTAGTCAATTAGTAAGAAGTCCATAGTTGATTAAATTGACTATTAGTCAATTAGTAGGAAGTCCATAGTTGATTAAATTGACTTTTAGTCAATTAGTAGGAAGTCCATAGTTGATTAAATTGACTTTTAGTCAATTAGTAGGAAGTCCATAGTTGATTAAATCGACTTTTAGTCAATTAGTAGGAAGTCCATAGTTGATTAAATCGACTTTTAGTCAATTAGTAGGAAGTCCATAGTTGATTAAATTGACTATTAGATTTTCCAATAACGACTAATTTTGATTTTCGAAAAGTCGCGTTTTAGTTGATTTAGTTGATGACAACACTAGTTTCTTTTACTAACCCTGACGATACCTTGTACTCTATTTTCATTTTATAAAAGTTTAACAATAATTGTCTATAATAAAGTTGGAAGTGTCTTAGATTGATATTTATTTCAAAACTAAACTTGTTTAATTTTGTATGTGAATCATCGCTACTTTCTATGGGCCTTAGTTTTTGTTATAAACTTTTTAAACCTAATGTTTTTGTACTGCTCTAAGTTTAACTGTTAGGTCCCAACGCCCCAATTTTTTTTTTATTGTTTTTTTTTTTTCTTATTTAGCCAGAAATATTTATTACCCCAAATAAAATTGTTTGCTTTATCCTTCGTTCTATATATAATATATTTATTTGGAATCAGAACAATTAAAGTCAAGTTAACAATTTGAGTGATTACTATACAAATAACTTTATTAGTTTTTTGACTTTTTTGTTTGTTATTTTTTAATTCAGTTTCGCTCCGAACATGGCTGTAAGCAGCCACTATTAAGGTGGAAGTTATTAAAAATAAAGAATACCGTTAAAGAGCAAGGAAACGGTTGGCAGAAAAATTGAAAAATTTTAAGTTGTATGATTTAGGAAAATGAGTGCTGCTACATCGACTGACAAACAGCCTGACTCGCAACGGAGTGCTGCTACATCAACTGAGGGTTAGGTTTGGGCAGGCAGTCAATCAAATAATTAAAAAAAAAAGTTTATTATGTTTAAAATAATGCATTACAATAATTTTTTTTTTGGCGGATGTAGTTACATCCGAAAAAAATCAGATGCATAACTACATCTGGTTAAAATTATGCATTAAAAAAAAAATTCGGCTGTAGTTACATCCAAAAAATCTACAGATGTAGTTGCACGGATGTTATTATACATCGATGAAATTTCGGATGTTGTTTTACGGATGTTATTATACATGGCAAAAACGGATATTATCGCCCTGACCTTTTCATACATTTGCGTAAAGAGATTTGTAGAGGTTAGAGAATGGAATCTAGAGTAAAATATTTGCAATCACAATAAAAAGAAGCAACCTTTGCAGATGCTAGCTTAACAATTGATTGTATATAAGGTTTTAATGAGAGGTCAGTAGTAAAAGATAATACACGAAGACGTAAAGTAAAGGACTTAGTGAGAGGGTAGCCAATCATCAATATAGGAATGTCAATAGTATTGCGATATTTGTTTGCAATAAATAACTGAGTTTTATTGGAGTTAAAATTTACAAGCAACCTCAAGCCCCACTCTGTTACAGAAGTGAGATTAGGTTCAAAATCAGTTGTCTGTTCTAAGCAATGGTAAAAACAAGACTTTTTGTCAAGACATGAGTATAAAGTTGAGTTATCAGTAAATAGAGCCACTTTAGATGTAAGATTTTCAGGAAGATTATTAATTTAGATAAAAAAACAAAACAGGACCAGTGATAGAATCTTGATTTACTCCCAGAAGTTACGAGAAATGAAGAAAAGTATTGGCTTTCAATGATGACTTTAATAAAGAGGTTAGAAAGATACAGTTTGATAACCTCAAAAACTTTCCTAGATACACTTTCCCAGATAAAGCAAGATTATGAAAACATGCCGAACTTTATTGAAAGCTTTAGATATATCAAGAGCAATAGCCCATGTTTTTGCCGCCTCCATCTAATGCGCAATAAAATCTTTCAGCCACAGCAGCTAACAAGTTAGCTGCAGAACAAGAAGATTGAAAAGCATTTTGATTGTAAGACAGTGAGTTATTTGAATCGTTATGAAATGTTAGAAATTTGTTGATCAAAGACTCATAAACCTTACTAATAATAGAAAGTAGACTAATGGACGATAATTGAGGGTGTCAAAAAGTTCACTATAGTTTTTTAAAATCGGAATCTCAGATGCCACTTTTGAGCCGGCAGGAAAGCAAAACTCATTTAGGCATTTTTTCAACCATTTCACAAAGTTAATTATCTGAGTAAAAAATTGAGACATGCAGAAATTATGGGTTTTAGTGCCAACAGGGTCAATTATGTAATAGCCAAGCCATTCAGTGTGATGAGCATTAAAGTCTCTTATAACAATAATGTTAAACAGAGAGGTAGAGAAAAAGGGCAGGGTTAACTTTATCAGAAGCTTCATTTAAAAGAGTTCAGTCTTAAACAGAAAAGAGAAAAAAAAAGAACAAAGAATGTAATAGAGTGAAGAGGTGCTAAGCGGAAGCACATAAAAGAATGGTTATAGAATTCAAACCTAATTTCGCGACAAATAGGTGAATTGATGCATATATATACCCATATACATGCATCATATTGGTATACATATACCCATCATACCCTCAAGCCAAGCTTGTCTCTATTGGAGTCTTTGCAAACCAAAGGATAGTACCCATCAACACTGAGATCTGAAGAAGGAACAGTGGAATTTATATCAGTCTCACAAATAGCAAGTAAATCTGTGAGTTTTGCAAGAAAAGAGATTCAACTAATGGAAGGTTGCTTTGCAGTCCACGAATATTAGTAAAAGATATATTAAAACATTTAGGTTGTGGGGATTGTTTTTTTATATTTATAATTTTGGGTAACTTTTGGCATGGTTTAAGTTGAAAGAGAACTTGATTCATTCATAGATGTCATAGATCAATTTATTTATAAGTAAACTTTCCTGTATTGGAAAAGACTTTTGAATGATTTTTTGTCTCGGGTAAAATCTAAAAACTATTTCTTTTCTGCGAATCTATTTCTTCCCAACCAAATGCTATGATATTTCGCTAAATTAATTTTAGAACCTGTTGCTCTATAATTAAGGTTTTGGGGTTTTATCTTTTAATAGAGATATCACTGCATAAATAATCAGTACCGTTGGCGTATTGTTATTATTTTTTTTGCCGATAATTATTAGCTATTCTTTTTATGTTTTTATTTTGCTTTATGTATGTTGAAAATATTTCTGCTTGTAAGATGTGTAAAATCATGGATAAGAATGCCTTACTCGAAAAATCTATGACTTGCGAAAGTTCTCCGTTTTTTTTACTTAAGTATTATGAAAATATAAATTGTTTTTATATTTTCATAATACTTTATTAAAATCAAAATGTTGAGTAATTTTATATAAAAAATATCAACTCGATTAAAACATCTGTAAATTCGATCAAAATCTTTTACTAATAATGCATAAAATATAGTTAAACAAATATAATAAATAATCAAACTGCCGTTAGTCAATCGTATAGTCAAACCACTAGTCACATAAATCACATATTGTTTCATGAGTATTTTGAAATGAACAACGATTCGAATAAGCCTGACATTTCAACCATTGAATCTAATTCTCTCCTTTAGCAGCCTTACTCTATAATCCATTGCAAGCATAACATTCCCAGGCTTCCACACATAAACTTTTAACCCTTTCTTTACCCTTTCATAATGCACATTTATTTTCCTTTTTTTGATTTTTTAGAGGATTCAATTAGTGATTATCTGTAATGTGGTGTTGTTATTATCAGTGATTCTTCTCCTTTTCTTGGTGTTAAAGTAATCTTTGGAATAGCTAAATTATTAGAAAAGCTTGATGTTATTATATTTAAATTTATATTTTCTGAACACCCTGAAAACAATGGAAACGAGATGCTTGAATTAACGTGTAATTCAATTTTATCAGGTTCATGTAAGGTGGCATTAGATCTTTTGTCATTACTAAACTCAATGTCTGGAATTATATCCCAAAAGCAAAGGATAATTTCCAGATGTATTTCCAGATGTAGCTAAAACAGGCAACTTCTACAGAGACAGCTTTATAATCTTTTTTTTTTTCCAGGCTGCAACCAGGATTTATATTCTTTATTATAAAAATTTTCATTTAATTTAATAAATTTTCATTGGCGGCTCAAAAAAGCTTTGATCAAGTGGCTGCAACTTATGATAAGTATGAGATGGTAAGGTTATAACAACAATTCCATTTTCCTTTGCAAAATCTAACAAATTAAAGCTTTTGTATGCGTTTTATACCCATCTAAAATTAAAAAAAATTTCAGTAGAAGCTTTAGGGTACTTAGTAAAATGTTTAATACACTTTATGAACAGATCAGTTGCAATCCAGCCATTTTTAGATTATCCTCCAAATCATCCAGTTGTTGCATGATCTATGAGCTCTAATTTCATTTGCTTTCTCATAATATTCACCATTTAATGAAAAAAAATTGTCTAGCACAAACAACAGTAGTGGTTCACCACTAGTTACAGAGAAAATATAATGTTTCTTCTGTTATAGCTTTAACAGGTTTATTTACAGTCGTAATTCCTAATTCATCACAGTGAGAAATTTTATGAGGTTCAAACTTGTACTTTTTCATAACAATTTCTATATCATTGAAATAAATACTTTTCGACACACTGGAAGAAAATTTGTTGATTGTCACTTATGGAAAATCCATAACAAACTGAATCCAATTCTTTTATGTAGTTAACTAATTGATTTTCATTATCATCCGGAAATACTTTTTTAAATGAACCAAGTGATATATTTATTAATATTGAGTCTAAATTCTTTAATTTTCTTTGAACCTTTCTGTATAAATTTTTATTTACTTTATATGTCAAAGCTACTTTTCTCAATAACATTTCTTTTAATTTTACGGAGTCGATTGCCAATAACATACTCTGCTCAGAAAAATTGCCACTAATAGTTTTTTAACTTTTTTATTAACTCTCTCTCTCTCTTTATAAATATATATATATATATATATATATATATATATATATATATATATATATATATATATATATATATATATATATATATATATATATATATATTGATTACAATAGAAATAGTGAGTGTTGGATTTTTCATTTCATTTTTATTAAGAAACCTTTTGATTCTCTTTGCTTAAAAACAACCGGTTTATCGCATTCTTTGATTTCAACCTGCTTTACCTGCCATCTCTGCGGTAAGTAATATTTTCAATTTTGCTTCTTACAATTTTTGATGCTATTTTCTCGCTGAGTTCTTTTGCCTTCTCCAATATATACTTAGATTTGCTGACTATAGAATAATCTAAATGAATTCGGAATTCAACTATAGCTGAGCGTGTATACACGCTCTCGTAACTCTTTATTTGTAATACTTAAATAAGACATGATTATAAAATCTAATTTGCCAATTAGAGACTGAGCAAAGCACAAATAGAACTGAAAGTTTTTTTTCAGTGTATACATTTTTTTCCGTATATACATTTACAGAGTTTTTTTTTCATTATAAAAATGTATATTTATATATATTTTAATAGTCTCTGATGACGTTTGTTTATACTTATTATTATACATTAAATATACCAATGTATATAATACATTGGTATAGTGGTTTATCCGCATAACACGCTCTACTTACCGAGAGTAAGGTGAAAAGAACGAAGTTATATTAAAGAACGAAGTTGTATTAGAGTGAAAGATAGAAGTAGTTGTGTTATAAAGATAGAATAGAGAAAGCGGAGAGGATTGCACACGATGTTAGAAGGTGCAAAACGTACTGTTAATTAGGTCACCTAATTAATGCACGGCGAGAAAGACTTGAATAGGTTACTTGATATGACTTTTTTCTCAACTTAATTTGTCACTCCTCGACAATACGATACTACATTTAATACATAGATATAGTACTCCATACGATACTACATTTAATACAAAGATATAGATACCCCTCGACAATACGTTAATACATAATACATTACGACAATACGATAATAGGTTTTGTGGTTAATCATTCGCTAGATAAATGTCTTGTGAAGGCCACATTGCTTAGGTCCTCAGAGACTTGTTTCGGCTCCTAAAGGAATGTCATAACCCGCTCTACAGACCGAGAGTAAAGTGAGTTTGGGAAGAACGAAAATATGTTAGAGTAAAAGATTGAAGTAGTCGTGTTAGAAATATAGCATAGAGAAAGCGCGCATAAATGCAAAACGCACTGTTAGTTAGGTTAACCTAAGTAGAGTACGCCGACAAATTTGTGATTAGAGTTCACATTTCATGAACTCTTCCTCGACTTTCTTTGTCGTCCAATACGATAATACATCGTCTTTGTCGTCCAATACGATAATAGTAAAATATTTAAGCGTTCAAAAGTTATGACCATATAAAGTTTAAACCCCCCTCAATTTGAGGGGGTCGCAAACTTTATATAGTCATAACATTTGAACGTTAAAATATTTTACTATGAAATTTAAAATTTATCGATGAATATAAGTCTAGTTAAAATTAGTACAAAAAATATTTTATTAACTTGTTGCTCTCTCGTTTGGGACAGGGGGCGCAAATTTTGGTCTTTTTTTGTTCCCAGTCTCCAATCATTGCAATTTTTTGCAAACCATCCTTATTTGACATAAGTATAAACATATAAATGTTTGGAGTTCGCTCTATATCTGGAAGTTAGCAATCTCAAAGACCAAAAAATGCTTAATCCAGCCCTGGGTTTAGATCATGAAGAAATAATGATTCTGTTAATTCCTATTCCATAATAATTGAAACTTAAAGTATTGTAAAAAGAAAAAAAAATCAGACTTGATTACAATAACACAGAAATCATTTGTTGTACAGGGTGACCAGAAAGTTCTGGCACCCTGTACAACAAATTTTTGTTGTACAGGGTGCCATGGAAAAATATACAGGGTCCCATGGAAAAATATGCAAGGATAAGCTAAAACTTATCCCATACAAGATCCAAAAAGCTCATCTTCTCACAGACAGTATGAAGAAAGTAAGAATGGAAAGATGCAAGCTTTTGCTCAAACGTTTTTCTTTGGCGCGCCACTCAGAAATTGTTTTCACTGATGAATGTTTATTTAATATTGAAGCTTTCTTAAACCATCAAAATGATCGGATATTGTCCAGAAGTATCAGTGATGCAAACATAAAGGGTAGAATTGCTTCTCGTTCAGAACATCCGCAATCCGTTATGGTTTTTGGAGGGATAACTTCTGATGGCAAAACTCCGTTAGTTTTTGTGGATTCTGGAGTTAAAATTAAAAGTCAAAATTATTTAAATGATGTCCTTATAAAAGAAGTACTTCCATAGTTCCAATCACACTTTGGTACAAAGCCCTGGACATTTCAACAGGATTCAACTCCTGCCCACATGGTAAAAACCGTTGAAGGGTGGTGCCAAAACAATTTTCCAGATTTTATCAGTGCCCAATAATGGCCTCCCTACTTGCCAGTTCTCAACCCGTTGGATTATTACGTGTGGTCAGTTTCGAAGACCAAGGTATGTTCTATTCCTCATAGGAATTTGGACTTTTGCGCTGAGCACTTCAGAAGGAATGGAATAATCTTTCTCCAAAATACTTGCGCGCCGCAGTCAATGTTTTCCCTAAGAAACTTAGGGCCTATATCAAAGCTAAAAGCGGTCATTTCGAAATCTAATTTTATTATGTGATTGTTATTTGTTAGAATAAAGTTTATTTTTAATCTTATTCACCTTTTTTAAATTTAGTCGTTTTTATGGCAATTTGCCAGAATTTTCTGGTCACCCAATTGGAATAATATTGCAATATAAAAGCAATATAAACCAACATTGCTTTAGTTTATAAAAACAACAACTCCGATTGCTTTAGGTTGATGACGAGACTAACTTTAGTCTTCTGCGAGCTTCCTATAACTATTAACAAGTAATTCTCCTTATCAATCTTACACAAATTTCATTTTTATTATATTTATACATAAACATTAGTTTAAAATGTGGTAAATAAACTTATAGTCAAACATCTAAACACTTCTCCGAAAAATCAGCTAATTTATTTTTATTTATTGTATTATTTTATTTTAACTGGAATAATATAGAGATATATTTATCGGATTATTTTTACGTACACGTAGCTACATTGTTGTAATTGGTTATTATTTTAGTCGTGTCTCGGAGTTGTATGCAACTATATTTTTGTTTACTTCGTATATTTCGAACTTTGTGTTTATGATATTTATGTTTGTATATCTTTACCGTCAATCTGTGATTTTTTACTTGTAAATACTTTGTAGTTGTAAAATAAACATGTATAAAATAAAAAAAAAGATTGTGAGTCTAAAAAACTTTACTTACTCATGAAAAATAGCTATTTAAATATACATAGTTGCGAATATTAACAAAAGTTGAAAATAACGCGTTGTTTTCAACTTTTGTTAATATTTTTATTAATATATTTGTTAATATTTTGTTAATATTTTTATTAGCGCTAACGTTAACGTTAGCGCTAATAAAAAATTGGTCGCTTTACTTTATTCATCGTATAAAAACTTTTCTAAATTCAGACCACTGATTACTATGTTTACTTTTTTAAAAATTTTTAAAATTTTGTTTTTCTTTAGGGCTTGCGTTTTTATTTTTTAAAAGAAAAAAAAAGTAATTTTCTAAATTGGCAAATGTTTACTTAGGAGAAAATATACCCCGCTAAAAATTTGCCTAATATTAAAAAACTCAGGTCGTGTCATTTAACCTTTTTTTATTATTTTATTTTTTTGGGGACTGAGACTAGTCTATTTAGTAAATTAAGAACTCAGTATGTTCATAATTACGTTTGTAAAGAGATATTTTCAGCAAATGAAATATTAATCATCTTAAAGACACATCTAGACTTAACTAAAATTAACAAAGAATGTTTACTTCATATTATTTCCTTTTGCTGTTTATTCATTTTTTTTTTTAATTTTTATAATATATTTACTTAAATTTTTTATTATTCAAAAAGCGCTAGATGTACAAAAAATTGATTTTCTTTGACTATCAATAGCTTATATATATATATATATATATATATATATATATATATATATATATATATATATATATATATATATATATATATATATATATATATATATATATAATTTTATTATTAATAGTCTGCTTTCATTTATTTAATATTTAAAATAAATAAACGTCCCTTTCCATACACAACAAAAAATCTAGCCAATATTTAAACATTTGCGTTTATTTGCTTTGCTAGTAATCTTTGTTATTTTTTTGCCTAAAAAAAACGAACTATGAATTATTGACAAAGTTGAATTGTCGTTCTGATAAATGTTTGAAACAATATTCGTTCATATTAATAATTTTAAAAGCAGTCGAGCAATTTGTAAAAAAAATTTTAACAGTTCTTCTATGTTTTATATTTATTTATAAATAATGCATTCAAGTTTCATAATTTTTATAAGTTTCTTCATTGTGAGTTCTGTTGCAGGTAAGAATCTTTTTAATAAATTAAGTTAACAAAATCAAAACTAATATGTCTTTATTGCTATATATTGCATAAATTGAAATTATTGCTACACATAAATAATTTAACTCTACTTTACACATTATTATTTTCCTATGCACCGAACTTTTTAAAAAAGTTAAATGAAATATAATAGGAAGACGAACAAACTTATTATTTATATTACTATAAAAAGTACAGAAATAATGTTAGAAATTTGCATAAATTTTATTCCAAATTAAAATGATCATTGAACTTATGACTTTTTCCCTATTAAATGCGTTTAATTAGTACTGAAACTCTACTTCCACACCTCTTTAAAGTGTTAGGGCATTAGCACTGAAGTTTGACTTGCCCACCTCTTTAGAGTGTAAAGGAATTAACACACTCTTATTGTCAACTTCTTTCGACAGTTAAGGAATTTCTACTGAAACTCTACTTCCCAACCTCTTAGAAATTATCACTGAACCTCTAATTTTTAAGTAATTAGTGCATTTATTTTTCAAATCAAAAATACACAAAAATAAAAAGTAAATAGTAAATAGTTTTAAAATTAGGCAAATAGTAAGTAAAGATATGTTACAGTAAATAATGCAATAACCTTAATAAATAGCACAATATTGAAACAAGTTGTAAAATAACTGTTGTTAATATAGAACGCAAACAATATATACAATAAAGTAAATATATTGTTATACATTGTTATAAACAATTTATATAACAGATAAAATTAGATAAATCAAGTATTTTTCTAAAGCGTATTGAACTTGAATAGTATCTTATATTGAATATATAAATTTATATAAATCGTCAAAAATCCTTAGGAATTGTTAAACTATTAAGCTTTAAAATCTTTTAATTTTTATTGTGACAAAATGTGAAAAAAGTGTTATTGAAAGTTACTGCATAAGATTTTTAGTGTTTTTTATTTATCACTTCTAATTAAAATTTTTCATTTTAGAAAAATATTTAACATAGGATATAATAAAATTAATTTAAGTTAAACGTAAAAACTTTTTTTATTAAAAAAAACTTAAATCTAAAACCTTTTGTCTCTGTATTTTTTACGTTAAATCAATATTAGGTTCAACTTGGAGACTTAATCGAGAATTTCTTGAACTTAATTAGATACAAAACTACCATGTCGATCTCAATGAAACAATCTTGTATAAGTAAGGAGTAAAGACAAGATAAAAATAGTGTGTAGAGCCCATTAAACCAAATTAACACTTATCACAGCAGCCATAGCTAAATAAAATTCTTTAGCACTTTATCTTCAAATGCATAGAGTAAAACAAACAACCGCACACCGTATTATTTCGCACACTGATTGAAGTTATCAAGTAAAAACTGAATCGATATGGCTATTAAAAAAAAAAAGATTTGAATACAGAGTTATCTCCTCTATTCGAATTAATAAAATTGTATGCTAGTTCAACTCCATTTTTAATTTTTTTATATAACTTTTACGGGGAATTGAAAATTTTTATTTATTTTTTATCGTTTGCGAGCAAATTCGCGCTAGAACTGATTTAAAAATAATTTTATCTTTTTTTTTTGATAGTATAAATTAAAAAATTAAAAAAAAACAAACACACACACACTCTTTCCTGATAAAACTGCACACTCGATTAATTGACTAAGTGACCAAGCGTCTATCTTTATCTAATTAATATAGTGTTAATTGTGGTTTAATTAAAATATAAACATCACTCACTTAACTCTACTCAACTCACTAACTTCAAAATGTCAACTTTAATAATATAAGCGTACAAGGAAGAAAATATACTAGCCGCAAAAACTGATATGGAAGAAAACAAACGTCACTGAGAAAAGCTGCATTCAAATATGTTTCCAGCCTCGATAATTTAAGTTTGCAAAAAAAAGGTTTCCAGCCTCAACAATAAAAAATTGGAAAAATAACAACAATGACGGTTTCCATGGCTCAGGTACAACAACGGTATTCTGAAACAAAAGAGAAAGAATGATGCGTTCCAATCGCTTGGTGACTGGGATTATGATTTAACCCGAGCTAAACTCCTCTAATTTTTAACTGGCTACCTTAAACGCAAAAATTAATTGCACTTATTCAAAAATGGCAAGCCTAGCAGACTTTTTATGGCTTTATTACAAGATGGTCAGAAAAAGTTTCAACAAAAACAGTAGATAACTTAGCATCTGACATAGCTGCTTTGTGTGCGCCAGAAATAATTGATCGTTATTTTGAATGCGTTTCCAAGCAATACAAAATGCAAGTTTTTTGGGTGATTATGTCAAACAACCACTGGCAGCAAAAAAAATAATTAATTATATTGTGAACAATTATTGAAACGATAATGGATATTTTCAGAGAGCTTACGCTTTGCGTTAAGTTCAACAACCTTTACAGCCCCCTTTATAGTTTTTTCTTCATCTTTCTGTTTGAGGAACCTAATCACATTTTTTTTAAGTAATACATTTTCCAGCAATTTATTACATGTTGTACTGCTTCAGTTTCTTAACATGTAATTGATTTCTGGCTTGAAAAAATTCTCAATGCTATTTTTGCAACGCTCAACACATGCTTGATACCTATCAAAATTCGAAGCTGGCGTAGTTGATAAAGATGGTAATCGGTTGACAGTTGAAGTAGGTGCTACGGCGGCAGTTGAAGATGATGACGCTGTGACTGGGCTAGATGTTATAGGAAATGCCATGGCTGCTAAAGATGATGATGGTAAATTAAACGTTTGTGTGATTGCTAATCCCTTATGTTTGTTTTTTTTAACTAAGTAGAAATAAGTCAGTGTACTGAAAACTAGCGATTGCATGCAAGCGTGTAAAACATATACCACTCTCATACAGTAGTTTGAGCAACGGTTGAAAAAAATTTTCTTTCAAATTCTTACATTTTGAGTCTTCGTAATACTTGGTAAGAATTGCTTTCCACGCTTTCCATTAGTTGAATTGCTTTTTACGATTTTCATTAACTGAATTTCTTTCCACGCTTGTTTGATATGGCAATAGACACCTCTATCAAATGGTTGTAGAAAATGTAAAGTATGCTATGGAAGACAAATCAAGATTAAATTGTGTCTTTACCACAGCATCACCGCTTTCAAAGTCATGTGTGTCGTATTGGCATCTAAAGTACTAAAATAGCAGTACCACCTGTTTGCTTAGTTTCTCAATTTAATATTTTTGATAATTTGATTTTTTTTTTTTAATATGCATTTATACAACCTTATATAGCTTTTTATTAACAATTTAATTAAAAAAAAATTGAAAAACAAAAAAGTTAATTTTTATTGATTAGTATGCGGTTTGATCCAGTTTTACTCTATTTTAATCTATTTGTAGTAATGAAAACTTTTTATTTATATATAAATTTTCAACAGCATAGATGTTACAAATATTTGCCGAATAAAATTTCTAAAATCTTATTTTATTAGTAACTTAGTTAATGATAAAATATTTAAGTTCTCAAGTAGCTTCCTAATCATCCTCGCTTATTCGTTGTTGAACTTTTTCAAGTTTGTTTTGTTTTATTTTTCTTAATTTAAATTCCAGACTCGTGTACAAAACTAACATTTTATCCAATTATCTAGTTTATTGAGATCATCATGTAAAATTATCAATCTTTGTAGTACTCAATAATGACTGTTAATGACAACTACAAATAGCTTACACATATTGTGAACCAATTTAGGTTAATTCATATCTCGATGGTCATTTTCTTATTTTTATTTTAAGTATGTTTATGCTCTGTGCTGGTTTAATCTTGCAAATTTACTTAAACTGCTGTGGAGCATTATTTATCTGAGCATATTTATTACTCTTGCAAGAGTAGAGAATAATCTCTCAGCCTCGCATTTTCTTATGGGAATTGTGAAAAATAATCAATTTAACATAACTATAATATATTTATATTTAATATATGTTGCATATAAACTTTTTGGAAAAACATCAATAATATTCGTGTTAACAACCAAATTTAAAGAAAGTATCGGGCGCAATGTGTTTCACTTTCAGCCCATTTTTTTGATGGTATAAAAACCGTGTAGTTGCAACTTTAAAAATTCCAAAAATTTTCTAGTTCAAAAATGAAACTTTCTTCTAAATTAAATACTTTAATTGAGTACTTAAATGTTTTTAAATTAAACCTTCTTGCCCTTTCTAACTTTTATTTCTTGCCCTACCTTTCATTTCAATGATAGTCAAAAGCTTGATAGTTAACAGACAAAAATCATAATTATAATGTACAATAGTATTTAGATAAAAAAAAATTTAATTTTAATTTTAAGCAACAGGTTTTAAACACAAACAAACCGGTTAAGATTTGAACCCAAAATGCATTTAAAAGAGTTATTTGCTAGCATATTCAAAACGAAAAATTTTATAACATGGCTTTTTTTAACTTAAAGATGTTAATATTGGAGTGCCTAAAAACTACCTGAAACTTATCATTACGCATTTTAGATTCATGATCCGTAAAACATTCAATATTTTTTACAGTATCATCTTCATTATATTTAAAGTATGATTCGTTTGTTTTTATATTAATTTAGTTTCATGGGCAAAAGGTGATTATTTTGAATGCTTAGCTGCCATGTTCTCTCTACCTTTCTTCAATTGAAGAACATGAAAACAAAGTTTTCTAAAAGAAGATTAATCTTGTTTTAGAAGACTTCGTTTCCATTGCTTCGTTTCTTATTTTTCAATATAATAGAACCGCTGCTAACCAAGTGATTTTTGCAGAAGTGATAGCGGTCCTTTTGTCCGTCCAAGTCTAAAACAAAATATTTTCACTGCAATTTTTCAATTCAGCTTTTGTTTTCAGACTGTTAGATTTACCGATTTGGCCAGTTATTAACTTAAACTCTCCTAACTTAATCAAAGATTTTGTATGAAAGTGTTATTTAGAATAAAATCTTGAATTGGAGCCCTAAAACTGCAGGGCCTGGGGCCTAGGCCACCCTAGCCCCCTCAACCCTTTGAGGACCAAGGGACATATTTGTCCCATCCATTATATTAAGCAATACATCTACCCATTTTATCATAAGCTTTTCAAAATTAGTAACACAAAAACAACCAATAGTGTGGTCAAACCTGTGTCACAGGCTGTGACATACTGTAAATCAAAGCATAAAAATATCACCAATATTCCAGAAGAATCAACACAGTTAAAGTTAAAAACTTACCTTAAACGATTAACAAAAGCAATATACACTCCGAGGTCTGATGACACTCCAATACCAAAAACACAAGAGAACCTACAACTACCAATAAAATCAAAGTCTAAAGCAGTCGGTTCATCAGTACACCCTGATGTTGATTTCAAGTAGAAAAGACAGACATCAAAAACCAGACCTGAGACACTTGACTATAATTATGGACAAGTTAATTTTAACTTTGAAGAATCAGCAGATATTGATGCTTTTTCTGTTTTTGAAAAAGTGACTGAATTAGATACCTTAGTTTTGCTAATTATAGAACAGAGTGAGCTATATATGAAGCAAAAAGGCATTCCATTTCAGACTGATAAAGCGGAAATGTGTGCTTTCTTTGGAATTTGTCTTATTTTGGGCTACCATGTTTTACCCTCTATCAGAGATTATTGGTCTAGTCAACCAGATCTTCAGGTCCCATTTGTATCAAATACAATGCCGCGATTACGATTTGAGACAATTCGTTCAGCATTGCATTTTGCAAATAAGGATGAAATGTTACCAAGAAGTCATCCACAGTGTGATCGGGCTTTCAAAGTCTGCCCGTTGATCAATCACTTTAATATTTGCTTCCAATCTACCAGAAATGCAAGAAAGCAGCAGTCAATAGATGAATACATGATTAGATTTAAAGGTCAAAACATCATGAAACAATACATAAAAAATAAACCCATTAGGTGGGGATTTAAGTTGTGGTGCAGATGTGATGCTGTAACAGGCTACCTTTATCAGTTTGATCTTTATACAGGACGCAAATTAAGCACAGAATATGGCCTTGGTGAGAGTGTTGTTGTCATTTTGTCAAAAAAAATCGATGAGTTGTGTTGTCATGTTTTTATAGATAACTTCTTTAACTCGCCACTATTATATATATATATATATATATATATATATATATATATATATATATATATATATATATATATATATATATATATATATATATATATATATATATATATATATTTATATATATATATATATATATATATACATATATATATATATATATATATATACATATATATACAGTAAAGCCCCGTTAAGTTGGACTCTTAATGAACAGATAAATAGTACGACTTTTTTAGGTCTTAGTTCACATGCTACAAAAAAAAATTAATTAATGTGGCACTGTTCGTATTGACAGAAAGTATATGCCAAATAACTTCAAATTGCCAAACCAGACAAGGAAATGAAGCGAGGAGACATGGATGCTATGACAGCTAATGGGATTACTTGTGTCAAATGGATAGATAACAGATCAGTAACTCTGTTGTCTAATTTTATACCATGTTCAAAAGATAATGTATCGCTTGTTCTTAGGAGGAATGCAGGATGCGCAGAAAAGTTACGAGTTCCATGTCCAACTATTGTTACACTTTACAACAAGTTTATGGGTGGTGTTGACCTCATGGACCAAAAAAAAATCTTATGAGACTGATCGAAAGTCTAAAATCAAGTATTAATTAAGAATTTTTTTTGATCTTCTTGATATTGCTGTGAACAACAGCCATTGTATTTATGTACAAATCAATCAAGAGAGAAATTCAGAGTACAAGTCAATAACACCACTACAATATAGACAAATGGTAGCAAGAAGTCTTATTGGTCAATATTCTAACAGACAACGAAATGCTCCATTAGCAGCTGTTAGGTCAGCGTCAAGATCTCTCCTAACAACACCAAAACCACAACACTGCTTGAGCAGGAAAGAACATCGCAAACGATGTGCTCAATGTGCCAAGCATGGTATTGAAAACCGCACTGACAGTTTCTGTGACACATGTGGTGTGAGCCTGTGCTACACTAAAACACGTAATTGCTTTGCTGAATTTCACAAACTTGTGCAGTAAAGAGAATGATATCTCCTCAATAGAAATTTGAAAATATTTATTTTATTTCAAGAAAATTGCTAACAAAAAATTACTTACAAAAAATTTATAAAAGTTGAAATTTTAGACATATAAATACGTCTCAGAAATTAACACCAAAGCTTAGTTACAAGTTTAAGAAACATTTCAAATAAAAGATTACGACAAGGTTAAATTTTAAAACATACTTTCTTTGCAGTTGTTGAAATATCTAACAAAATGAGTAGTCATTGAAGATTTGAACCTTTGAATCTTTGAATTTTACTTACTCAGCTGGGTCAAGCACCCAACATAAATGAATAAAATATAATATCTATATATAAATAAAATTTTTCTCGAATTTTTCTCGAATTTTTTTTTTGTTCTTTATTACAATATTTATGATACATAAGTTACAAATAGTATTAAAAAAAGAAAAGATAACAAGTCAAGATATCGTTAAGAAATAAAGTATAAAAAATGAAAATAAAGAACTCGGATACTCAAAGAAGACCAAAAGGTTTTGTCACAGAGAAACCGCTATTGAAGAAATTAAAACGTTTTTTTTTTTTTTAATGTTTTTTCCTTTTGTTGTGGTGTTAACGCCTTGCATCAATCAAATTACTGTATCTTCCGAAGAGCTGACACAGGCGAATAATAATGTTCATAATTTTCTAAATAAATCTCTTGCGAGCACTAAATTTAGTATATATATATATATATATATATATATATATATATATATATATATATATATATATATATATATATATATATATATATATATATATATATATATATTTAACACTTTAGTCCTGTTTTTATTATTATTATTATTTTTTTTTTATTATTAATATTATTTTCAATGTTTCTATTCTTGTTATTTATATAATTTTGTTCAATTTTTTTTTATTTTTATAATATTTAATTATGATATTAAATAGACAGGTAACATTATTTGCGCTTTAAAATCTCCGAAACAGAAGGCACCTCTCATTAGAACAATTTTGTTGACCCCAATTCATTTATTACTATTGGGTCAATGAAGCGATATATTGCGGTCATGATGATTTAGAAGTTGCTGCTTTGCTAAAAATATTTCCACATTTTGTTTGTGGAAATATTTTTAGCAAATTCGCAAATCTCAATAAAAATTAGTTAATCTCAACGCATAAAACTTTGAAAATAAAAATAAACCAAAAAACAACCAAAATAGGAAAATTAGTAGTAAAATTTAACCAATTGTTGACCTGTTTATAAATGGAAACACGCCATTAGGCATTTCCAAGATGCTAAACAAGCCTCTAAGTACTGCCTACATTGTGATTACACTTGTCCAAATAACTGACGGTGTAAATAGTAAGCTAGGCAGTGGTTTAAAGAGGTCAGTTCAAACTTCTAAATTGTTAAGTTAGGGGGTGAATTTCTTAGAATCCAGTAAGGTCATAAAGGGAAAAGGCAAAAGATCTCTCATGGAAAATGAGCACCATCAGAAACATGGTCAGAAAGAATCTTAAGGTAAAGTCAACAACCAGAATTAAGAAACACCTGGTTTTCTTAAGTGTCAAAGAAAAAAGATTTGGAAACTTTAAAGACCAATTCTCTTCTGGAAGCAAATAAACAAACAGTAAATAATTTTTATCTGAGAATAAAATAAAAAACAATTTTTACAAAGTGGACGAAAAGTTTAAATTCAAGACCAAACTTCCGGTTATAGTTATAATGTTTGGCCTGGTTTTTTTTTTGATGATCTCAAAATACCTCCGGTTTTTATCAAATCTGATCAGAAAGTTGACACCAATAAATTTTGAATCCTGGAAAACCATGTCAAGCTCTGAATCAATGTTAAAAAGTGAAAAGCTACGATTGAAGCTAAGGTATAGAACAAAAATGTGTTAAGTGTCTTTCGAAACATTTTTAAAAAAATAAATACTTTTTTTAAGCGTCGAGTTTCTACTTTAATTTTGTTCAAAAAATAATTTTTTCAAGAAATTTGTAGTCGCATACGGTACTAAGTCTTTATTTAATAATAACACATAATTTTCATTAAAAATAATTTTAATGACATCAGTAGCTTTACTATTTTTTTAATTACCTTTTGATATCTAGATTTTTGCACAAAAGTAACTATAAAAGCATTCTTGGTATAGTACTTAGAGTTTTGGCTTCAAAACTGGAGTTCCGTAGTTCAAAGCCGGATCTCGTAACATATGCATCATTGGTTAGAAGGGAGGCGTAAACTTTACGGCTAAATGCATGTTAGGGAAGAGTTTCCGAAATTGGAAGAGCGCCTTAATTGGAACACTTGGATTTATTTTTGAAAAAAAATGAATTACTATATTTTACATTTTTTTAGTAAAACGCATTATTTTATACGCTTTGACACATTTTGAAAGTTATTCCTCGAAAAATGCGCTTGCACCAATGATTTAAAGTTTTTTGCGTGCAATTTTAGCAATGCAATCGCAAATGCAAAATAACTATATAATCTTATCTTATAAGTTGCTGCAAGCATGTTACTGTAGTGATATAATAAAATAGTCGAAAGTTTCCTTAATTGGAACATTGAAATTTTTCTTACCTAATCAGTAATAAAATCAAAGAGTTGTAAAAATAGTTCAAATGCAATTAAAAAATACTTAGAAGCAACCATAAATCCTAAAAACAATACTTAATTTAGTGATTTTTAATCAATAAATTGAGAGAAAGTCATAACAGTTGAAGCTTTATACAATTTTTTGTTTGTAGACTTTAAATTTATCAGGGTAATACTAATCCTATTATAAGTTTTAAAGGAGCTGTTTAAATTTAATTGTAAAAATGAAAATCATTTTTTTCAAATTTTTGTTAATTTTACTGTTTGTTTGTTTTTTTAAAATAACCTGTTATAATTAAGGAATCAAAGTGTTCCAATTTAGGGAACCAGTTGCTTTGATTGGAACCTAATGGTAGCTTTGCAAAAAAAAAATATTTCCAATAACAGTGCAGTCAATTAAGTCAAATTGTGGTTAAAGGTATAGTAGGGATGTCTGTTTGTAATAATCAAATCATAAATGTTTTCATAGTTAAGCATATTCGTTTAATAAATATTTATTCCTAAATTGTTCCAATTAAAGCAACTCTCCTCTTCTTGTAATAAAATGTTAACAACATAACCTAAATACAACTACTTGAATAAAGTTTTATTGAAAAAAATATTTGCCTTATTTTAATTAACAACTATCATTTTTTTCTTTAAGTTTTTATCTGTAAATATTTATTTATAAAATTTTTCTATAATTCATAAAATATAAAGTAAAACTTTTTTATTTTTATGTGAAAGTTTGTTATATATATATATATATATATATATATATATATATATATATATATATATATATATATATATATATATATATATATATATATATATATATATATATATATATATATATATAAATATATATATATATATATATATATATATATATATATATATATATATATATATATATATATATATATATATATATATATATATATAAATTTCTTTGTATTAAAAATGAATTTTATTGATAAAATTAATAGTTTACGACATTCTATTTTTTTTGTTTGTTTAGAAATTGATGTGGATACTAATTCCTTTTTAATTTTCCGTCAACCACCATTTGAAACTCAGAAAAACCATATAAAGTTTCGTTTTAAAACTATAGATGCTTCTGGCTTGATTTTTTTAGCTCAAGGAGCAACTAAAAAAAATTTTCTATCACTTGAACTTTTCAGAGGAAAAATAAGGTAAATTTTTTTTTAATAATTTTTATTGATAAGTTTTATAATTGATAAATAAGGTAAATTTTTTTTTAATAATTTTTATTGAAAAACCACATTATGTGGCTTTTTAAATTATTTTGTTGTTTATTTAATAAAATAATCAAATTGAAAAGAAATTTTGAAGAAAAAATATTTTAAAGAAAAAGTATTTTACTAAGTTTCTTTGGTCAAAACTAGGTCATGTAGAATGTATTGGAACAGTAAATCAGAGTAGACGTATTAGACCTAAATGTATTAGTTTCAGAATTTCTGAAGTTACATATTGACGGATTTGGTATATAAAAATATTTTTATTCATTTGTTATTGAATATAATTCATGTAATAAAATCATCAATACTGACATCAATAGGAGTTATTAAGAATTTTATGGAATCATTTTTTGCATATTTGCGTACCATTCAAAATGGGATATATATTTATAGGAAAATTTTTTTTCTTGTATAATTTGTTTTAACTACATTAAATGAGAGCTTATTAGGTTTTCATTCATTAACATTTCTTATTTCAAATTTCACTTCAGAATAAACTTTCTTGATATCATTAATTGAAAAATTTGCATCGTCAGCAAATATTATCAAGTTTAGCTTTGTTGATGCATTATTATTATTTTTTTTTAAGTTGATTAAGGTGCTCCAAGAAGTCCTTTTGTTCTAATCACAGAGCACCGCGGAAGAGCATTTAATAGGAAGTTCACGCCTCCTTCCCAACCGATGTCGCAAAACTTGCCCAGAGGTGGGTTTGAACCACGGATCTTACGTTTCTGAGGCTACTGCGCCACGGTTGCTTTAATTATTTTTATTATAATTATAATTATTATAATTATAAACAATTATTATAATTATAAACAAAAAAATTATAAACATTATTATAATTATAAACAAAAATTGAGTGGGCCAAGAAATTACTAATTAAAACTTATTATTTAAATTAAACATAGTGTTTTCCTTCATCAATTTTTTTTTTTTTTTTAACAACTCCCCTTTTAACAAAGCTGCAAGCAACCCTTGCTAAAGTTTGAAATTACAGAAAAAGAAAAGATGGAGTTTATTAAGAAAAAGAAACACTAACAGACGGCTTAAAAGATTGCAAATTATTTGAATCAGGAAAACAAGATGAAGGTAGCGAATTCTAAAAAATTGTTATTTAAGGAAAAAAAACTAAATGAAAAGAATTTTTGGACGTCTTAGGAACAGTCACAGTAAAAACATGAGACTTAATTGAATGAAGAGTAACACAAGAATGGATTTCAGCAAATGGCACAAGGGACGCTAGCTCTTTAAACCAGCGCCCATTAACTCTTTCGCACCAAAACGGGTCGTTAACAACCCTCTAGTAATAAGTCAATAAGTTTTTTTTAGCAGAGCCATTAATCAAAACTACTTGATTTTATGCTTTTAAGGCTCAGCTTCAAAAATAGCCGTAATAAACTAACTTTTGAAGCTCCGTAATAGAAACAAGGGGTCCATAAATTAGGTCACACTTTGGTGATGGGGGGAGCAGGGAAGGAGCGTGAATATTAGTGGTTTATTGACAACTCATACGTAACTTGTTACGTATAATTTGGCTTAATAATTGGCTTCTAATTTTGTTACGTATAATAAGCTTAATAATTGGTTTCTAATTAAGAACTTGGTAACTTGGTTAACAAATCAGCAGTAAAATAAAAAAATTAAAATCTGTATTGATGGTCAGAAAGTAAACTATTAAATTCAAGATGAGAGATTAAGTATGTAATTTTTTTTTTACGTTGATTTAGGTGCCCCAAGAAGTCCTAAGGGTCTTATCACAGAGAACCGCGGAAGAGCATTTAATAGGAAGTTCACGCCTCCTTCCCAACCGATGTCGTAAAACTTGCTCAGAGGTGGGGTTTGAACCACGGATCTTACGTTTCTAAGGCAAGTGCGCTACCACTGCGCCACGGCTGCTTAAGGACTAATTAAAGATCCACAACCTTGCTTATTATAGTATGAAAACTAATAAGACGGTAGTTAAACGAGTCAAATCTCTAGTTATAAGTGTAGAGGTAGTTGTAAGAGGTACAGTGATAAGGGGATTTTGATAATGTAGACTTTGATAATGAAGAAAAATGAGATAATAGTTTTAGAGAGATTAAACCGTGATCAGAAGCACCTAAGGGCGAATGGGGAGACACTGAGTACTAACTAGGATCAGAAACAAGACATAATTCGAGTAGAGAAGTTAAACTATTTGTCTGAAAATCGAGTTGGAAAGTTGATTGTTTGAGTTAAAGATTTAAAAAGGCAAAAGGATAAGGAGAAAGAGCTTGGTCAACTTGATCAGAAATAACATTAAAAAGAGTGCAATCTCAAGATGAAAGAGAACAATATAGAACAAAGAGAATGGTGATAGAGTGAAGTGGTGTTAAACAAAAGCACATCAAAAAATAGTCAGTGGATTCAAACCTAATTTTCAGGAAAATGGATGAGTTCTTACGAATGTAAAGGCGCAGGGGCCAAGCATGTTACTATTGAAGTCTTTACGAATTAAAGAAAGATAACCATCAACACTATGATCACATGATAAAACAGCTAAACTCAAATTAGTCTTACAATTAGTTAATAGGCCTGGTGAACTTTACGAGAAATAAGACTCAACAGAAGAAAAGTGACTTTGAGACCACGAATTTTAGTTAATGATCACGGCGATATTTTTTGCTTTAAAAATTCCCATAGCTTTATTTTAACAAATTTAACTACACGGCTTTATTTTAACAAATACGAAATTTGGTCCAAAACGTTCTGCAATTTTTAAGCTTTATGAAAAGCTGCAAAAAATTACCATCTTTATCATTGAATTAGGACAATAGATAAATATTTATGTATTTTTGTATACTATGTATTTTTAAGTGTAAAGATATATCGTGTGGTTTTTTATAAAATCTGCTCTTTAAAAGCTAGATAGATATTGAAAATCAATTTATTTTAAAAACTCGTATTAAAACTAGAAATAATCTAGATTAAATGACGGTTTACCTAAATACCAATGTTATTA
This sequence comes from Hydra vulgaris, assembly GCF_022113875.1. Classification (NCBI taxonomy): domain Eukaryota; kingdom Metazoa; phylum Cnidaria; class Hydrozoa; order Anthoathecata; family Hydridae; genus Hydra; species Hydra vulgaris. The sequence continues at coordinate 8,625,977 of NC_061162.1, forward strand.
CTTATAAAGATAAATTTCAATTAGATCTCAAATTCCAGTTTACTACTATATGTCTAAATTACAACTAAATAGTAGTTTTAAGCAAAATAGACATAAAAATCACTGTTTTTAAATGAAATACGTATATATTTACTTTTATTTGCATAAGTATATGTTGTAAACTGGAATTTTAGATATACATATTATGAACATATGTGTAAATTTTTAGATCATAAGATGCATCATGGATGGAGTCTATCCGCGAGTTTGCAGGGCCAACGACACGGGTTTTGAAGTGGGAGGGGGGACATAATAATCAATTAGTGAAAAAAGTCCTCTATATCAAGATTTTTCTTAAATAAAAAAAAGGTCCTTTAGAAAGAAAGTGTTGTAGGACCTGGTTTAATGGTAAGTTATTTTATCGATAAAAAGATAGTTCAGAAACTATCATGAATTTTTTAATAGGTAATTCGGAGAAAATTAAATTACTTGGCGCGTAAAAATAAAGTAAACTGTTTTCGTTACGGCCTTTGTTACGGCTTTGGGAAAATTTCGTATTTTCGTATTATACGAAATTTTCCCAAAGCCGTAACAAAGGCCTCGATATATGGTCTTGACAATACCCACCAAAAGTAAGAACAGGAACACCATCCATGCACAACATGGTTCTTTTTACTGGTCTGATACTCTAAAGCTGTTGATGGAACCAGCCTCTCTAAGAGCTACAACAAAATTTGAGAAAACTGACTACCAGTTGGCCTAAGAACCAGAAAAATGAGTTTTAGAGCTGTATTCTCATTAGAAGATAATAGAATGAGTTGCCTATTTTAAAAATAGAGACACAAAAAAAAACTAATGCATAGAGTCAAGAAGATTCAGCACTCAACATCCTACACTGGAAAAAAATGTATTAAAAATACATCTACGCCAGCCTAACAGATGAAGAAGGGATGCGAAGTTGGTCAGCAGATAGATTCTTTTTACAAAATTTGTTAAATAAATAATTGTTATTAGTAAAATATTTATTGACTTATTAGAAAATATTTTAAAATTAAAAATGTACTGATAAAGGTCTACAGCTCCAGATATCTGGTTGATCATTTTGTTTGTGAATTTGGGCATACCTTTACAAACAAAGAGCTCAGAGTTTCTGGGAAAATCCCTTTGCTTATTGAATGTTTTATAATTTGGATCAAAGCTCTGCAAATGTTTTTTTTTTTTACTTTAACTATTCAAAAAGTAAAGTTTGTGCCAACATTTATTTTTTGTTTATTTTAGGGCCAACATATTATAATGCTTAGTTAATTTTTTTTTAATTTATATTGTGCAATAAATATCAGTTTTATTTATAACTTTTTGAGTTGGTATATAATTGTTTTTAATATAGAATTTTTATTTGTTTTTTCCTATTATATCTTTAACTATACACACCATACTTTTTTATATGCATCGAATTTTTTTTTTTTAATTTGTTTACTGTAATAAAAAAACATTTCAGGCTCTTCAGCACCTTCTTAGTACCTACCCTTTTCAGTACCTTCTTAGTGCCTAGCCTTTTCAGTACCTTTGTACTTCTGTTTTTATAAATTTATCATAACGTTTTTTGTTTAGATTTTGAACATTTTATAAGCATTTTTATCATCCAAGGATTATTTTATTGTAGTTATAATTGTTTAATATAAACACGATTCTCTGTAAATATCAAGTAACATTTTTAATAAAATATTAAATAACTTAAATGCATCACACCTATGAACCTTTAACGCATACTTCAGAAAATTGCAGTCTTTGATGAGTACATTTTTCCAAGTTAACTTTTTTGCATTTTTCTTATCAAAACTTTGTATTAAATGTTTTTTTGAAAATATACTGGTACACATATGCGTAAACTAAAATATGGTCTTTATATCAAGTTTAGCATTGGGTGTTTTTGCTGACAATTAGAAATTCTTGTACCATATGTTTTAGGGTATTGCCTAACTGTTTAACAACTTGGCAATCATTTATATTTCATTTATTTATTTTTTAAATTGATGGTACCATTTAAAGTTTTTCTAATTTTGACTGTTTTTGACTCGAATCTTTGCCACATATTTTTAGAGTGAGGTTGCTTGGTGTCAATTTTTCTGGGACCGGTTCATACACGGAAAGGATGGGGGTTGTCGTTTAATAATTTTTGAAAAGTTTTTCCACTTATCCAAGTTTATATACGTATCAAAATTATAGAAAATCATCCTCCAGAATAAAATCCCTCTAAATAATACCCCAAAAAAAACCATCCGAAAAAAAATTTCTTTTCTCCTTTGGAAAAAATTCCACTACGAAAAAACCTTGCGGTAAAAAATGTCCTTATAAAAATAATAAAATATATATATATATATATATATATATATATATATATATATATATATATATATATATATACATTTTTTTTAGTTTAATTTATAAAGACTTCTATAGTAACATGCTAGGCCTGGGCATTTACATTCGTAAGAATTCATCCATATTCCTTAAAATATATATAAATATATACAGTACCGGATTAAGGGAGGGGACTATAGCCCCGAGCTTCGCAAATTTAGGGGCCCCCAAAAATTTTAGAGGATCTCTTTTTTTTTTTAAGACTTTTTTAGGCTTTGGCCGATAAAAAGACCTCCAAAAATAAAAATAGCCCCGGGCCCAAAAAACGTCTTAATCCGCCACTGTATATATATATATATATATATATATATATATATATATATATATATATATATATATATATATATATATATATATATATATATATATATATATATATATATATGTTTAATATTGATAGACTGCTTGCCTAAACTAAATACTACTCCTTGAATGATCTATCTACTTAACAGTAAATAAATGTACATTACTTACATATTCTACCAAGTTCTAGGGTTTTGTTTGTAAAATAGTTTGTAGTAACATAATATGCTTGTAACATAATATGTATGTATAAATTGTTTATATTGTAAACAACTACTTTATTGATATATCGTAATTTTTATGTGTTGTAGAAAAATAAATAATTTTTAGGGAAATATTTACCGAGAGGAATTTTACCAAGAGATTTTTTCCTGGGGATTTTTTTCTGCCACCCATATCAGTTACTGATAAAAATAAAAACTTTCAGTGTAACTAAAAAATTTAAAATTATAGTCATATAAAAAAAATCTCGTAAATCTGGATTTGTCGAAAATGAGCTTTTGGTTTACGTTATTCCTCATTGTAGTATAAAACTTATATTATCTTATGAAATCCCTTCAAATCCTTTGAAAATATGACAAAGTAGGTGTTAAAAAAATGCATGTTTGACCACAAGCCACACTAGAAATAATTTATTTTATGCGTGTTCTGTAAAAAATGTTAATTTAGATTTACGAGGCATTGATTATGGATCTACAAAAAAATGAAAATGTTTATTAAAAACACTTATATTGTAACATGGCGCCAGATCGGAAGTTTTCACGAGCTGGCAAAGATATACTTTAGGAGAAAAAAATGCTTTAGGAAAACCTTTTAGAAGTTACAAAAAAGAATGCGAGTTATCGGTTACTAAAAATTATCTCAAAGTAAACTTCAATAAAAAAAGAAAACACGTTAAAACAATAGCACACGGAGGTTACGTTGCAAGAGCTGTTACAGAGTTTTATTTGGATCTTAAATGATGTTAAGCATGATAGTTCCACCTTAACAAAAGCCCTAAAACTTCCCGGATTTCCGGGATAGTCCCGATTTTAGGTACGCTGTCTCGCCGTCCCAAAAAAGGTAATCGGAGCAGTCAATTTTACCGGTTTTAAATCAGTTATGCAATTGAAAAAAACGACTATTCTATTTTATTCACTAACGTGTTAGCCGTATTGGTAACCGTATAAGTCAACTTAACTTTATAAACCTGATGTAAAAAATAAATGCGTAAACAAACCTTGAAATATAATAAATTTAAGCAATAAAATTTTAAAATTTTGAATTTTTTTACTTTTGCATGTTCTACTTTAACTTTGCGAAATCAGTGAACAGAAATTTTTTTTAATAAAAAGATATTATACGGTGTTCTAGCTGATATTTGACCATTTAAAAAAAAGTTTGAAAAAAATTAGCTGAAATCTGACCATCTGAAACCACGAAAACATATTTCCAAAATATCAACTGGAAGTTGTTCAAAAAAAGTTGATTATTTTTTTTTATTAAACCTTCAATGATGATTGAATGAAGAGAATGCAACGAAGTTGACCAACGCATATCACACAGTCAAACATCATTACTCATTTTATAGTACAGATTGTAACAATAAGTAAATAAAAGTTATGTATTCAGATTCAATAATTGCAATTAAATTTTTGGCAGCACGAACCAAACTTAATTAAATCACTTATTCCACATTTTATTCAAAACATTAAAACAGTTTTTGAACAAAACAATTTTTTTGGAATTGCAACAGATGCTAGTAATCAAGGTTCTACTTAAGTTTTTTCCCAATGGGAAAAAACACGTCGAAAAGACGTCTTTAAAAGTCTTATTTACAATGTCTTTAAAGCGTCTTTTTTTAGTCGATTATGCAAATCTAAAAGACATCGAAAAGACGTCATTTTTGTCTTTATTTTTTCATAAAAAGACATAAAAAATGCGTCTTTAAAACGACTTTGTTAATCGATTATGCACATCTAAAAAAGTTTTTTTTCTCGAAGTCGAAAAGACTTTTTTGTCATACTTATAAGTATACTATAGTATCCTATATACTATAGTATTCCATATATTTTTTACAACTACATAGCTTTAACAATACATACTTTTATTACAAATAGTTTTAACAATATATACTTTTATTACAAATACAGTCAAAATGCTTTGAAAATAACTGAAATAATACTAAGATATATTTGATGTACAAAGTAAAAAAATAATGTAAAATAGTTTTTCAGTTTATATTTTGAAAAGACAAAAAAAGTCTTAAAAAAAGAAAAATTTAACCTTTAGTTATGTAGTCAAGGGAAACTCGCAGAAAACTGTGTAAAGTCTTGTCATCGAGAACCCTTTTTTTAAACAATTTCGTGAGATACTCATAAATATATTATTCATTACTTATTACATTTTTCAATATAGTTAGTCGTGTTTTTAGGAAGGAGCATGACATAAACTAGTATATATGTATATTCACACTTTTTTTTATTTTTTTTTTTTTTTGTACATGATTTTGATATTTTAATTACTCATAAGTTATTAGAAAATTTCCATATAACTGCTTGTAATTAAGACAAGTTTTTTAAGATAAGATTTTAAGGAATTTATATTTTTCAGGAGAGATATTGAGGAATTTTTTGGTATTAATTTGTTATACAAGTAAGGACCACGATATGCTATTGAGAATTGAGACAGTTTTCTTTTTTTAAGGGGTACTATATAGTTTCCAGTTACTCTAGTGCTAAATTTGTTTATATTAGTTTTAAAAAAGTTATTCATAAATCGACTTGGAATAGTTCCCATTTTATGTTTGAACATAAACAAAATATTTTGATATATATTAATTTGGTAAATGTTTAAAGCATTTTTCTGTTTTAGTAATGGGTTTGCGTGAGTAAGTTTGTTTTTATAAAAAATAATTCTTGAGGCGAGTTTCTGTCGTCTATAGAGTGAACTTAATTTAGTTTTATGGGTACTTGCTCATGCTATATTGGCATATGATAGATAGCTGTGTATAAAGGAAAAATAAAGAAGTTTTAAATTTTCGAACGATAAATAATTTCTTGCTTTATATAGTAGACCAATGTTTTTTGAGACTTTTGTATTAATAGTATTTATGTGAGAGTTCCAAGATAATTTCTCGTCAAGAAGCACACCAAGAAATTTAGATGATTGAGTTCGTTCAATAATTGTGTTGTCTATACTAAGAGTTGGTAAAGTTGATGGGATAGCCTTCTTTTTTTGGTTGGGGGGAAATAAGATGTATTTAGTTTTGTTTAAGTTTAATGACAATTTGTAAGCTCTGAACCATGTGTTAAGTTTAATAAGTTCTAAGTTTGCGGTTATAAAGAGGTCACTGATTGAGCTAGAAGAATAAAACAGATTAGTGTCGTCTGCAAAAATTATGCAATCTAACTTAGATGAGACTTTAGGGAGGTCGTTGACATAAACTAAAAATAGAAGAGGAGCTAGAATAGATCCTTGAGGAACTCCACATTTGATTTTTAGTTGTTTCGAGTTGTTATAGTGATCTATGGTAACACATTGTTGTCTGTTGTCTAGGTAGTTAGCGAACCATTCGTGATTTTTATATATCAAAAGCTATTTTCATTAAATGAAAATGATAATAGCTCTTCATACAAAGTATGACAAAAAAGGTCTTTCTAATGATGCCGAGAAAAAAACCTCTTTTAGATATAAAAATCAATGCCGAGAAAAAAAACCTCTTTTAGATATAAAAATCAATATAAAAGAGGAAGCATTTTCTATATATTTTATGCTTAAATATAGGATAATAATTTATAAAAAAATAGCAGTAATGTTCAACAAAACATTTTTTCATCTTTCTTTTTATTCTCTGTTTCTTGAGCGAGCTCTATTTCTTGGTGTTGTTGAATAAAATCAACTATTTCACGTCAAGAACTCCTTTCATACTAGCTGGTTTCATCAAGCTGGCTACAACTTCTAAAAAATGAATGAACATAAAAAACAGTCTCTTGTTTTAATGTAACACAAAATAACAAATGCAATTTGATTAGCTGAGTGAAACACACTACACTCACCGACTAATAATTCAAAAAGGGCTGACCCTTTCAACCCCTTTTTGTTTCCAGCTTGGTCCTTTCTTTTTGTCCCATCTAGGTTAAATTAAAACGAGTCAAACGGTAAATCATCTAAAAATATATAAAAATGAGTATGCTAAAAAAATTTACGACCATCAAAATGATTGCACAATAATGTATTTTATTATGTAGTACTTAAACCGAGCTAAACATTTGCACTTCTCAGATTTGGTATGAAAGCCAAGTTATCGAAAACAGATATTGATACTTTACCGTTTTCTATGAGGTGACCTTTTAATTTAATTTTAATGAAATTAAGTGTTGTATACCCATTACAATTTAAAAATCCGTTATTGACCAAACGACTATCAAAAACGAAAAGATAATTCACCTAACACACCTTGAGAGTTGTTTTCATTTAAACTGGATAAAAGTATAATTCAAAGCTCAATTTTAGCCTGAAACACAATGATGCTTTACTTGACAACATAAAATTATAAAAACTAGCGTTATCATTAGCAACAGATGAATACACATAAACAAAAATATAAACTAGAAAGCTGGAGTGATGTTTAGCTTTAAGAAAGTGTACCTTTGCAGTAGCATTTTCACTTGGTCTTTTGTATCCAAACTAAAGATTTTGCAGACAATACTAAAGATAAATCTTTTAGTATTATGTACAAATTTTACTTGCTTTGTTAATGACAGACAACAGTTAACGAGGAAATAACAACTTAAACATAAAAGTTAAAAAGCCATTCTTTTGTCTTAACAATTTCAACATTCAACTAAATTCAAACAACAAAATTATTCAGATCATATGAAAATATATAAAAAAAATTTCAAGCTGAATTATTCTTTTCTGAATTCTGAATTTCTGAAAATACTGAATTCTTCTTTTCTATCATCCGTTTCACTGGCACTTGAACCAGTATATACAGAAATTGTTTACGTGTTTTACTTTTTGTCTTGAAATAATTATTTTAATTTAATATGTAATAAACCACGTTTTTCAAGCACAACACATTAAAAAGTTAGTCCAAAAATAAACAGTAAAACTTTTTAAAACACTTACATGCAACTAATTAATTGAGACTAGATCATATTAATACTACAGCTTTTTAATTGGTGGAGAACTTGTGTACTTTAGTACATTTATGAATTGTGGCAAATAGAATTTTTTCTCTGGCTTGTCTTAACATCTTACTGGCACCATGTCACTCACTTTTACCTTCTTCCAATTAACATTTTCTAGTTAAACAGATGCAGCCCATCTATTTTGAAACTCCATTTAAGCAAAGTGTTTTAAAGACACAAAAGCACTATATTCAAAAATCAATGCTAAAAAAATGAATTTTCAATAATAAAAAAACATAACAAAAAAAAACAATAATGCAATAAGTATAGATTTCCAAGCAAAATGTTTAAAGATAAACAAGTTATCAAAGATACATTTACCATAAATATATAAAAGTACTGGACTTGTAATTCAATGGTAAGCCTTTTTAGACTGATAATCTGGTGAGGATATACCCGGGTGTATAATAGTTTGTGTCAATATATTTACAATTTTTTTTATTTTTCGGGTGTACATGAAAGATATACAGAATGATGACAAAAATTTCAAAAGCTAGTTATTGTCGTCAATTTTTAATTAAATTTCCTATGCAAAAAGTTTCATATAAAAAAAAAGTTTGTCAAAAGTTTTTTCTAAACAAAAAACGGGCCAATCAGAACGTAACAAAGGTACCGTAATTACGATATCATGGGTTAAAACTAATCTTTGTTATGCTCTATTATCAATAATTATTGTCAATTTCTTAAGCAAATAATGATTTGTTTACTAACAACTGAAGTTGCTAATAAGCATACAATAATTTGTTTATTATAACTATAATAAACGAATGATTATTTGTTTTTCAACAACTTAAATTGTTTCCCAGTGGGAAACGTTAGTGAATTCCATCCCCCCCTCCCCTTCCTAAAGAAAGAAAAGTTCTACTAAGTGTTTTTTAATTTTACATTTAAATGAAAAAAATTTTATTTCCTTTTTTTTAAAGGTCATCGATATAAAAGACGTCTTTCCACGTCTTAATTTAGGCTAATTATAAAAAGACAAAACAAGTCATAAAAAAACGTCTTTTTTTCGTCTAAAGATATCTTTTTTCCCAATGGGTCCTTTTTGCATTCAATATTTTGATATCTTAAAAGAAATAAAGTTTAAGTTGTTAAAGGTTTCTGCTTTGCCAAATGTAACGGTTGCAAAAATCACTAACTTTATGTATAGAAATTTTGAAAGAATTCAACTAGATTTAAATAAATGTGTAGTTTTCTGCGCTGATAAAACAAATACAAATTTCGGCGGTGTTCGAAGAAACGGAAGTTGTAATGTTTTCAACAATTTAAAAGAATCAAATATGCATATTTGATTCTTTTAAATTTGTATTTTGTAATTTGTATTTGTTTTATCAGCGCAGAAAACTACACATTTATTTAAATCTAGTTGAATTCTTTCAAAATTTCAATACATAAAGTTACCTAGCATATATGCTAGGTAAAGGTAGCCCGGCGTACATCATGCATAACATAATATAATTTGCAGCAGAGAGACTATTTTATGATATTGAGGCTGAAGTATTTAAAATATTTACATACTTTTTAATTTATACTGTCAGGACTTTTGCGATTTTATGGGAATACAATATCAAAATATTCTGTCACTTTCAAAATCACCCAAAATGCTCCAAAAACCAATTTAGCTTTTTTTAAACATCCTTTGTGTGAAGCTTACCTATTTTTTATTCACATATATTTAAAATACTCACATGTATATAGAAAAGGGTTTAATAGCATCAAAGAAACAAGATATGTTTGCGTTGAAATTTATTCGACATTGGAATAGATGCTAACAATCTTTAAAGAAAGACGAGATGAACACTTTCTAACAACCAATAAAAAAATGTCTTAAGGGAACTAAAAGATGAAATATCATAAGTAATATATCAAATTTTAATCATGAAGTTGACGATTTTTACGCAACTGCATACAATTATCTTTATATATAGAAGGAAAGAATTTCAAGCACAATCATATTTTTATGGATGTTACTTTCAGAAGTACCAGCCTGAGTAAAAGTCAATATTAATAGAAATTTCTCCAGGATAAAGGAGTTGAACTATATGATTAAATTTTCTTTAATCAAATAAGCATTAAAAAGAAAAAATTGAAAAATTGACGGAATATATACAATATACAAAATACATATTTTTTCTCGAGTTCAGACAGTTTTCTTTGGTATCATGTGGCTGTATACAAGTGTACATATTGTGTAAAATTGAATAATATATATATATATATATATATATGTATATATATATATATATATATATATATATATATATATATATATATATATATATATATATATATATAAACAACATATTATATATATATATATATATATATATATATATATATATATATATATATATATATATATATATATATATAAACAACGTATTATATATATATATATACATATATATATATATATATATATATATATATATATATATATATATATATATATATATAATATTTATATATATATATAAATATTAAAAGTATGCCATGTTTCTCAAAGAAAACTATGTAAAAATTTCAAAAAATTTATTATTTATAAGTTTGTAGCAGAAAAAAGACCTTGTATAATTAAAAATGAAAGAAGTGTATTTTTTTAATAATAATTCCCAAAAAAATTCCTAAATAATATTTTTTTTGTAAAATGATAGTATATTGTATAATATGATATGATATGATATATATATATATATATATATATATATATATATATATATATATATATATATATATATATATATATATATATATACATATATATATATATATATATATATATATATATATATATATATATATATATATATATATATATATATATGTATATGTATATATATATATATATATATATATATATATATATATATATATATATATATATATATATATATATATATATATATATATATATAGATTCATAATATTGTAGATATTCTTATTCTTATTATTTTTATTATTATTGTTATTGTTGTTATTGCTATTATTGTTATTATTAACATATTATTGTAATTATATGATTGTAAATGTTGAAGAAAATAAATATCTTGTTGTTGTTGTTGTTATTGTTGTTGTTTATTTTCCTCAACATTTACAATCGTATAATTAAAATAATATATTAATAATAACAATAATAATAATAACAACAATAACAATAATAATAAAAATAATAAGAATTCAAAATATTTGACTAAATATTGATGGGAAATACAAATATTATAATAATAATAATATTCAAAACACTTAACTAAAAATTGATGGGGAAACACAAATTCTTCAATAAAAAAAATAATTCTGTTGAAGATCTTAGTTCAGGCACTACTTTAAATTATAATAAACAACTCCTGAAAATTTCAACATTTAAATTTATGTGGATCCAGAGTTATAGTTGTTCTAAGATAACTACATTCAAAAATATAAAAAATGCAGAAAAATGCAAAAGAAATTTAGTATTTAACAATTTCCGTCAGAATATGACTTTGAATCTTCAGTTTTTTTTTCGTTGTCTATGAAACCTTTTCTATGAGCTCGTAATTTTTTTCTCAGAATTATTTGAATTACCTGAATTTTTTTTGTTCATGTTTTTTACCCTTGAATGGTCTACATCGTGAGCTCCTATAACGCTATATTTTCAAAATAAAATGTTAAGATGTTTAAATAACTTTTCATATCCTAACAACCTTATCAATATCATCTTATCATATCTTAACAATCTTTTCTTCTTATTTTATTTCTCTTGTTAGCCATTTAAAACTGTTTAACTTACAAAATATCTTCAGTCAGGTTTTTAAATATGTTAATTTAATGCTAACTCAATAACTCTAAAAACTCACTCACTCAAGATGAAATAGTTTAAGTAATTTACAAATAAAACAATTGAAATACAAACAACAGGATAATTAAAAGCATAGTAGATATATTTTAAGTGTCACAGACTAATTATTTTGATTTTGTAGAAGATAAAAGATAAAAATTAACTAACTGTTTTGGTTTCTATGCGCAGTTCTATAAACAGCAATTAAGATAAGATGACAAATTTATTACTTTAAACAGTGTTTTAAAGTAAACAATGTATAAAAACCACTTTCCTCTGAAAGACAGGTAGTTTATTTAATAAAACCAATTGAAAAAAAAAAGTCATTTTTTTGTTTTTTTTTTACCATGGATCCACCTTAAGGTTAACTTTTATAAAAAATTTCTTTAAAGATACCCGTTGCCGGGTACGGCCGAACCGGGTACCCGGCACATCACTAATATATATATACATATATATATATATATATATATATATATATATATATATATATATATATATATATATATATATATATATATATATATATATATATATATATATATATATATATATATATATATATATATATATATATATATATATATATATATATATATATATATATATATATATATATATATATATATATATATATATATATATATATATATATATATATATATATATATATATATATATATACTCCTAGATCTACTTTACGGTGACATGCGCAAAAATTCTACTATAAGGCGACATAGCAGTTTTTACCACAAAAAAAAAAATTTTTTGCGCTATAACGACTTCACTCATTTTATAATTACTCCTTTGAGCATATTCTTTTGAAATTAAAATAATTGCACTTCCCCACAGTGATATACAAAAAAAAGTGTTACCTTAACGTTTTTTCTTTTGTTGATTTTACTCAGTTGCGTCACCTTAGGGTAAAACATCATTGTGAAAACTTATCAACTATGAAGGAAAGCTTTAACAGATGTTAGCGAAATTAATAAATTTAAGTTAATAAGACTTGGTTCTTATATAAAATAGTAAAAAACTAAGTTTTGTGTTTCGCTAAAGTAAAAAATAAGAGTTTTAGTGAAAAAAAAAACTATATTTTTTATTCGCGCATTTTATTCGCACACTTCGTGCTAAAAGTTTAGAAAATAGTAAAATATAGTCGACTAACTCCTAAATTATGTTTTAATCATAAAAATAATTGAATATATACATATAAAAACACTTAAAATCTTTCAAATGTACAAACTGTCACCATATGGCATTTGTAGGCAAATTTGCCGTTTTATACAATAAACACTCTCAAAACTGCCTTTTCCATATCTCCCCAAAAAAATTTTAGTTCGATCCAAAATTTATTTTTTATATTATTTAAATAGATACCTAAAGCTAGGTAAAGTTTTAATTTATATTGCGCAAACAAAAAGCCATTAAATTTGAATCAGAAACGTTAAGGTGACCACAAATAGTTGCCTTAACACAACTGTCGCCTTATAGCGCGTTTTTTTAGCACGTTTTGTCGCCATTGAGTATATCTAGTGATATATATATATATATATATATATATATATATATATATATATATATATATATATATATATATATCAGGCGCGGATCCAGCATTTTTTGATGTTTGAGATAACTAACTTCCAGACATGGAACAAACTCCAAAAATTTATATGTTTATACTTATGTCAAATAAAGATGATTTGCAAAAAATTGCGACGATTGGAGTCTGGGAACAAAAAAGCCCCAAAATTTTGGCCACTCAAACCCCAAACAAGAGAGCAACAAGTTGATAAAATATTTTTTGTACAATTCTCAAGTAAATTTATATTCATCGATAAATTCTAAATTTCATACAATAATCTTTTAGTGTTCAAAAAACATGACCTTACAAAATTTGCAACCCCCTCAAATTGAGGGGGGTTAAAACTTTGTGCAATTATAATTTTTGAACACTAAGAGATTATTGTATGAAATTTAGAATTTATCGATGAATATAAATTTACTTGAGAATTGTACAAAAAATATTTTATCAACGTGTTGCTCTCTTGTTTGGGGTTTGTGTGGCCAAAGTTTTGGGGCTTTTTTGTTTCCAGACTCCAATCATCGCAATTTTTTGCAAATCATCTTTATTTGACATAAGTATGAACATATAAATTTTTGGGGTTTGTACCATGTCTGGAAGTTAGTTATCTCAAACATCAAAAAATGCTGGATCCGCGCCTGTATATATATATATATACATATATATATATATATATATATATATATATATATATATATATATATATATATATATATATATATATATATATATATATATATATATATATATATATATATATATATATATATATATGTATGTATATATATTTATATATATAAAGTATACTTTATATATATATATTTATATATATAAAGTATACTTTATATATATATATTTATATATATAAAGTATACTTTATATATATATATTTATATATATAAAGTATACTTTTATCATTCCTTTCATCGCGTCCCGGTTTTGTCTTTTTAAAATGGTCACCCTAATAATGAGAGAACTTAATAAAATAGAACAAAAATAAAACTATATTTTCAGTTTCTAGAGACGTGATAAAAATAAAACTTAAATCACCACAAAAAAAAAAAACATTTAAGAAGCAAAGAATGATCTTGATAGTATTAGAGCTGCTTTGGCATTTGTTGGTGATCACAAAAAGGTTTAAACTGTATATCAAAAATTGGTTAAGTTACAGAAGAGTTATTTAGAGTAAAGATAACACAAAAATAATTTTTGGTCGGCAATATAATAGGATTATATTTTAGGTCACTTTTAGGTTGTTAATAAATAACCTAAAATTAACACATAGAGCTGGAGTTTTGATTGTGATATGATTTAAATAAAGAACGATAAATGTAAATCTAACAATTATTTTTAATCTTATAATTATTTTAATGCTGCATGATTTCAAGGTCAAAAAAATCTCTAACATTACATTGGTAAAAGGTACTTTTATTTATATCTAGAAAAATACACTGTATTTTGATTCCTATAAATTAAGGGTAATAAAGTTTTTGTTTACATTACTTGGTCAAGCATAAATGAAAACTTTAAAGAAAAAAAAAAAAGCATAAATTAACACTTTAAAGAATTAAAAGTTTAAAGAATATATAACTATTATAAAATACATATTTGATTTCATTTTTTGAAAACATTTTCAAATTTAATTACAAACTGCCTAATTATAAATTTCTAAGTCAATCATTAGGAAACTTTTTTTACAAAATTATGGGTCTATAGCATTAGGTCACAGTTTAGTTTCGTATATAAATGTCAGATCTGGCCAAAATACATAACTACCATCAATATATTGAGGATCAATGAACATTGATGTTAATGCAATGTAATGAGCTGCACTAATCTTTCATTGATACAATCCTCATCTTAATAGTTAAATGAAAATATTATTGTCAGAAGTGGCCATCCTGAGGAACACCTTGAGTTTGTAAGATTATGAAGCCTGTCAGAAAATTGCTTCTTTGCACTCTTATATCCCGTATCGTTTTCAGCATGTTCAATTGTATCATAGTGCTTCTTGGTAGTTGTTTAGCATCAAAATGATCTACAATTAACTTTTTATCTTGCAATTTATTATTCTAATGGAACTCTTAAGTCTGTTTTCTTATCTTTTCTTAACATTTAATAATATTTAAATTTAAGTAAATTGATTTGTAGAAAATCAAATAAGCTTTATTAAACTTGATACAATCAAGAAAAAAAAAGTTTAGCTTGTTACATTTAAAAAAGTCAATTGTGTAACATAAAGTAAGATCAAAAAAAAGCAACATTAAAAAAGGTCAATCAAGAATTTTAGTAATCACCTGTTATTAGTTTATTTTGTCTACAATTGCCCTTATTTTAGCCTAGGAACAAAAATACTTTTGAAAGTAGACGTCAACCAGGGATATTTATTAAGACTTGTTTTCATTCTTCAGTATAGTAGACCATTTTATCAGTTTTGTCGTGAAAAAATCTTTTTATTTTTTCTTAACCTAAATTACAAGTATTTGCATTTGTATTTGTAAAATGTCAATTGCTTATATTTGTTTTTGAATTTGTGTTTGGAAATCTAGAACTAACGTATTGGTATTTGATCAATTGTGTTCGACCCCAACCCTGCATGCATAAGATCATATATCTCACGCATCATTTCATGTTACGTAATAAGAAAAGTGCATATTTAAGAAATGATAGCATTGTTTATTATAGAAATAATTTATGTGTCTATACATATGTAGATTTTCCTGTAAACAATATAGTGTAGACTTGAACCTTGAAAATTTTGATTATAAGCTAAATGTTTCACCACTTGTCTACTACCACATTAAATGTAGTTAAGTTAAAATTAAACTTGAAACAAGTTTTTTTTATTATTATACATCTATATTTATGCAGGTTTAACTTGTAGGAATGTTTAAAATACTAAACTTTAGTATAATAAACGTCAGTGATTAGATACTGGGAAAAAGAATGCCCCGAAAGTTGGTCTATTTATCGGTACTAAAAAGTTTTAATTTTTTTTAAGACTAAGCTAGATCAAGATATATCAACAAATTTAAAATTTCATCTAAAAAAATCCTTCTTAGATTTATTTGACAATTTAATGAATAACCATTTCACAGTTTGTTTATGTTTGGAGCTCAAGTTATTAGGTTATACAACTGTAAATATTTATCAAAAAATGTATACATTTATCAAAATAGGCGCCTTAAAGAAACTATAGATTTTAATAAGAATTGTTTTATTAAGTTAAATAGATGATATTATTTCTTGTTTAGAGTTGCAGGAAACTATGGTGATGGACCAGAAAATACTTTACGTCCAATTTCTGGTTTCTATGAAATGTTTCTTGGAAAAGATTTAGCTGACAATCAATGGCACACAGTTGAATTCATTAGAAATATTAGAGAAAATATAATATTTATTGATCGTGGACAAGGAAAGATGGAGAAATCTATATTTATGAAATCTCCTCCAACTTACAATCAGTTATCTGTTTCATCTGTTGCATTTGGAGGGTATTACACCTTCCTAGATATGAGTACCGAAATGTCTCATGCTAGAAAAGGGCTAAAGGCATGTTTCAGCGAAGCATCATTTAGTCAATATTGGCCAGAAATCGACAGCAAAAAAATTAATTTTTTGGATACTAATCCTAGTATTGAAACTAAAGGGGTAATAAATAGAATTTGTCAAGATCCACCCTACTCTCCAATTTTTTTCCCATCTGCTGCTACTCATATAGGGTTTATTGAAAACTACACTAT
Organism: Hydra vulgaris; assembly: GCF_022113875.1. Lineage (NCBI taxonomy): Eukaryota > Metazoa > Cnidaria > Hydrozoa > Anthoathecata > Hydridae > Hydra > Hydra vulgaris. The sequence goes on from NC_061162.1 coordinate 8,642,999, forward strand.
TAATTCTATGAAAGTTGAATTGAAATTTAGAACAGTTATTAATGAACAAATCTTAGTAAATTATACGACAAGCGGCAGTGGACACGTAATTGAATTAAAAATTGACAGAAAAGGCCGTGTTGCAATAGCAGTTGAGTTTAGTTCAGCTAAACAAATAATTGTAACTGCAAAAGAAGATTATCACGATGGACAGTGGCACCAAGCTTCTTTTGAAATAGATAATAAAGAAGCGACAGATAAATCATATATTTTAAAATTATCTGTTGACGGAAAAACAAGACTTTCTTCTTTAAGTCAATCATTTTATTTTAATGGTTACTTAAACGTTGGGTTTGGATTTACAGGATGCATGAGAGATATTAAAATAAATGACGATGATGTAAAAAAGGTTCGCCGAGACTGGAATGATCCGAAAATGTTTTTTACATATGATGACACCGGAGTGGTATATGATTCTTGTAGCTTAAAAGACTATTGCAATCCAAATCCTTGTCAACATGGTTCAAAATGCAATCAGACTGCAGATAATTTAGTTTGTGACTGTCATAATACACTTTATGAAGGTTCAACTTGTAACAGGCGTAAGTTTTTAAATTAATTTATTTTTTTAATAACTTTTTTTGGTGTAACATTGATTCCTATATAGAATGCAAATAATGTTAATATATATATATATGTATATATATATATATATATATATATATATATATATATATATATATATATATATATATATATATATTAGTGGGGCACTGGTTTCTAGTAACAACCGCTGATAATGAGGTCATAATTTTTTTCTAATTTAACACAAGTTAAGACCCATAACACAAAAACCACTTTTTTAAAAAGAAAACTTTCCAGGAAATAGTTCTAGAAAAAATAAGACACTTGTTTAAAGTGAGAAAAAAGTTATACAGCTCTAAAGTAGCCTCTTTTGACCATTTGTAAATTGAGGGGGGCCACTGTTTCATGTTTCTAAGGCTATAATTTCTGAACCGTTGTACTTGGAAGTCTGAAATTTCAAACTTAACTTATCTACAACAATATGTAAAAATCAGGAAAATCAGAGATAGTCACCCACAAAGTTTTCTTCAAATTGGTTGAAATATATTGATTTGACCCATATATAACATTTGTTTTTGCCGTAATAAATAGGCATTTGTTTTTTGATTTTAATTTAAATGTTATTATTTAGAATTTAAATGAAACATTTGTTTTCTCGTTTTTATTTTATGAAATTTTATTTTAAATTGAAATAAAACAGTGGCTTTGCAATTTTTATTTTAATTATTTTATCTAAAATTTAAGTGTTTGTTTTGATGGTCGCCCACAGGCCCACTATGCGTCGCTCCTATGCAAAATGAGGAAATAGGCTTTTAAATAAAGAAGCAACATATTGAGCTTATTTTTTCACAAGACATCAAGTTTTTTTTTATATTTCTATATTTAAAGGAATAAATATCCGGTTATTACAAAATAACAGATAAGTGTATTTTTTTCGGTTCATCCGGACTAATTCCGGAAAATTACAATAGTCCGGATATTTTATTCTAACAACAGTAGGCGCCAATATTTCATAGAATTTTTACAAACCTTTTTAGAAATTTATAAACAATATCATTGAAAATAAACTTATTAAAATTATAAACAAATCTGTTTTCATCTGATTCTTTGTTCTTTAGTTTTTTACAATGTTTCTCAACGTTCTAATATATATTTTTAATAAATTGTGGCTATGAAAATAGCCATTTTTTAAAAATTCAACACAGAACATTTCATCAGTATAACATTTTAGTTCATAGTATGGATCTTTCTACATTAGTTAATTACTAGTTAAAATTTGTTAAATTATTACGTTTATATTTTTTAAAAACAAAAAAAACAACAACTTTGAATTGTTATTATAAACTATATTGAGATTTTATCACCAAAACAAAAATTAACAAAAATAGTATAACAAAAATACTCTAAACTATTAACAAAAGCATAACATTCAAAAAAACACTCAATAGAGGTACATATCAAATGTCACAAACAAATAATTAACTGTATCTCTAGTGTTTTCTGCCAAAAAAGTTAGACGTGCATGACTAACTCGTGCAGTTTTGCTTTCTTTGTTTATTACTTTAAGTACCCTCCAAACTATTGGAGGATACTTTAAAAACTTAAAAGAAACACCATGAATTATATATACAGATTGTGACATAGGTATGGTTTTTTTTAATGTACTATTAATAATGAATGCAAATAAATATTCAGATATCTGATTAAAAATCTATATATTTGGTCTTGTAGCTTAATGTAAAATATAAAAATAAAATGTGCTGCTCATATCAATGAGTCTCGAAACAACTTGTTCTGATTGTCGCGGATGCTAAGGACTCGGGGGTTCTTTATCTCGTCCAGGTTTTGATCGTTAAATATTTTAACTAGCTGTTTGTGATTAACTGCAACAATGAGGTTAGGACATCTCATTACAAACATTCTACAACTTTCTAATCCATATAATAGTGCCAACGACAGTCACAATGCTTTTGTATTAGCATGAAACTGATGCCCGATTTGCTCCAATCAGTAGATAGACATGTGCGGCGGTTAATATCAAATGCTTGAACGCCTTCTTTTATTAGCTCAATAATTTTAAGCTCAGACGCTTGAAAAAGGTTTTCTAGAGTAAGGTCCCAGTAGAATTTACCTTTTTTTTCTAGAAACGAGCGGAACAGCGTCATTATCGGTGCCTGTAAAAAAGCGTACGATACTTGTGTAATTAAACCGAACCATCAACGAATTCCGGTGATATTTTTAGGCGAAGAAAAACTTTCTATAGCATCTAATATTTTTGTGATGGTCTATATCTGGTTTATGTTAGTTCGAATCCTCAAAACTCGATACTGTCTAAGGCAAACCGGGGTTGAAGACTATTCCATTGTTATTAAGACTATTCCATTTGTTATATCTCGATGCAGACGTAACACTATTCTGGTGTTACGTCTGCATCAAGATAAATTTTTTACTTTAGCTTGCTAGTGATGTGGAATCGGTATTGGCTTGTGTAATACAATTGGGTTAGATTTTTCTTTAAATGTGATATCTAATGGTTTTGCTGTCATTGATTGTAATTCATAATGGGTGCAAGTATTAAATGCGCTGTTAGCGTAATAATCTTTTATCCAATCTTCAATTTTCGAACGGTTTTTTATTGTGGCAGATAAAGACATTTCCTTTGCTAATTGCGAGCAGGTTATTCATTTTGGGCAACCGCATTTGGATAGTGTATGATTTGTTGCATCAATAATTTGTTGACTACATAAATTACTTACTTTCGTATTTATAGTCGAGTTTGGGAAGTTAGATGGTATGATGTCTAGATTTTTTAAGGTGGTTTGGGATAAGTAGATTCCTTTTACATTGCCACATATATATAGTAGTTGTGTTGTTGATCCAGTTTTTGTTGATATATTGACTATTAAGATCCCTTTAATGCTGAGGATGTAATATAATACGTAATCAAATACGTAATGTGATTAATTATATATGCACTTGACTTTATATATATATTGAATTTTATGAAGTTTTAATTTATAAGCGGTTCTTGGTGACAAGACCTAATGGTCTTCTGCGAGTCTCAGCGTTCTTTTTATATTAACAAAAAAGTCTTAGTTTTACCTTTTATTTATTTCTTATTGAGTAACGTTTTTAACAATCTAATTGTAAATTTTTCTTAACGATCTAATTGTAAATTAAATAATTTTTCTTTGAATTTATTGTAATAAGAACAAAAAAAAAAAAAAAAAATTATATTCCAGGTTGGCTGTTACTTGGTAGTTTCGTTTTGCTTTTTGTTGTTAATAAAGATCTTAAATTTGGGTTTCATTTAAATACTGCTCTGTACCCTGCTTTTCGGAATATTTTTCAAAGTTTTGGTGAAAGGCCTGGTATCCAAGGTAAAGACACTACAGGAAGATTATTGCATTCTGATGAAATTGTGTTTTTATTTTGTCCTCTTTGATGAAATTGGTGTGTAATATTCTTCAATAGCTTTTCATCATGCCCATTTTCAATAAACATGTCAATTAAAAAATTTATTTCGTTTTGCAAATGATGTTTACTACAAATGGAGTAAGCTCTGTAGAGAAAACCTTTAAATATAGCTGTTAAAATATTCGGATCGTGATTTGAATGCGGTTTAATTTGAATGTTAGTGACTGCCTCTTTTCGATATACTTTGTACTCATATTTTCCTAGTGTGTTATTTGTAATAGTTATATCAAGAAAATTAAGCGTTTTTATTTTGTTTCCAACTTCAATTTTGTATTGTATTGCAGTATGTTGTTGATTAAAAATATTTTGGAACTGTTTTGCTTGTTTGATGTTAGGAAATCTTGCATAATTATTGTCAGCGTATCTTAAAAATGATTTAGATCAAGTGCAGGATTTATTTTCAAAGCCATTTTAATTGCAATGTTGTTATCGGCCTCCTACTGGAAGAACTGAACTCTTAAGCAATTTTTTAAAACACGATTTGATAGAAAAAATTAATCAAAAGAGAAAAAAATAATACATAATAGGGGACTTCAATTTGGACTGTTTTGAGTATAATAAAAACCAAAACATAAAATTATTTTACAACGACCGATTTGAAACGGGAACAATACCTTTAATAAATAAACCTATAAGAATAACAAATCATTCATCTTCCTTAATAGATAACATTTTAACTAATGATTTTTTTAACAAGCTGCTTAAAAAAGGTATTGTTAATATAGTCTCAGATAATATGTCTCAGATCACTTTCCTTTTTTTTTTTGTATAAAGGCAAACTATAAATTAAATCTCCTGAGTAAAACACTATAAAAAAGCGTGTATACAATTGCAATAATTTGAAATCTTTTAAAAAAAACTGAAATTTGAAAAAAAAAATTTAAGGAACAAACTTTGAATCAAAACTAGTGCAACATTAACTTCAATGATGATACCCAATCTCTTAGATACCCGATCTCTTAGATACCCGATCTCTTAGATACCCGATCTCTTAGATACCCGATCTCTTAGATACCCGATCTCTTAGATACCCGATCTCTTAGATACCCGATATCTTAGATACCCGATCTCTTAGATACCCGATCTCTTAGATACCCGATCTCTTAGATACCCGATCTCTTAGATACCCGATCTCTTAGATACCCGATCTCTTAGATACCCGATCTAAGATTCTTTTTTTAAAACATTTAAATCCATCTATGACGCAAACTTTCTTATTCGTTAAATAATCCTTAACGCCAAAGGCGTATCATGTCCTTGGATAACTAAAGGACTTAAAAAATCAACGAAAGTGAAACAAAAATTGTATATTAAAAATCTAAAATATAAATAAGGCAATCATAAAAAAAAAACTACTTTATTTATAAAAATAATTTCGAAAAACTCCGCAAAAATGCAAAAAGAAATTACTACTCCGACTTGTTTGCAAAGCATAAACATAATTCAAAGCGTATTTGGCAACTAATGTAAGAGATCATGGGAATAAAATAAGAAAAGTACAATATTATCAAATGCAATAAAAATTAAAAACAAATTATTTAATGACCCTAATAAAATTGCTTTTGAATTAAATAAACCTTTTTCTTCAATCGGAACAAGCTTATCGAATAAAATTCCTTATCTTAATGACAAATTAATTGATGAGTTTATAACATCACCTAATTTAACTTTAAATTTTTCAAACCAAACATACAGCGAATTTGATTGCATTGATTGCGTCAATGGAAATGCTAAAATAGACTCCTTTGACGTTTTGAAAGATATACTCTTTAAAATTTGTAATGCCTCTATTGCTCAAGAATCCTTACCAGACTCTCTAAAAGTAGCAAAAATTATAAAAAATCCTATTTATAAATCAGGTAACCATTGTAACATTACAAATTATCGTCTTATTTCAGTTCTTCCAGTTTTCTCTAAAATACTAGAAAGAATAATGTATAACAGAGTTTATAATTATTTTGTTGAAACTTTTATACAATAATCAATTCGGCTTCCAGAGAAACTATTCTACTGAACACGCCATACTTTAACTAACACGCAGCATTTCTGATTCTTTTAAAAATTCTCATTATGCCCTTGGAGTATTCATTGATTTGTCTAAAGCTTTTGATATTGTCGATCACGACATTCTTTTAAAAAAATTAAAACTCTTTGGAATTAAAGATAAATCCCAAGCTGGTTCAAAATCTTAATAATCGTACGCAGTTTGTTAATATTCAAAACTCTTCTTTGCCTTTATTAATAAATGTAACATGTGGTGTCCCACAGGGATCCATAGTTGGGCCCCTATTATTTTTAATATACACAAATGACCTTAACAAAGCCTCAAACTTAACCACTATAATTTTTGCTGATGACACAAACCTATTCCAATCTCATGAAAACATAAATATACTTTTTGTAATATGACACAAGAATTAAATAAAATCTCATATCGGTTTAAGAAAAACAAATTGTCCCTCAATATTGATAAAACAAAATGGACACTTTTTTACCCAATATACAATACTAAAAAGGGAAAAAGTAACAAAACTTCTCGGAGTTCTGTAGATGAAAACTTATCTTGGAAACAACAAATCGATAATAACATATGATACCTAGAAATCCGGACAAAAGTTCGGTCAACATAAATTGTTTAAGGAGTGTTGCAAAATTGTTGCAACTTATGCTGTTTTTTAGTTAATTTAACTCTCTACAAAATGCAATATCTTAGCAAACAATTATTTATAATGGCAAAGAAAATTATCTCAAAACAGGAAGACCTAAGAAAGCGCGTGTACGCGTTAATCAATTTACATCCGGATATGAAGAAAAGTGAGATTGTGAGACACTTCATGATCAAAGGCTCATCAAGGTCGACCCTGTATGATATTCTGCAGCACAAGATGCTCAAAATAGGCCCTGAAAGACAGCGTGGAACTAGACGGGTGGTAATTAAGATGAACACAAAGCGAATCACCATGCTGAAACAGCGAATCTATCATAGTGACGGAGTTAGCCAGCGTCAGCTAGCCCGTGAGTATGGTGTCAGCCAAAAGCACATATCAAAAACAATTAGCACCAAGAGAACAATCAAATACAAAAAGAAGAAAAAAGTTCCGGATTAAACTCCGCAACAGAAGTTAGCCGTTCGTCCGAAGTGTGCCCACCAGAGTTAGCAGAAGTAGAATCATTTCTACTTCTGCTAACTCTGCATTCAGTTGATCAAATGTCAGCCGGGCTTTCCCCAGTGTTTTCCTTAACGCTCCTTTAACTATACGTATTAATCTCTCATAAAACCCTCCCCACCACAGGGAAAGCGGTAAAATAAATTTCCAATCAATAAATTTGGTACATAAAAATCTAGATAGTTCCTTTGATTTGAACGTAGAAAAATTATCGCTAATAAACATTTTTACATAACCCCTTCTTGCAAAAAGCCGTTTTAGTGCACAAATAACTGAAGGAACATCCATTCTTGGGGTCAATTCTAGCTGCACACGTAAATAAAATCAAATAAGCTTTGTGTAATGTGCTGGTTTCTAAATATATATCTTTAATGAAAAATGGTCCAGCAAAGTCAACTCCTGTATTGGCAAAAGCAAAATCACTGTTTACATGGTCTCTGGAAGAACAGGTGGTTCAGGACATTTAAAGGTTTTACCTTGTACTTTCTTGCACACAATGCAACGCTTTATAAGGGATAATATTCGTTTTCTTCCTCTAGCAAACCAATACTTTGATCGAATTTCATTTAAGGTACTGTTAATTCCAGCATGGCATGTTTTTTCATGTGCTCTTAATATTAATAATTTTGTAAACATTGAATCTGTCTGAAGATAGATTAGATGCTTGATATCAAGTTCAACAAGTACATTAGGAAAACGTCCATGTAATCGTAAAACACCATCGCTATCGTATTTTAAATTCAAGGATAGACAAATATCTGAAAACGTGTTGAGCTTTTTAGCAATCAATTGTTCAGTTTTTACCCACAAAAGCTCAGAATGCAAAAACTCTTCTGTTCTAATAGAACCTGTAACTTTATGTTTCCTTTTCTTGATTCGATATAAGAAATTATTTATAATTCGTATCACGTATGATGTTATTAATAAAAGCTTGTTCATTGAACTGTAATCATCATTGAACTGTAATTATATTGTTAATATCTCATGTAAGTTCACAATTGTTTCAATTGATACACTCTTAACCACAGTGGTATCTTCCAGCATACTAAAAACAGTATCAACTTCAGATTGATGAAACATGTTTTTGACATCAACAATTCCATTTAAGTTAAGCATTTGTTTTTTCAGTTCTGAATCAATAGAAATTTTAACTCATCTTCGTAATTGCATTTTGTAGTCCATTCCCGGGATCCTTTCTTAAGAATTCAGGTCCATTCCAATAATCTTTATTTTTAAGCATTGATTTTAAACTATTTTCTCTAGTTGTAATATCAGCGCGGTTTACAGTTCCAGAAACAAAATGCCAATCATCAATATTAGATAAACTTCGTATTGAATTAACATGGTTTTCTATTCCTTATTTACTCCATGAATCCACAATAAACAAATTTTTGAATCACTCCAATAGTAAACCTTCTCAATATGAAGAACACCATTAATCGCATTCTTTACAGAACTTATCAGTTTACTCAACATTAAACAACCCAAGAGTTCAAGTCTTGGAACAGTTTGTCTTTTAAGTGGAGCAACCTTCGCTTTTGCTGTAAGTAAGTTTACAACAACCATATCATAAGCTTCAATTCTTAAATAACATAATGCTGTATAGGCTTGTGTTGAGCTGTCACAAAACCCATGGATTTGAACAGATTTTATTTGTTTAGTCATGTCAAATAATACACATCTTGGGATATTTAAATTACCAATTTCTTTAAGTTCATTTAACCATCTATACCACCAAGTCCAGACATCATCAGGCAAGAGTTCATCCCAGTCCATTTTTTCTGTACATATTTTCTGAAACATCATTTTAGATTGAATAGTGATTGGAATCAACAGTCCAAGAGGATCATATATTTTTGAGCTAATACTTAATAATGACCATTCAGTTTTAATTCATTAAAACAAAAATTAAAATAATCTAACTTTGTATCCCAACTTAGTCCTAACACCTTTCGATTTGGCATATTGTTAGTTTGTTAGTTTGATTAGTACAAGACTTTATACGATTCATTAATTCTTCTGTGTTAGATGTCCATTTTCCCAATTCGAATCCACCTTCTTTCATCACTTTGTGAGCTCTTTTTAAAAATTCAAAGGCATCAGCAACATTATCAAATCCAGTTGTAGTATCGTCAACATACAAGTCACAAAGAAACTGTAAAACAAAACTCTCAAATTCTTTAACATAGTTTTTTAAAGGTTCTCGTATTGTTGCATTGAGTTGGAACGGACTACATGTTAATCCAAAAACAACACGTGTAAAGCGAAATATTATTTTCTGTGGATTCTTTGAAACTACATCATCAAACCAAATAAATTGTTAATAATCTTAATCTGAGGGACTAATACCAATATTTAAAAATGCTTGTTTGATGTCTAATGTTAAAGAAATCTTGTAAAGTTTAAATCAAACTAATATATTAAATAACAAGGTCAATGAGCAGGGACCAGAATAAAGTCATTTAGTGAGGGATGTTTACCATATTTTGAAGATGCATCAAACACTATCCTCACTTTCGTTGTTTCTTTATCTAAACGTATAACAGCAGTATGTGGCAGATAATGAATTCTACCTGGCAACCTAGTGTCTGTAACCTTCTGAATGATTCCATCATTTAGGTATTGATTAATAATATCATTATACTTATGTCGAAGTGCTTCATCTTTGTCAAGTCGCCGTTTTAAGGAATCAAGTCTTTTTTTACTATTTAAATAGTTATCTGGAAGAGTTTCATGAAACAGTTTAAACGGTAAGGTTACTACATATCTTTCTCCATCGTGGTAAACTTTGTTTTGAAACTTGTAATAAACTTCATGTTCTTCAACTCCTAAACTTTCAATTTCCCAGAACTTTGCTAAATTCGATTTCAAACTATCATTGTCAATCTGTAAGGCATACATTTGCATCACATGAGTAGAATAATAATTTGATGCTGTGCAGCTTCTTTTAACAGTCATGCTTGTTGGGCCACAAATAACCCACCCCAAATTACTTTCTAAGGCAACTGGTCCACTTAAGTCTTTCCTGATTATACGGCCTGTCATAAATTAATAATAATTATCCATTCCAACTAAAATGTCAATTTCAAGATTGTTTCCAGCTAAATCATTTTCTGCTAATTGTAAGTTTTTAAAATAAGGATAAGTTTTTAACAAAGAGCTTCAATATAAATATAACTAGATTTTGTTTTTCCACGCACATAAATATGCACAACATCTTATGTTTTCAAAACTCCTTGATCTGAAGCAAATCTTTTCATTAAAACTATTTCTTGTCGTAATACTTTAAAATTTAATTTCTTTCTTAATGTTCAGTTCAATATGTTCTCTGACTGCAACAATCAAATAATAATCTTGAAAGTACTTTTTTTTTATCATTCATATTCTAAGTTAAAGCAGTTGCTGTTTATAACAATATTGTTTGTTTTGAACAATTGACGTGATTAGTAATAGTTTCTTTTGGCTTGGAGTCATTAAGATATTCTTTCTTTCTTTTATATTTACTGGAGGAGTTACATATGCTAACATTATGGTTTCCGTTACATTTCACACATTTATATGATACCATGCAATTTTTAGAAATATGTCCTCTTTCCATACAAATAAAACAGCGTCCTTGTTTTCGAAGCATATTTTTTTACACTATCAGTGACATTTATTAGAGAAATGATTCTTGTTACAAAAATAGCAAAGCAAAGATTTTTTCGTATCTACCTGAAGTGTCTGAGCAGTAAATTCATTTTGAAAATCAATTTCTTCATTAAAAATTTCAATAAGTTCATTTAGGTTCCAATTTTCATTCTTGAGATAATAATTTTTAAATCTGTAGGGATTCGATCAAATAAAATGTTTATAAGCATTGATCCATAGGTTGCAGTTTCCACTCCAAGGTCATTTAAGTTTCTGACACTAGTTTCAAGTTTATCGTACACCATTCATAGTTTAACCATGTCGTCTATTGATTTAACCTTTGGTAATTTAAGCAAGTTTTCCATATTAGTAGAAATTAATACTTGAGTATTTCCAAATCGTTGAGTCAACATATATATTGCTCTTTCATAATTACTCGCTGTCAATGTTAATCCAGATATTAATTCGTGGGAACTTCCCTTAAGCAAAGTTTTAAGATAAGTAAATTTCTCAACATCATTTAATGTGTTGTTATCACCGATAGTTGTCTTAAACTGTTCCCAGAATCCTCCCCAATTTAAAATGCTTCCATCAAATTTCTCTAGTGTAATTTTAGGTAAATTTACATTACTTTGACACGAACTAATAATTGACTTGGATGCAACTTCACCTTTATTTGAAACTTTTAAAAAATTTTGAGTTCAAGTAATTAATAACTGAATTTCATCCAAAACCTGTGAGCCTTCGTTAATTTCAGTATCAATGGCGTCTTCATCATCAATCATAGTCAAAATTTCATTATCAAATGTTTGTATAAGATTTAATTTTAAAGATAAGTTTACCGAACACGAATTCAATCTTTCTGAATCGTCTTTGATGGATTCAAGTTCCTCTCCAATTCTTAGAACGTGTTTCCGATGTCCATTTCTGATTCTTTTCTTCTTATTAAGAATTACACTCATTTTAAGCAATATTCAATTTAATATTATTCAAGTCGAGGTCACCATTTAGAATCCACAACGGACTCTAATAAGTAAATCAAAAGGCAGATAAGAGAGGATAATATATTTCAATAATAAACAAAACTAGAACCCCATTATGCTTTCTAGAAACTTAACAAGATAAGAAACACCGTGTTCGCGCGTAAAGTCTAAAAATAGGACCCAGTCGTTTCTACAACCTAGCGGAAGATTTTGAGACTCCATGACACGTTTTTTTTACTTTGAGGGAAAGGGGGGGGGGGTCTGCGACCTATTAGCCAAAACCTGTTTTTTATTGACTCAAAAAATAGGCAACCTATTTTTTGCACATGCATGCACACATGTCACTCCTAATATACTGGCCCTGAGTATACTCAAGACCAGTATATAAGGGGTGGCATGGGCGCCTGCAGGATTTTTTGATGTTTCAGATAGGACACTTTCACACATTGTGCAAACTCAAAACTCCAAACTTAAGTATGTTTATATCTATGCCAAATGAGGAGACCTTGCAAAAAATTGGTATCGCGGAGAGCAGGGCCGGCGCGAGTAGGTGTCACGTGGGGGGGTGCCATTACAACTTTTGTCGACTAAAAAAAAAAAAAAAAAAAAAAAAAATGTCAAATTTGTCAAATTTGTCAAATTTGCCGACTAAAACTTACTAAATAATTGAAGTAGGGGGGTGCTCAAACCCCCCCCCCACACACCCCTAAACCGGCCCTGGCGGAGAGCTGTCAACAAATAGCCCTGAAACGCTTGCCCCTTGCTCAAACATGTTGTATTATTTTTAACTTAGCGATCAAAAATTAAATTCAAATTTATCGAATTTAGTTTAAAAATATTGTAAATTACAAAATGTCCTTTTTATTTAAATTCTAATTAAAATTATTAAAAACTGAACTAAATTACTGACACACACTGATGTAGATGTATTTATGTATCGGGCTTTACATTCAGCATATATGGTAAAATCCCGCGTATATAGGCTTTTTTTAATAAAATCTTGCATGGACTTCTTAGAGCCACCACAGTTACTGCTTAACATGGATTAAAAAATGTAATCATTTCAGCATTTTGAAAATCAAGTTTTTTGAAAATTTGTGAAGACACTATTCTAAAACTAAAATAGGATATTATTGAGTTAGATACTTTATTGATAATGGTACTTTATTGATAATGGTACTTAATTGATATTGGTAAAGATACTTTAATTAGTAAGTTAGTTTTATTACATCAATTTGCACACATTTTACAATGTTATCTATAAGATCTAATAAAAGTATATAAATACTATCTGACTGGGGCAAGTAGAAGACAAAATGTTTTATCATCAAGCCCTTTCGTAAAATAGAGAAAAAAATAATTTTACAAGTGCTAATATTATTCAAAAGAATCTAAAAAGTTTAAAAAGAAATTAAAAAAAAAACTAAAAACTAAAAAGTTTGAAAAAAAAAATTATAAAGTTTGCAAAAAAGAAATAGTCTTTTAAATAAAATAAAAAAATTTATAAATTGGTACTTATACGTACCATATTATAACTTAAATATAAAAATGACGTATTGTATAACAAAAATATAAAAATTAACAAATCGGTATATATACGTATACATATTTAATACAATACGTAATATATATTTATATATATTTAAATATTTAATTGAGATTTAAAATTTAAGAAGACTCAAAACATTTTTAAATTTTAAATTCATCTATTTATATTTTTTTTACAAAATTAAAACAGACAGCCAATAACAACAACAAAGATAATATATTAAAAAAATAATCATAAAATAAAACTCTTTTTTTTTTTCTAAAAAAATTAAAGAGTGTATGTTTTGTTTAAATTTAGTAACTAGTTCTTTTAGATATATCAATAGATTTTATTTATTTTTTCATGTTTTCTTTAAGAACATAATTCCAGAAGCCAGGTTCCCGACATGTAATTGAGGTCAGATTTTTTTAGTGATGTTAGTGGAATGTAGTAATTAATTATTGAGTGTCTTTTTTCATATTTATAATTAAATAGAGAAAATTTTAATAAAAACATTTTATTTCATTTTGAAGTTTAAGCATAAATAACATGTTATGGTAGATATTCAGTTCATATACATTTAGAGCATTTTAGATACATTTAGTTTCCTTAAGTAACGACGCAGCACTTTTTTACCTATGACTTGCTTGCTTTTGTTTTGTATAAATATTTTTTAGGAAAGATGAATAATTATTTGTATAGAAAATGTTACAATAATATGACTATGTATAAATTAATAGTATAAATTTTTTAAACATATTTTATGCAAAAGATGTTTTGTCTTGTACATAATCCCCAGAATCTTTAAAACTTTATTCTTGACTAACTTTCTTTGGGTTTTCCAATTTAAATGTTCATCAAAAATTATTCCAAGTATTTTCATTGAAAAAACTCTTTTTATTTTAATATTGTTAATTGTTAGTTCTGGTAGTTTAAGTGGAAGGTTTCCAGATTTATATGGTTTAGCAAACAAAATATATTTAGTTTTTTCAGTATTCAATGAAAGTTTGTTTGCTATAAACCACTCATTAAGATATATTAGTTCTGTATTTACATAATGAAAAATATTTTTTTAATTTGAATCTGAAAAAAAAAACATTAGTATCATCAGCAAAAATAGAATACTTAAGTACTTTTGAGAACAAATAATCATCATTTATATAAATTAAAAACAACAAAGGTCCAAGTATTTACTTCCATGTGGAACACCACAACTATTAACAAAGGTCCAAGTATTACTTCCATGTGTAACACCACAACTTTTTGATTCAAATTGTGTTCATGTTAAATCATATGCAGGCTTTCACAGGAGACGTGCGATCGCATGTCTTTATATGACCACGCAAAAAATAATTTGTTCTGACGATTTGACCACGGCTTTTGACATAATTCAAAATTTAAAAGAGCACTACAAAAACTTACTTAAACTTATCTAAAAAAAAATTTTATAAAGAAAGAAAAATCTTAACGTAAGAGAAAATTAAAAAAAAAAACTAACTAAAGCAAAAACACAATATATATATATATATATATATATATATATATATATATATATATATATATATATATATATATATATATATATATATATATATATATATATATGTATATATATTATAAAAATTTATTAGAAGTGTTTTGTTACTTCATTAAAAAGCGTTTCTATAATATAAAAGAACATAAGATCAAACTAAATTTTAACTTAATTTAATTGTAATGGTTTTCTAAAACATTTGTTTGTTTTTTTTCAACAAAATTTTGTTTATCTTTTCAAATGTATTAACTTTAATTATTCTTATATTAAAATTTGCCACTTTAAGTTAGAGTGAACTACTCCATAGTTCGGCTCTAATTTTATCTGCTAGTTTTTTCCCTATATCACACCCCACTTTATTTCATTTTTGTAGTTATTTTTTTCTTTTAAACTTTTAGTTATAAGCTACATTTTTTTTTATTAATTGTAAAAATAAAAGTTTTATCGATTATTTTTATAAACTTTGATTGCTATTAAAAAACTTTTATGTACAAATTTTATTTTCTTCTGCAAATTTTACATTCAAATTTGTCTCGTAAAACAACAACAAAAATTCTTACAAGCTTTTTCAATTCATATTGCTTTTAAAAATCTTTTGAAATTTTATAAATAACAACATAATTGAATATTTTTAATTAGTAGTAATTTAGCATATGAAATGCAGTGGTTAGAGACACCTAATATCGCCAATTGCAACAAGAAGTAGTAACAAATCAACAAAAAATGGTTGGAAAGTTGGAAAGAAAGCAGCAAACAATTAAGACCTATTTTCATAAAAATTATAGTATTGTAAAAAAAAAAAAGGTTATTTTAAAAACTTCACACTTGAGTTGGAACAAAATTAAAGTACAAAAACAAAAGTTTAGTGCAGAAAAAAAAAAGGTGATTTTTTAATCAGACAATAGACAATTAAACTAATACCATTCTTTAAAATGTATTTAGATTTTTAATCTGTAAATAATTTGAAATTTGTAAATGTCTGTAAATTTACTTTTATTATTTATGAATAATCAGGGTGGCCTTAAAGTTTAAGGAAAAAGTCATGGAAGCTAAACATGAAAATTTGCTGGCCATCCTTATTTTATGCACTTACATTAATCAACTACACTCATTATAAAATGATCAAACACATTCATATTCAACATGGTGTTATATAACAAATTTAGTTATCCTCACAGTCATATAATTAACAGGAAATATTTTATACATTAAATTCCTCTATTCGTGTAGAAAGCTGTCTAGATTTTGTATCCAGATAACTGTAGTCTTTTGTAAAAGTTATGATTTTTAATGTTGCCCCAATAGCATTTTTATTATTGAGGCCAGGTGTAGTGAATTAATGATAAAAATTAAAACTCAAGATGGTATAGAAAGTTTTATTCAGCAAATTAATAAATATATAACCTAAGGATACAATCATTTATTTTACATTAAAAAATCACAATACTTATCGAATAACAGCAGTAAGTGATAAGAATCAGCACTCTGTCAGCAAAAATATAGCCACTTAAGTTTCTTATAAAAGTTTATTCTGATATAATAATTTGTTGGATACACAATTACCCAGTCAGGAAATAAAAAATCATTTGCCCCAGCTGGTTTTTATTATGTACCTATTGGACGTTTAATTATATTGATATGTTTATAACTAAACCAAGTTTGCTTTCATGAAGTAAAAATTTTTTTATTATAGTATACTTTTTAAGTACAAAATGATACATTACCATTTAAGATGTCTGAAAAAAAATTCTTTTTTTTATCTGATATTAAATTTTGGTATGAAACATGTTTACTTTGTTCAAATCAAGCTTATTTTTCAAGTTCAATAATTCATTTAAGTTTAGTACTGTATTAATTGAAAGTAAAAAGTTTAAAATTCTGCTTTATAAATATTGTGTTAAAAATATTTAGAAATTATTTAGTAGACTTATTATTAGTTTGTGTCATAATTTATTTTCTTAGTATAGTTCTCAAGCTTTTTATCATAGATATAGAGCTTGATAGACAACAATGCGGTAGTGGTGTAGTGGTAGAGTACTTGTTTTATAAGCGAGAGGTTCCAAGTTTGATTCCCACCACGTCCCTGGTAGTACTGCACTCAATTTGTTTCTCCGCGCAGCAGCCTTGTTCGTCAAGGTTCGTGTTTTGGAGTTATAGAGTTAAGAGAGGGTTATAACCACAATTAAGTAGCCTCCTCATCTGTAGTGACTTTCTCGGCCTTGAGATAAACTAACATTTAGTTTTTTTTTCAGATTCAAATTAAAAAAATATTTTTCATTATGTAAATACAGAACTAATATATCTTAATGAGTGGTTTATAACAAAAAAAAGAGATAATATTGATAAGGATTCTTATTTATATACTTTAGCATACTTTTCTCTTCTCTTTTTTGGATCAAACTAGAAATTTGAGCAACTTCAATGTTTTAGAATGTTATGGATTAGCTTTAATCCAGTCTCTACATCTTCTTTTAAAAGACAATTTTAAAAGTCATCTATAGCATAGTTATAAAATGATTTTTTAAAAATGATTTTGTTTAGCAGCAATATTTATGAAAAAGATCATGAATGTTATTATTCATAATCCTATAAAATAGATTAGTAGAAAACCATCTAAAAAATAAAAAAAATGAAAAATGAAACATATTTTAAAAAAGTAATTATTTGTCTATTAGGCATTCTTAAATTATTTATTTTTTCTTATTTTACAACTTGGCTTTATTTTTGAATTAAACTATTTTTGAGTTAAGACTAATTATATATTTTATATTGATGTATTTTTTAGCTCGTTTTAATTATACCTGTGCTGGTGTGAGGAAATCTGGAGAGAGAAGAAGTGATGTTTATTATATTGATTTTGATGGAATGGGTCCAATGGAACCTGTGCCTGCTTTGTGTGACCTTGGTAAAACAGTTGAAACAACTGTTACACAAATAAATAATACAAATTATAATGATAAAGATGTGACAACTCCTTCTGGAATCAACAATTTTGATATTGATTATGCAGCTAATATCATTCAGATGAGAGAACTGATTTTAAACAGTGCTTATTGTGAGCAATATGTTAAGTACACTTGTAAGGGCACACCTTTATTTAGATCACCAGAAGGACCACCTGCTGTAAGTATCAACTTAGGTTTATTTTCAACTTAGGTGGATTGAGAGAAGGAGATGTTAAGAAAAAATAATATTAGCCACCTGATTCTTGAGAAGGTGTATATTAAAAAATATATTCATTAAACAATAGCTTATGTTACACAAACTTTAATCATAATCTAATTTATACATATTCAGATGAACAGTTTAAGTGTGGTATTTCTAGAGACATAGAATGAATTTGAACCTAGTACCTCTTGATTATAAGTTGATTGCTTTACTTCTAGTCCACTATGAAGAAGTACTACTTCATTAAATACATATATAAGTATATAAACTATGTATGTGTGTGTATATATCATAGATGAGTTTTTTCCGGAAATTCCCGGAATTCCGGAAATTCACTTAAAACAACTTTAAATGTTTTTTGATATTAATTTGAAAATAATTAATATATTTTTACATAAAATTTTACATACGACAACTTATGCATTTAAACAAATATGTTTTCTATAGTTAAGATTTTCACGAGATAAATTTTCGTAACAATTTTTTTTATTTTTTTTTTATTTGCTTTTTAATTCATTCAAACTTTTTCTAATATTAGAAATTCCTTTTTGTAAAAAGTTAAATAATCTAAATTCTGTTTTAAAATAATCTAAATTCAGTTTGTCAGTTAAATGCGATCAATTTTTAATAAAATAATTATCCGGGATTTTCCGGGATTATCATAGAAAAAAAATTTCCGGGATTTTCATAAAGTCAAATACTCATCTATGATATATATATATATATATATATATATATATATATATATATATATATATATATATATATATATATATATATATATATATATATATATATATATATATATATATATATATATATATATATGTATATACATATGTGTACAAGTATATGTGTGTATATAAAAAAAAAGTAATGGCTTTTATTCCTTCTTGTAGATTCCTAATCAAGCCTCACTTGTTTCTATTTCTTTCCTTTTCTGTTTTTATTTTCAATCATAATAACTTTTACAACCTTTTTTTTTTTTTTTATCAGAGCAGTTCTTTTTATACATACAATTTTATACATATCTTTTTATAAAATTTTTGTTTCAGGAGAACTTTTCTTTTTGGATGGAAAATAACAATATTTTAAAAATATATTTTTTTCACAAAATTAATTTAAAATATAATATATATTCTTATAAACAATCCTAAACTTTAAAATTTACAGAACTTTTTTATGAATTTTTCAAACTTTGTATCTAAATTGGTGGAAAAAAACATTGAAAAAATAGAAAAAATGCAAACTTAGAATTTAGATTCTTTGAGCAAGTAAGATCTTATTAACACTCTTCCTGACATAAAGGTTAATTGTTTAAATTAATTTTGTTTTTGCAGCTTAAGTTTTTTTTTTTATCTGCCAATTATTTTACCATGCTGGTTTTTTCTATAAGCTTTATACATTGTATAAAGCTTGCTCTAACAGCCAAGTTTCAACATCTGTCTTGTCATGAAATGTTTGGTTCATTTTTTCTAAATATATTACAATGGTTGCCACTCAAAAAAGTTACTTTTGCATGTTGCTCCAGCTAACAAAATTTGTTTTCTTACCAGTTATCATTTTATTAAGTGACATCCTATTTCATTGTTTGTTTTTTTGTGCTCTAAATTTTTTTCAAACATCAGGGTTTTAAAGCTCTCACTTGTGTTTTCCCAATTATTATTTTTAAATAATTACTATTGATGTGATCTTTGCCTCAAAACAATCAATATGAAAAGGTTTTGAATATTTTATGATTTGATATGTAGAATTGCAAAATTATCTTGTTTGCTGTTATGTACTACAGGGCTCAATTTAACGGTCGGACATCAGACATTGTCCAGCTAAAACCTAAGATAGTCTGATCAATTTACAAATTAATCAGACATTTTGACTGACAGGAAATAAATTCTACAAAATAAAGCTTGGGCAGGAATGGCGTGAGATCGAACACTATTGTTGACCACATAAATGATTTTTTTTGTATACAACTTGACCTTAAAAAAACTTAAAGTTAAAAATACTTTTCGTTATGTTTTTAATTGCATTTGAAAAAAATTAATCTTTAATGTTTTAACATTAAAGTTATGCAAAACGCTTTTAGAGGCCACATTTATTAATTGTTTAATAAATGAAAAAATTTTATTTAAATTATTGAAAAGTGAAATTAAATTATTGAAAAGAAAAATATATAATATTTTAAAGTTGTATAAACATTTCTTTCAAAAAGTTGCAAAAAAAAATTTTTAAAAAAAAACAACGTACCGTAACGCACTTGAATCCACTTTATTGCAATTTTTGCTTATAACGATCAATTTTGCTCCATTCAAAATTTTCTTTCAATTTTTTTTTTATTCAAAATATTTTTAAAGGTATCAAGCTTTAATTCGAACTTTTTGATTTATAAAATAAATTAAAAACGGATATACTTTTTAGTTCTTCAAAATGTGACATAATGTTACCATGGCATTTTTGACTAGTACAATTAATTCTTCTGAGTCAGGACAGATTCCTTTTCCTGGTGGAACAATTAGTTTTTTTTTGCGCTTTGATATTGAAGGTACAATCTGCACGATTTTCATTTAAATGATTAATGCTTTACAAATAAGGCTTAGATCAACAGATGATCGATCCTGCAGTGGCAAACAATTAATAAGAGGTTCTTTATTACAAGGATAAATTCCAAACTTAGCAAAACCTAATATTAAATTTTCACTAGAAGTATCTTTTATTAATTCCAGTACTTTTTTTAGAAGTGGTGGAAAGTGTCCTTTTGGAAGTGTTGTGGATTTTTTACCTGCAGGTGATTCTTTCCACAGAGTCAAAACAGTTTTCCACTTACTTTTTAGTGGCCTAAAATATGCAAGATGTAGAGGCTGTGTTAAATGCAATGAGTTAGGTGGTAAACACGCAAATACTATGTTATTTACTTGACATAATTTTAAAACATTCTGACCGATGTGTGATGATAAATTATCCCCAATAAGAACTTTTTTTCCAGTTTCTTTTTTCAGTATAGGAAGCAGGTGAGCAGTAAACCACTCCTCAAATGTGACACTATCTAACCATCCGTGTTTTGTGCGATTGTACCTAGTTCCATGGGGACCGTTTTCAGTCCACGTTGTCCACAGATTTTCTGATTTGTAGACAACGTAAGGTGGTATTGTACATCCAGCAGCGTTGCCATAAAACATGACTGAAATATTGGATTTTGATGAGTTCATTACTCTTTCAGGGTATTTACAGCCTCTACGACACATAATTTTTTTGCGGCCTGGGTCATCACCTAAGTTTGTTTCATCATAGTTGTATATATTTTCTTCTGGCACATTTGTAACAACTTGTCTGAGGTTTTCAATAAACTCGCTTAAGGTTTTTTGTTAACAGCAGCCCGATAATGTTTTATATTAGCTGCAAAGCTCAAAATAGGGTGTCTTTTTAAAAATAATTTACTCCATTCAAGTCCTAGAAAATTGTTTCTAAACTGTGGAATAGTTGGAAGAGAGGTAATCCTTGACAATAAATCTAAAATCCAATTCATCAACAGGGAATCCAAACTCAGACACTCCCAAGATGTGAGAAACAAAAGAAGATTCTTCCAAAACAGTAAATATTGTAGGATGTCCTGGTTTTTTATTGTGTTTTAGCATTAGTTTACTTTGAATGGTCATTAGGGTGTCACAAAAAACAACATTTTTGAAAATAATCTGCTCTCACCCCCTAAATGTGTTCTATCTAATGCAAAAACACTAGGTTTAAATTTTTTTTGAATAAAAAATATTTTAAGGGCTCCTTCAAGACCCTCAAATATTTAATGGGTTCCTAATATTTTCAAAAAAAAAGTTTTTCAAAAATATGTCAACCTGGTACTCAAATGAAGCAAAATTATATAAAAATTTTAAAAATAACATTCATTTCGAATCAAAATTGTTATTTTTGGTTTTATTACATAAAAAATTGCATTTTTTAAGAAAAAATGAAAAAAATGTGTTTCTAATGTTTTTTTATGCTAATTTTGATAAGTTAAAAATATTTCGAAATGAATATTATTTTTGAAATATTTATATAATTTCGCTTCATTTGAGTACCAGGTTGACATATTTTTGAAAAACTTTTTTTTTGAAAATATTAGGGACCATTAAATATTCGAGTGTCTTGAGGGACCCCTTAAAATATTTTTTATTCGAAAAAAATTTAAACCTAGTGTTTTTGTATTAGATAGAACACATTTAGGGGGTGAGAGCAGATTATTTTCAAAAATGTTGTTTTTTGGGACACCCTAATGTTCATTCTAGATATGCAGAATTTTTTAAATGCTACTCTTTGACTCATTCGGCCTTCATTAATAGCATTAAGGTACTGTTGGAGCTTTTCTTGAGAATAATCTACATATTTTCTGGAGCTTGATCTCCTAGAATACATTCTTGGCATCTTTTATGGGCTGAAGTATAAATTAATCAATATATTTTACCAATAACAAAAATACTGTTTACAATATAATAAAACTACAAAATACTATTTTTATGAAAAAAAAATGCAAAGAGAACTTTTTGAAAGGCAACGAATATTGATTTTTGTAAAAGGATAGTGCAAATATTAAGTAAAAACTAATTCAAAGCAGAGACTAAAATAGTTTAAAATCAGACAAACAACAACAAAAAAAGTCATTAACATATAATATATATATATATATATATATATATATATATATATATATATATATATATATATATATATATATATATATATATATATATATATATATATATATATACATATATATATATATATATATATATATATATATATATATATATATATATATATATATATATATATATATATTAATAATATATAATATAATATTATATGTTAAATTACTTTAATTTTATTACATTTGTTGTAATAATAATGATAATAATAAATTAAATAAAGAAATAAATCAATCACCCATCAAATCACCAAAATAAATAAACAAATGTATATTAATTTAATATAAATAAAATGATTGGAGATTTAATAAATGATATGGGGTTACTTTAAGTCCTGATTAAATTGACCCCATTTTTACATTAAAACTAACTTAAATGTGATTAGGTATTTTTTTCTTAAAACTAAATTAAAAAAATAACTAAAAAAATATCCAAATCTTTTAACTAAGGTGTTAGTCTAGCAAACTCAGATATATTTTTATCTCTGTAGTGTGTGCGATAATAACAAACCAAACAAAAGTTCTGCCAAGTCAATTTCATCCATTTCAAAGTTAGATTATTTAGTGTGCGGAAAAGACAATATGTTTTTTTAACAGTGTTAGTCGTATATAAATTAACCAATAGAAAAAAAACCTGCCACTTTTTGGATGTTTGAACAGGAGAAGGATGAAACTCAAATTATCTGTAGTGGATTAAAGTAGGACTGCAAGGCATAAAGTATTTTGGTAGTTATTTTAAAATCATTATTTTAAAATCGTTAGATGCTTTTATTAGTAAGTCAAATTTAAACAATTCTTTGTAAAAATAGAAACAAAAAAAAAAAGCAATTAAATCATGGGAAGACCTAACTTAACTTATTTATAATTTAAAGAAACTTAAAAAAACAATCTTTTAAAAGATTTTCAGAAAGACATGGAAATATAGTTTCAATAATTTAAATTTATCGTAAAAATACATACAGTCAACTGGGGTAACTTTGGTCAGTTTGGGCAGTTTTTCTTAAACATCTCTTAATCTTGTTAATTTTTTTACAGTTTTTTTCTTGTGGTAATAACATTATAGGTCTTGGGTATAGACCTCTATGTTTATTTTTTTAATTTTATTTTTATTAATATTTTTTTTTAAACACCGAAAAGTGACGAATGTTACCCCAGTTTTTGGGGTAACATTGGTCACTTTAATAAGTGTTGCTGTTGCCGTTACTGTTGTAGAATTAGGCTTCAATGACATTTTTCTTCTTTTGGATGGATGGATAGTTTTTGAACTAGCAGCCTTCCCAGTTGTATACCCGACCTGTCCTTAGCTTTTAATCTGAAGATAATAAAATCTTTTATCCTCATTAAAGAACCATTCACCATCTTTATTTTTGATGTCAAAAACTTTATTCAGTGGTTATATTTTTTTTGCTTTACACATTTGTTGTATGTCTTCAGCAGTTTTGCTTGTACAACTTAAATTGATAAATGTGGAAAATTTAATTTTTTTTACCATAAACTGGTTACTTCTTTCTCAATTTGCTTCATGCGTTTTCGTCTTTCTTTGTGGATTCTCACAGAAACAGATAGTAGTCAACAATTTTTCTTCTATTGAAATACTTCTTTTTTTCCTGTGACTCATAAAATCATGCAAGATTCTTCATCCAGGTTGTCTTCTTTCTTTCAGTAGTAAAATCACTTTTCATTGTTTTTATTATTGCATTTCAGAAATATATTTAAATATTAACATCAAGTTAATACTTGAATATATTTCTAAAATGCAATAATAATAAATATAAGTGCTATTTTTTATTTTATCTGACAAATGCAGATTTTACTTGACTGCCATCTGGCAAATACAGATTATTAGCTATTAGCGTTGCTCAATCAGACAGCTTATATAGTCTAAATCTTGCTAATTTCCATAAACTTCTAAAAGGCTCCAAAAATCCTGAAAGTTTCAGAGATTTCTAAAAACATCTAGAATAGTCTAGAAAATTCTGAAAGTTCCATAAGCTTCAAGAAAAGTTTAGGCTTTAGAAAGTCACAAGTCTACTGCCTGTAAATATACTTTTATACGATTTTAAAAGATTTGTGTCATGAGTGACCTATTTTGAAAATTAATTGGATTAAAATCCATTTTCATTACTTTTTAGCCCATTAATTTTGAGTTTTACTTTTGAGTTAAACAATTATGACAAATAAATTTTAAACTTTTTTTACAATAAGTTAAAAGTTTTTTTCTAATATACACACATTTATATCAGAAAATAATATTTTCATCTTGCACAAAGTTTTTAAAGTTATATTTTCTTTCAGGCCAGTTGGATGGGAGGTGATGATATTCTTCATTATTATTGGGGAGGTGCCAAGGGTAACCGTGGTTATTGTGGTTGTGGCATGGATGGAAGCTGTTATAATATTGGCAAATATTGCAATTGTGATTCTTTAGACGCTTATAAAGATTTATTTGATGAAGGAAATTTAACTGTTAAAAGTCATCTACCTGTTCGTCAAGTAAAGTTTGAACAAGTATTACAAGGTAATTCTATTCATGCACTACTTCGTGTGGGACATCTAAGATGTGCTGGGTTTGGTTCTAGAGAAATAGTTGCAACATTCCGCAAGCCATACTCTTTTTTGTCAGTTGATCATCCCGATCAACCATATGATAATATTTTTTCTGGGGGAATTTCTTTTGAATTTAAAACTTCTGTGGCTTATAATTACATGACATTGGTACATGCTCATGGACCTTTTTCTGGAGATTATATGAAAGTTATGATCTGGTCCCGAACAATGGTACGTGTTAACATGAATTTCGGTTTTGGTGATATTCAACAAGATGTAGATATTGAAAAAATAGGGAGGTATATTGATGACAATGAATGGCATGAGTTTGATTTGGTGTTCAACTTAAAAGAGTTAAATATAACATTGGATGGTGTTTTAATGATCCAAGGTTTACCATTGCAAGAAGATCCTGTGCAATTTAATGTTGATGACAAAGCTGTATATGTTGGTGGAAGCTATCATGATGAATATGGCTTTGTTGGATGTATTCGAAGTTTGGTAAAATATTTTATAAATAATTTATATTTCATTATTTACTTATATTTACTTGGTTTACTTATATTTTTATGTTTACTTTCAATCTTATAGTTTCATTTTTTTTTAAACATTCAGTTTTTCTCATCTTATAGTTTCATTTTTTGTTACCAGTGATATTTTTGTTCCACAACTTTTTTTACATTTACTATTCTTAATCCATTTAGAGCTAGGTGCATAAAGTTTTTTTTGTAATTCAAGTAATAAAGTATATAATTTAAGTAATAAAGTATATAATTTAAGTATGTTTTAAAGCACATTTTTTCTCTTTGTATACAGTAAAACAAGCTTACTGCTTATTTAACGAAGCATGTTATTGAATGCTATGGCGCCTGCTAATCCAGCAGGTTATTTTTAAATCTTGTTAAGATTGAGAAATTTTAGATTAATATGTAAACATTTAATTTTTATGAAATTTTATAAACAAAGTAATCTTTATTATTCCAATAAAAATGCTGGATAATTATGTCAAAAACAACAGTTTGGTAGAAGAAAAAAAGTGCACATTAATACAAAAAAAAGTTACATTCTACCTATATTTACACTAAAACTATTGTACGAAATCAAATGCAAACAATACTTTTAACCACACAATTAACCTTTAATATATTAAATAAGCTTTAATATATTAAAAACTGTTTTTTAAAAAGCAAAATTTAATAGCAATAACAATTGCTTATGTTTTCAAGTTATACTAGATTTACTAATTCCAATTCTTTGTTTATTGTCAATTGTTATGTTGCATTTTAAAGTAAGATCACGGGATATTTTTTTTCCTGCAAACTTTAAAGTCTTTTCTCATGTTCATAATTTGAGATTCAATTTTTTTGATTCAACTCAAAGCAACTTCATTTCTAACTCTTTTGTAAGTATTGAGATAATTGAAAAGCACGTTTTTATTTGTCCTGCACTAATTTTGTTTAAAGTCTTTTTCCAATGCTAGAAGACTTTGTAATTTAGAATCAACAGCTGCTTTCCTAGATGATCACTTTGTATCTCTAAAATGTTTTAGACAAATCTTTCCACTCTCTGATGTTTTTACTGATATATGTTACTCTTTGAGTAACATTGCACTTGTTGAACTATCAATAAAAAAACGTGTATATCGTTTCTAAAATTCCAAAAAAATAATTTTAATTGTACATTAGAATTTACAGCATCAACTATCCCAAGATTTAAATTGTTTGCAAAGCAATTTTTACACATTACAAAATATACAGTGCTTTGACTTTTTTCTGCAGTCCAAAAATTTTACCATAGGTATTGCGCCATCATATGACCATAACAAAGTTCTGCTGGGTTATCAAGGACATTAAAAAAAATTTAAGATTGGTCAAAAAAAGTTTCAGCATTTGCAATTGGTAGTTTTAAGAACTTAAAAAATCTTTCAACTGAATCACCATCTGAAACATATTGCAAAGACAGACAGTAGTCAAGTAGAAAATTGATCTACTAGACTAAAGTCTGTGGTGGAATCTATTATAACTGCAAAAACTTCACTTCTTAACAAATTTTTGGTTTAATTTGTCAGTCCAAGATAAAAACGTTTTGATCAGTTTGATTAATGTGTAACTCCAACATGTTAGAATATTTTGAAAGAGGTTTTATAAGTTTGATTAATTTACTTTCATTACTGGATCCTCTGCTACCAAATTTTATATGTCCACAGAAGCCAATCCTTGTTGCTTAAAAACAATACTCTATCTATATTAGTTTTTGACAATAACTCTAAACAAAGTCTGCTCTATTACTGAAAAGCCAGCAGTCAAAACAAAACATCCGTTAGCTTATGAGAAACAGTGACAAATGTTTCTTTACTTCTGATTTTTTCAACAATTTTTTTTTGTATTGTGTTGGCCTAAAATCATCTTTTGTCAAAGCAGTTAAGTAGCTTACTTGTAAACTAATGACAGGATTCACCATTTAAAGTAGAATTATATGTTATGATCAGCTGGAATCGATGTGTTAGCATTGATCACTGTAGTGTTCACTGTAGCACCTTGTCAAGATTTTTTGAGATTTGTTCCATCAACAACATAGATACTTTTGGTACAAGTATTTGTATTGTTTTATTGATCTAAATCAAAAGTTCTTCTGATGTTACCATCATTTTTATTCTTATTAGTGACTCTTAAAAGTAAATTCATAAAAGGTTTAGTTAGCTTACAGTAGTCCAGAAAGACTATCTGCAGATGGGAGTGATAATACAGCATTAGGGTGGTTCATTTTAAACTTTTTTTTTTGTTTGAAATTTTAACCAGTTTTTACCAATGATGACATACCAAAAGTTTTAAACATAGGACGATTTTTAGATCCCTCACAAAACATTGGAAGTTTGAATTACGCATTGTGCAAGTGTTGTGTAACGTTTTAACGCATTGTGCAAGTGTTGTGTAATGTTTTAACGTATTGTGCAAGTGTTGTGTAGCCTTTAACCCACCAACTGTTATTGTTTCTCAGTGGGGTTCACGCGGTTAAAATGTTAATCAATAATGAACAAATTTACAAAACTTTATTAATTTATGATTACTTTTACTTATCCCACAAGAGATTTGTTTTAAAACATTACAGCTTTTGTGTAACATAAATCAGTTTAGTTACTCTCATTTCAATACTTTTCAAACAACTTCGTTACTTTCATGCCATTACATTTAATATTGTAAAATTACATTTAATGAAGTCATTAAGACTTAAGTTCTTAATTTTCTTGAGGCAAAATTAGTTCTTAAAGACATGAAGCAAAGTTTATGAGTTTAAGTTGCTATAATTTAGTTTATAATGTTTTTAATAAACCTTATTTTATATCCTTTTAACGTTACAAAGTTTATATCTAAACGTATGTTACTAACAGTGTTTATATTACAAGCTTCATTCTTCTGATAATATTAATACGCTCATTTAATAGTAGTAGTTAATAGTCGACTTACGTCATTTTCTAGGCTTTTCTATTTTAAAGTAGTTTATAGGCTTTTCTTTTTTTTTTTTTTTGTTTACTAACAACCCGTATTACAGGTTGCTTACTGCTAGTGTAATATAAACACTGTTAGTAATTAAACAACGGCAATGGCTCCCATACCTCAGATGGTTGGTAGACCTAGTAAAAGTCTGGGAAATAATGTAAACAAAAAAATATTTAAATTATTTTAAAAATATTTAACATTGTAAATAAGAAAACAATTCTAGAAAAGAAACAAGACTGATTGCAAATCATCAAGTTAGCAATATCATTTAAAACTTTTAGTTTCCTGCTTGTATTCCAACAAATTCTAGCAGAAAGGACTGTGTTGATCATATTTTCTCTTTATTAACCTGATGTGAGACACCTAAAGAAAATCCTGAAAGTAGAAGACAAGAAAAACAATTCAAACTACATCTTTTACATTGAAACTAGAGAGTTTGTTTGATATATAACATACATTTACACATTGCTAATACACTCTGGTATGGCTTATTGACTGGAAATAAAAAGCCAATGAAAAGTTGAAAAAAAATGATATTTTTTAAAATAAAATTTCAAACCATTTTTTTTTTTAATTAATCCAAAATTAATAAATGTTAAAATACATTTTATTTATAAAATGTATTTTAACATTTAAATACGTCTATTATATTTAAATGTTAAAATACATCTATTTAAATAAATTATATTTATTAAAATAGGTAAATAGAAAATTAGTTTCACTTGGCAATGAATGCCTTGTTGCAACATTAGTTACTCAAAACAGTTTTTAGTTATCTAGCTAATCCACAGCTTAACTATGATTAAAAAAATATTGTTACCAATAATTTTGTTAACTGTTTTTTTCTATTTAGTATGTCAATGGAAGAATCCACGATATTCGCAGCATTGCTCAGGGTCAAGAAGATTACGGTGTTTATCCTGGTTGTGGATCAGCATGTATGCTACTGAACCAACCTTGTAACTATGGTCAGTGCATTGATCATTATGATTCTTTTAAATGCAACTGCTCAGTCTCGCCATATGGAGGAGATTTTTGCCAAAATGGTATAAAAATCTGCAAAATTTTATAACGTTGTATGTAAATATATGTTATAAAAGGTTTATTATTTTTTCTGAATTAGTTGAATTTAATAATAAATTTAAATGACAAAATATCTTTTTAATATAGATACTTTGATAACAATGTACATATTTAAAGATGTATATATGTCAACTTAAATTTGAATTTATAATATTGTATATCATTATATTTTGTTATTAGAATCTTACCCAAAGAGTTTTACAAGTGGTCAATATATTTCCTATGACCTTAAAAAGGCTAATATAACAGACCCGATTGCTACAGCAGTTTTTGTAGTTGGGTTTAAAACTCTTGAAGAGAATTCAGCTTTAGCTACTCTTGAAGGATATAATGATCGTCACTTCACACTTGCCCTAACTAACGGTTACTTGACTTTGTTTTACTCATTAAAGAAAAAATTGCGAAACAGTGTAAATGTGTTGACAGATTTTGAAACAGAAATGCTTCAAATTTCATCAAGAAAATTCAATAATGGCGAGCACAATTTGGCCCGCGTTATTATTTCAACGGACGAAATATTTTTAACTGTCCCTAATTATGATTTAGTTGTTGGTGCTAATATGACTGAGCGATTTAAAGACGAAATGAATAAAAATCTCGGTACAGAAATTGATACATTTGGTATGGCAGCCACATTTTCAGTAGGACGAATTATAAATAATGGTATAAATACACGCAGTTTTACATTAGCTAGTTTCTTTACTGGCTGCATGAGTGGCGCAAAACTAGTTCTTACACCTCTTCCTAACATTACTCATCGTTTTCCAAAATCAGTTGAAATAGACTTGTTCAAGCTTTTACAAGTTAAAACAAATGATCCAGATGCAAATCCTTATGGCACTTTTCCAAGTGAAACTGCTAACTGCGGTCCCTCGCTTTCTATCCCGGGTAAGCTAATATATTTTTAAAATTTTCAAAAGTTATATTTATTCTTAAAATTGTTGATAAAATTTTTTATAAATTAAGGCGACCTTCCAACTGTTGGTCCTGCTCGACAGTATAATACAGATTCGCCTGGACTCGATAATTCTATCAAATTATTGCCTGTTGGTATTTGGAGTCGAGTTGTTATTGTAGCAATTTCGTTTATCTTTGCTGTAATATTTATTGGAGTATTTTTTTACGTCTGCTCATACACCCTTCGTATGAATTCGATGTACAATAAAGCAAAAAACGAAAAAAGTTTAACAACTTCAGAGAAATCCAGTAGGTTCCCTACTAATCAAGAAAACATATTAGTAAAATCAAATTTTGAAAGTGATTTTTTATAGAATATTTTTTCTGAATGATTATTTTTAAACAAAGATTGCGTAATTTGAATTTTGATATACCGTAACATAGTGTTACTTTAATCCATTTTATTGTGATTTTTGGTTTTAACAATCAATTTTGCTCTATCCAAAGTATTTTTTCAATTTTGTTTTATTTAAATTATTGATAAAGATATCAACCTTTAGTTCAAGCTAATTGATTTATAAAATAGATTAAAAACAGATAAACTTTTTCGTTTTTCAAAAAGTGGCCTAACGTTACCTTGGGTTTTTTAAGCCATGTATGCTTGTTGTGCTGTTTTGTTTCATTTACTTACAAATTACTTAAGTAAATACCTCCATGATGTTAAAACATACAAAATTAAATACATAATGTTAAAACAAATACAAAATACCGTTTAAGTTCAAAAACAACATGCATAAAAAGAATAAAGAAGTAACATTTTAAAACTATATTTGGGCTCCGCGAACTTTTAGAACAGCCTCTATTCATCGCGACTTTGAGGAAATAAAAAATCTTTTAAAATAAAATTGAGAAAAATTATGAGAATAAGATTGAAAAAAGCTTCGAGATTCATTCAAAAATGCCGTCTTCCATTAAAATTTGTACTTGTGCATATTCGGTAAGCAACGTTGTAACTATACTCTAAAGTAATACCAAATGAATTACGCATAATTTTAATGTATATAGAGCATATAAAATATTTTCTTAACAGTAGTTATGCAATGCTTGATTGTTTAGTGTGTTGCTAGCACGCATTTTTAAATAATAATCTATAATAATTATAAGAGGTCTAATCTTTTTGGCCTTAACTGTATATAAAAATCTTACATCCGAGTCCGCTGTTCGTAATTGATGGTTGCAAACTTTTTTTTTGTTTGTTTTTTAAAAGAATGTACTTTGCTTAATAAAATTTTATGAAAAAATTGTAGAAATTATATAAAAAATGAACAAGCACAAGAATAAAATAATTTATTTCATACAAATTTAGTAAATAATAAGAGCGCTCTTGAAAAAAATTTTATGCAAATGTTTTTCCTTAAAACTAAAAAAGCTTTCTGGAAAAACTTAAGTTTTTTTAAAGTGAGTTTCCACCTATCTGTTTTTTTTTACGTGGAACGGAAAAATAATCACGTGAGCAAGCGCAGTTTTTTTTCGGACAAATAAAAACTTTTATTACGCATGCTCACGTGATTTTTTTTTTTTTTTTTCCCCATCTTAGACCATTAAAAATGATAGGCACGGCGTTAGCTGAGTAACAGAAAGCAGTTTGTAATTAATAGAGTCAAGTGTTCTTGATATTGAGTGTGGGGTCCGTAAAGACTCAATCTTAGGACCATTATTGTTTTTAATTTACATCAATGATACGCATAAGGCATCATCTATAGTATCTTCAATAATGTATGCTGATGACACAATCATAGCAATTTAAAATCGATGTTCGGAACAATGAATACTAAACTGGAAAACTTTAATTTATGGTTTAGAGCAAATAAACCTTTAATAACCTTAAACTGTGAAAAAACTAATTACATCTTATTTCATAAAACAAGTCAATCATTGTCTCTGCCAT
>NC_061162.1:8680714-8710714 GCF_022113875.1 Hydra vulgaris
AACTTAGACAAAGTAGGACCTGACAATTTGTATTTACACTTTTTTAAAAAAGACTGAAGGCGTGGGAAGAATATAGTATCACACTTAGATGTCCACATGAAATTTATAATCAGTGGCGTAACAAGGGTGGAAAGCGCCAGGGACCAAAATGATTAAAAAATCGTTTTTTTATAAATTTTGTACCAGTTAGACCTTTTTTATATTAAAAAGATTTCTTTTTTTTTGGTCTTCTTTTTTCTTTTTTTTTTTTTTTTTGTCTTAATAATAATGATAAATTTGATGATATTTTTTATAATAATGATATTTTTTTTGTCTTAATAATAATGATAAACTTAAAAATATATCTGATTAATGATAAGCTTAACAATAGAAATGTACTTAACAATAATGCACTTTTAACTATTCGACCATCCAGTGTTGAAGCTGAAAGAGCGTTTAATTCAACAGGTTTATTTTTTACAATGTTTAGAACTAGATTATCAGACAGTCATTTGGATGCACTGTTTCTTCTAAAAGATCACTTTAAATTGCAAAAATATTTTTAAGAATAAAGTAAAAAAAGATTTATTTGTTTATATTTTATTTAAATGTACATTCCTGGGATTTTCCTGGGATCCCAGAAATACTACCAATAATTTCCGCTATCCCGGGATAGCAAAAAGGTCGGGAATTCGCAATCCCTAATAATTTTGCAATAAAAATCCATAACTTAAGCAGATGCATTAAACATTTTTCAAACCATAATACATATGATATTTTGTGTCCAATCATAGAATAAGAATTTGAAAAAGTTGATCTTTAAATATTTTCAAAAGTTAATACAAAGAAAAAACAAAAACACTAACTAATTTCTGGATACTAAGAAAAAACAAAAACACTAACTAACCCCCTGGATGAACAAAACTCTAGTTCAAATAAACAAAATTCTAGTTCAAAACTTTAAGTTAAAAATGGAAATAACAATGATGAATATTAAAAAAATGATTTCAACTAAACTTGAAGAACACAAAAAAAGAAACAGAACGATTATTTAAGGAGCAGGAAAAAACATTTACTTCAATAATGAGTGCAGATCTTAAAATTATTACCGACAGATTAAAATTATTACCGACAGATTAAAATTATTACCGACAGATTAAAATTATTACCGACAGATTAAAATTATTACCGACAGATTAAAATTATTACCGACAGATTAGATCTGATAGAGAAAGATAATAACAACAATAAATGGAAAATATCGAATATTGAAAAAGATATTAATGACATTAAAGAAAGTCTTTACTTTCAAGAAGATAAAATATCAGAAAAATTATCTCAAATAAAAAAATATTATGATAATGAAGTAAATTTATTACACAAAAAAACAGTAGAGTTGGAAAATCGATCACGACAAAATAACTTAAGAATAGATGGATTACACGACACACCACGAGAAAATTGGGATGATTGCAATAAAGCAGTAAAAAAGCTATTTAAAAAACAACTTAAAATAACAAGTGAAGTGGTGATTGAACAAGCTCATCGTATCGGTCAACACAAACATAACAAACCGAGAACAATCGTCTTAAAACTCTTAAATTTCCAAGATAAAAACAAAATTCTCAACACAGTAAAGCAGCTTAAAGGAACCGGCCTATACATTATTGTAGACTTTGCTCCAGAAACAACTGAACACCGAAGAAAACTTTGGGAAGAAGTAAAAAAACTACGCAGCGAAGGTAAATACGCTATTTTAAAAGACGATAAAATATTTAGTCGAGATTTCAAAAAGTAGCGCTGCGTTTTAATTTTATCTTTTTTTTAAACGGACGCGTTTTTAATTTTTGCTTTTTACTTTAATTACTTACGAAACAATAGCTGTTGAATCGCTACGCTTTAAAGCCTTCAAAACTGAACTTAACTCACTCAATGAATCTTGTGACGTAATACGCAAATCTTTCAAATAAATAACTTTGATTCGCCTTATTTCAACACAAAAATTTTAAAACTGAACTCAAATCTTTTAAAAATAATTTTATGGCAATATACATAAATATAAAAATTATAAATAAAAATTTTGATAAACTAAAACATTTCTTAATCGATTGCTATTACTCATTCAGTATGATTTGCTTGACAGAAACTTGGTCCTCTCACAGTGGTCAGAAATGCTTGAAATTGCGAATTAATTGTGTTTCCTTTCCAAAACAGTTAAAATTGGTTATAATATAAAATATTAGGTATGAAATATTTTAAATAAATAAAATTTATTTGATTTTTAACACTTTTGACAACTTAAAATGTAATAGTTTTAATAATAGAATAACATTGAAAACATCATTATCACAATATAGTGAAAAAATAATTTATTAGATTAAGTTGTAACCATTTCCACAAGAATTTTAAAAAGTTTAAGTTCAATTCATTTCATTTTTTACACTGTAAAAAATGTAAGATAACTTGAAATTTTTTTTTGACTTGGAATAACAATGAAAACATATTTATCACAGGAAAAATTTAGAAAAATAATGAATTTTAATAACTTATTTTCATTTTTTAAATAAAAAATAATTTCAATTGTCTAAAAACTTAATCTGAATCACTATCATCACGAAAACCTGGTGACTAGTGTGGTTGTTGGTGGTGTGGTTGGTTCACAACAATCAAGTAAAGAAACAATCCTTGCTGGCAGTTTTCTCTTCTTTTTGAATCTTTGGCGTTTTCCAACACATGATGCTTGAACCTTTAGACAAAGACAGTGCCTCCTTTGGAGTTTTTTGCATGACTTCTGAAGTTTTTTCTGATGAAATTGTATCAAGTGCTCGTTGTGCTACTTCCTCAGTCTGATTTATTGACTTTCGAATCACTTTTGCCAGAGTTGTGCCTTGTTGCGAAGTAGCCTTGGTAATTGCCTTAGGTTCGTATTCTTGACGAATTTTTGCACTTGAATTTGCTGTGCTCTCTCTGACTTTTTACTGAATGGCTTACTTTTCCTTCCAACTTTTTGCTTCTTTATAGGCAGCATTGATGAAGATGAGCTAGCTTCACTCTCTGATATTGAGCTGTTATTTTGAGATGAAAGTGTTGTCAAGAAATGAAGCACTGCTTTTCATGAATTTTTTAAAACAGTAGTTGCATTTCCTGTACCTTGCAATGACGTGAGACAAAAAGGAGTTGATTTTTGGTTCCAAGTAATGGAAATCAATTCTGCAGATGTTGGAAGTTCTGAGTACAGAAAAAATATATTCTTGAATAACTTCAAATTGACCATTTCTGTCCGTAATGGCAACATAACTCTCTTTCATGACTTGACAAATGTCCCCATTTTTGATTTCAATCAACTCAGTGCCTTTTTGTGGCAAAGGAAATATAACATCTGAAAGAAAAACTATAAAAGCTTTTAAGCATGTTTTTTTGCATTTACTATCAAATGAAAATTGTATATTTAAATTTTGTTTGAGTAGCATGAAATATTTGCAACCGAGAGAGAGAGCTGTTAATAATTTGCCTGAAATTGTTCTTTTGGTTCTTTTAATGCTAATAGAAATATAGGAAAAGTTGAATAAGATAAAAATTCTTACCTTTAAACCATAGATGATGTCTCAAATTAAAACATTGTTGATGACGTTGTAGAAATTTAGTACTGATCAATTAATTAAACTGTTAATTGCATAGCTTAAATAATAGGCATATTTAATTAATTAAAATTTTAATAGCATATCTTAAATAATAGGCTTTCCAATGAATACGCAACTTTTTATGTACAATGTTCTAATCAAAAGTTATGTCTTTGTAATTTTTTATTTAAATTTTAAATTTTTTCGATGATGAATCTGATGAATCAATTAAAAAAAATTCTAACTTTCAAATTCCAAACTATAAATTATTGTCTTCTGAAAAGGAAAATAGACAAATAAAAAAGGGGGGGGGGGAGGGGGTTGGATTGCAACTTATATTTGAAATAATCAAGCGAAGTAAGAAAAGACTTTTCAATTTCTGATTCCGCTTATGAGGTTCTAACAATAGAAATCACCTACACCAAAATTAAAAATATTTTAGTATCTACCTGTTATCGACCACCTGAAGGTGATATAAAAAAATTTTCAAACTTCTTGGAAGATATCTTTCTTAATATTAATAGAGAACAAAAAAAAATATTCTTGATTGGTGATTTAAATATGGATTGTCTAAAATACAAAATGAGTGCGAACGTTAAATTTTTATTTGACAACATGTTTCAACATTGCATCTTTCAGATTATAAACAAACCTACCCGAATAACCTCAAACTCAATTTCTGCTATAGGTAACATCCTAACAAACGCATATTTAGATCCCTCTTTAAAAACAGGTATAGTTAAAACTGATATTTCGGATCACTTTCCAATTTACTATTCAATAAATTAAGATACAAGAATAAATAACAATTCTAAAACCAAAATTTGTGAAAAGAAAATTAATGAAATTTCTATTCAAAAATTTAAAGACACACTATCAATTGTAGATTGGGATGAAGTATATAAAGAATGCAACCTTGAGGACACAAACTCCGCATATAATACATTTATTGCTATCTTGCTAAAACATTATAATAATCATTTGCGATCAAAGAAAAAATAATAATAGAAAAATATTTGAAATGTTTACTAGTGGAATTAAGAATTAAAAATTATAGGATTACTAGTGGAATTAAAAAAATCCTCTAAAATAAAACAAAAACCCTACATAAAATATTAAAAAAAAAGAAATGAATTCAACTAATCTATCTACAAGCAATACAAAAACCTTTTTGAAAAAATAAGAAAAAACTCTAAAAAATATATTCTATTCAAAACTACTTCAAAATACCGATGGTGATATTAAAAATCATGGAACATCATAAAAGAAATAATTGGAACAAAATATACCAAAACAAATACCTTAACTAAAAGAATTGTTGTGGGTGAAACAGAATACAACGATAAAAGTTCTATTGTTGAACATTTCAACAGTTTCTTTGCAAATTTCGGCCCTAACATGGCGTTTAAAATTCAATTCCCAAATACCAAACTTGAAACCTATCTTACAGATCTACATAGCGAACTAAAGTTCAATGGTCTAAATTATGATGAACTTTATGCTCCAAAAAACTCTCTGAAAATTAACAAACACCAAGGATTGATGAGATTTGTAGCAACGTAGTAATAAGTGTCTTCCCGGTGATACGTAAACCCATATTCAAAATTTTTAAATCTTCAATTACAGCAGGAATTATTCCAAACAAATCAAAAATTGAAAAAGTTGTACTAATATTTAAAACCGGAGAGCCATCTTCAACAGACCCAACAATAGTTTACAAGAAACTATACAAATACTTAACTAATAACAATGTCTTGAATAAAAAACAATTCGGATTTTAAAACGCAACATTCAACCGCTCATGAGATATTAGACCTTGTAAGTAAAATAAATGACTCTTTTGATAATAACAAATATGTTCTAGGAATCTTTGTTGACCTATCAAAAGCATTCATGTCAAAAGAAAATGTCTCAAACAAACTCGATGCCATAATGTTTGCAGATTTATTAATCTAATTGTGTAATTTACTAATTTATTTTATTCATCTATTTCTATCACAGAACTCATTGAAACTGCAAGTATTGAACTTGAAAAACTTAATACTTGGTTTAAATCTAACAAATTATCATTGAATACACAAAAAACCAACTACATTCTATTCCATTCTAATCAAAGGAAAAAATCTTTACCAAATTTCTAAAAATAGAAAATAAAATTATTGTAATAACCAAAGCAACAAAATTTTTTAGGATACTTATCGATGAGAATATTTCATAGAAATCCAACAGAAATTTTTTAAATACAAAAATAAGAAAACATTTTTGTGCTTTACAAAGCTAGACCGATAATACCCCAAAAAAATTTAAAACAACTTTATTTTCTTTTATTCAAACCTATTATAAGTATGGTAATATAGCATGGGCAAGCACCCATAGATTCAACCTAGTGACACTCTACCGACATCAAAAACATGTAGCAAAAATAGTATTTAATAAAGATAAATTTACTCATGCTAAACCTTTGCTAAATCATCTTAATGCACTAAACGTATATCAAATTAGCATCAAATTATTAAACGTATATAAAATTAACATCAAAATTAACATCATAAAATTAACTATCAAAATTTGTTGTTCATGCTTAAATATAAACTTGGACTCCTCCCATCACATTTTTCAAAAGAGTTTTTTAAATGAAATAGAAATAGATATGATACTCGAGGATAAGGAAACTTTATTCTACCAAATAAAATAAAACAAACTATCACGTTTTTCTATTTCGTATTGCGGCCCTAACTTCTACAACAAACTAATTTCTAAAAATACTACAATTACAAAATTACATTAGCCAAAATTTCTGAAAATGCTATTTAAAAAACTTGTTCTATGGTCTTCTACAAGTTTTCCGCGTTCTTTTAACAAGTTTTCCGCGTTCTTTTTAACGTTACTTTTTATATTTTTTATTTGTGCTAAATATATTATTTGTACTGAAAAAAGTTTTTATTATATGTACGAAAAAATTTAAGACAAGACCATCCGATGGAAATTTTATGTTTTCAAAAATAAATAACTTTTGTATTTTTTTAATTAGTTCTAAAAAATACGTAAATAACTTCTCTGAAATACATAAATTCTTTAAAAACTCAAAACATCGTTTTACGTGCAAACTACTATTAGAAGTTTATGATAAGGAATATGTCAAAAATATGACGTCATGAATCAAAAAATTAACGAAAAAGATATTCTTGAAGACATTTAACATATTTTTACGAGAAAAATGTGAAACAAAGTTTTAGAAAAATGTTTAAAATTCTAAGTTTTGTAGACTTTTGTTTCGTAAAATGAAATATTTATTTTGACCCAATTTATTTTGACCCCATTTTACTTTGTGTTTTGTAATTCTAAATAAAAAATCAAATCTAAAAAAAAGAAATACTTCTTTTAATTTATATTAGGCATTTCGTTGCAATGAAAATGTATGCTAATAAAACGAATCTTTTTCTATCCAACAACAACATCAACAAATTATTTCATGAGATGATTATTGAAAGAAACTTTCCGACTGGTTCAAATCAAATAAACTTTTGTTAAACGTTCAAAAAATAAAATGGATTCTCTTTTATCCAACTTTATAAAAACATGTATACTATGTGAATGGCCTGAGCTTATCATTGATAGTATTGTATACTATGTGAATGGCCTGAGCTTATCATTGATAGTATTGTATACTATGTGAATGGCCTGAGCTTATCATTGATAGTATTGTATACTATGTGAATGGCCTGAGCTTATCATTGATAGTATTGTATACTATGTGAATGGCCTGAGCTTATCATTGATAGCATTCATATAAAAACATGTATACTATGTGAATGGCCTGAGCTTATCATTGATAGTATTGTATACTATGTGAATGGCCTGAGCTTATCATTGATAGTATTGTATACTATGTGAATGGCCTGAGCTTATCATTGATAGTATTGTATACTATGTGAATGGCCTGAGCTTATCATTGATAGCATTCATATAAAACATGTATACTATGTGAATGGCCTGAGCTTATCATTGATAGCATTCATATAAAACATGTATACTATGTGAATGGCCTGAGCTTATCATTGATAGCATTCATATAAAAAGAGTCATGTATACAAATTTTTTTAAGTGTTATTATAGATGAAAATCTTTCGAGGAAATACAACATTGACAACTTATGCAATAAAATTGGTAAATGTATTGGATTTCTTTATAATTTATTAATTCGGTAGCGGTGTAGTGGTAGAGCGCTCGCCTCTTAAGCGATAATTTCGTTCCGAATTTGACCTTTCACCATGTTCCTGCCTGATGGAAACGCACTGAACTTGTTTCTCCGCCTATCGATCTAAGATAAAGTTGAGAGAAAGTTGTAACCACAATTTAAGTCGCCTACTCAACTGCAGTAGCCTTCATGGCCTTTTGGCGGTGAACTATTATTAAAAGTAAACAAATTTGTTTTTTAATCGCTTCTTAAAATATTTAAATATTTCATTTACAAAAAAAAAAAAAAAAATCATATAATATATATTTTACCACTGTTTGATATTTTTATTTTGTTAAGCTTATTAATGTTTTTATTTTGCTATTTTATTTTCAATTAACGTTCTAGCGGCGATGAGAAGTCTTGATGAAAACGTTCTAGTGGTACTCGATGAGAAGTCTTGATGATAACGTTCTAGGGGTTCTCGCATAAGACCTTGTGGTCTTAGAAGACACTATTTATATAATATATACATAAATTTATGTTTACTTGTAATACGAATATACTGAAGATGAAATAAAAAGAGGAAAAAAAAAAATGTTATCAATTTAAATTTTTCCGTGTACTTAACCAGCAAGTTAATAAAATTTTCGACCGGAAAAAGTTGCATGATTGTACGGTTATAAATGGTTATAAAGAGAGCGATAAAAAATGACTTATAAAATATCCAGAATGATTTAGTAAAGGTTAATTAATTGGCATTTAAAAATTATCATAAAACTATTTACTTTCATTTATTTTTGTACCTCTTTTACAATCTTCCTTTCCTCACATCTCCGAATTACGGTATAGTACTTTATACCATTGAATTTGAGATTTTCTTAAGTTTAAAACCGGTATCATTCCGTAATGTTACCTCATTTTATGTCGTCATAATCTATAAGAGAAGGTTTTCGTAATGTTGAGGTAATGGTTCAAGAAAATTATTTCTACATTTTAAGGTTTGTTTATACGTTATGATCTAATTCGTTTATAAAAAGCTAACATGTGGTTTTCACAAATTCCAAATTATAATATGAAAAAAATTCAATGGCTAACTTTAGCTCA
The DNA here is from genome assembly GCF_022113875.1 of Hydra vulgaris. Classification (NCBI taxonomy): domain Eukaryota; kingdom Metazoa; phylum Cnidaria; class Hydrozoa; order Anthoathecata; family Hydridae; genus Hydra; species Hydra vulgaris. The sequence continues at coordinate 8,689,598 of NC_061162.1, forward strand.
AAAGGTTGCGCGAGTATCAGATCTCTCTCTCTCAAAAAAAAAAATGTCATGAACTAATCTAGTTCCAATTCAAGTTATGAGTCATGAAGCCAAATTTTATCAAAAATTTTTAAATAACTAAACTTAGCAGAAAAAGATTTATGCTGTATTTTATCCTCAATTTTTTATAACAGTCGTTTTGCTTTTTAAAGCTTGGTAGTTAAAGCTTAAAACAGTTTTGTTTACTTGGTTGTAATCGTTTAAAACAAAACAGAAGCTACCAACTAACTGATATTTTTTTAAGTTACTCTAAGAAAAAAAAAAACAATAGATAATTGAAATAAGCTATATATATATATATATATATATATATATATATATATATATATATATATATATAAAATATATATATATATATATATATATATATATATATATATATATATATATATATATATATATATATATATAAACAATATACTAATATTGGTAATATTTAACAAAAAGTAAATATTACAAACTTGGAATTTTATTGTGAATTATGGCTGTCAAAATACAAATTATTTACAAAATAATATGAAGCTAAGCCAAATTTTTTTATCTGTTTTGTTTATTATTATTAAAACAATTAACTCCAATTTATGACACTGTTTTAGTTTCCTACCCATCTTTTGATGGCTAATTATGGTAGAGATCTTTGTGCTTTATAAGATTCATATAAACATAAAGATCTAAGATACTCTAAATTGATATCAAAATTTTAAGAATGTGAATATTTGGCATATTTTTTAACACTTGATTATAGTATCATACGTTTAAATATTATCACTGTTATGTAGAGTGACCATTGTCCTGGTTTTTACAACGGAGCGTGAAGCATTAAACTAATTTTAATTAGTTTGGCGCTGCACTCTCCTACGTAAAAACTGGGACAATGGTCATCCTACTGTTATGATAACGAAAGTTCTTTTCAAAGCAGTTTACTAAAATGAACTAGAGCTTCTGTTTGCTTTTTTTTTTTGTTGTCAACAAAAAACTATTTTAAACATAAGGGATGGGAAAACCCATTAGTCTATGATTGATCCCTGACACTAATCTTAATCCTAAAACTTTATACATTTGTTTATGTCTATCTCTATATTTTTGTCAATGTATGTTTATCATCCTATCTATATACTAGAAATCTATCCATATACCTGAAACCTATCCATATACCAGAATCTATCCATATACCAGAAAATAAAGAATTTAATTAAAGAAAGCAGAAGGCTTAAAAAAGTTCTATGAGTCGAGAAAACATGAACATAAGAAAGAGAGTTTCAAATCATTGATGTTCAAGAAAAAAAAGATAAAAAAAAAGCTTTAAGAGCATGAAATGAGAGACAGTAAAAGGATGCAGCTTTGCTGAATGCCAACTCAAGGAAGATTGGGTTTTGGTTAATGGAGCAAGCAATGATAGCTCTCTTGAGCAACAACCATGGTAGTATTTGTGCAAAAAAAGAAAATAATGCAACCTTACAACAATGAGAAAGTGGCTCAAGCTTGGCAGATTGAATCAGTTCATTTACAAGTGAAAAGACATCATTAGAAGAACTAGTCCAAATATGATAACAGCATGCCATACATGGACAAATAAGAAGTTTGTAGATGTAGAAAATGGAATCAGAAGTTAACATTTAGTTAGAGTTTCACAGGTTACTGCAAGCCCCAAGCTATTACAGAAAAACAATTAAATTTAAATATATATATATATATATATATATATATATATATATATATATATATATATATATATATATATATATATATATATATATATATATATATACTCTTGCATGTCTCTTGCGTAGCATCAAAAAATATTTCCCATAAACTGTAGTTTTAAAGAGCGCGTTAATAAACCAGACCAGAAAAAGTTTTAAAAATTAAATTTTTTTTTTTAATTGATAGACTGCCTGGCCAAACCAAACCCTCAGTCGATGTAGCAGCACTCTCTTGCGAGTCAGGCTATTTTTCAGTCGTTGTAGCAGCACTCCTTTGCGAGTCAGGCTATTTGTCAGTCGATGTAGCAGCATTCCCTTGCGAGTCAGGCTATTTGTCAGTCGATGTAGCAGCACTCAGTTGCGAGTCAGGCTATTTGTCAGTCGATGTAGCAGCACTCTGTTGCGAGTCAGGCTATTTGTCAGTCGATGTAGCAGCACTCCGTTGCGAATCAGGCTATAAGATAGTCGATGTAGCAACATTTACGCATGTTTAAAAAATGTTTTTTATTAAATCAATAACAAAAACACCACTAATTAAAAAAAACTTTCTAGTCGTTATAATTGCGGTTTTTTAAAAATTTTTTAAAAAACAATTAAATTTAATGTACTTCCGCATAAATTAATTGCTTTGACATTTCGATGACAATCAAAAACAGCTTAAGAGACGATTTATATATACATATTTATATATATATATATATATATATATATATATATATATATATATATATATATATATATATATATATATATATATATATATATATATATATATGCATTTATTTAAAAATATGAAGATCAAAGTTAAAAAATCTTGAGGTTTTTAGCAAAAAAAAATATGTTTAAAAAAAAAACCATAAAAGAAATATTAAAAAAAAAAACTTTAGCTAGCACAAGAGTGTTTATTTAAAAAATTTTTCATAGCTATAAAAAAAAAGAATATTTAAGTTTTTATTTAATAATAAAAGATAAAATGTAACATTAAAAATATGTGTATAAATAAATGCATATATATATATATATATATATATATATATATATATATATATATATATATATATATATATATATATATATATATATATATATATAATATATATATATATATATATATATATATATATATATATATATATATATATATATATATATATATATATATATATATATATACCATTTTTAAGATTATCAACAAGTTTTATCAACCAAAAGATATTCTTATTTTATAAGACAGCAGCACATGTTACATGTTGTACTAGATCTTATCTCACCAGTAGCAGGCTGCTATTATTAACATTAATGCAGCCTGCAACTGCTACCTTAATATTTCTATAATATACAATAAATTTTAGGTATTCTGTAAAAAAGTGGCTTATGTTTTTAATTAGGGCTGTTTTTCAAATAGTCCAAGATTTTTGGAGTTTTTAAATTTTCTTTTTCTTTTTTTTTGTTGTTGTTAATATTAATATTTTATATTTTATTAGTAGTAAATGCTATTTATTATAAATTGTTATGAAAGTAATATTAGTTTTTAAAAAAGTTTTTGTTTAACCCATATTCAACTCTCAGCAACAAAGTTGCTACACAGTTGTTCATGTTGAGTACAGTTTTTCTTGGAATGCTCCTAATACTCCAGCATAAAAAATACCTGTATGTTATATATATTTTTTAATTTAGATAAAAGAAAGTATTAATTTATTCATGTTTAAGTATCAGTTCATTCATGAATCTAATTAGCTTCATCATTCATTTTACTAACAATATAGCATTTTTAACTCTAATAAGTTTTTATTTTCTATAAGTAGTATATTATAATTTTTGGCAGTTTTTGTAAAGCATAAAATAGAATAATAATTTACTCTTTAAAGAGTTTAGAAAAAGCTGTTTTTTTTTGGTAGAATATATAATTTTTACAATTAATATTAAACAAATTTTTATTTTTAATTTATTGTTATTGATGTTTATATTTTGGTTCATTTTCTTGAATTTAGATTTGGTTTCATTTTTTATTGAATGTCTTCAAAATGGAAAAACCATTTAAATGTACAAAGTGTTCACAGGTATTTTTGTTTGTTTGTTTGTAAGTTTGTTATGAGTTTTAAAAAAGAAATCTGTTTTAATAATGTAAATGTCATAAAACCCTGTAAAGTATTTAATAATACCATTAAAAGGGTCTCTGGCCATTTTAATACCTTAAGAAATCAAGATTTGTATGGTAAAGAATAAAAAAAGCTTCCTTTTAATGTGGGTATTGAAAAAAAATTAAAAGTTGTTTGGATAGCTTTCTTTCCATTAACATAGTTGCCATGGTTTTGACCAAAACTATATTGAATTAATTCATATGTTTATACAGACTTTTTTATTTTCTTATTAATTTTAGTTGTTTAAAAAGAATTTGATAGTTTGTTGTCTGTTTATGCAATGATATGAAAGACTAGGTTTTTGGGAGTTTTTTTTTATTTGTTTTTAATTTATGGCTAAAATCCAAATTTTATTGCCAAGACACTACTTACTAAAACACACAACATTCACTAATAATAAATACATCTTAGATTAAATTTAGTTATGTAGTTTAAAATATCTTTGATTAAATTAATTATGTAGTTTAATATAGTAATAATCTTTGATTAGAGAGTTGCAAAAAAATGTTCCAATGAACCCCACCATTGGATAGCTCCAATGGCGGGGTTTATTGGAATATTTTTTTGCAATAGAAAAACAGTTGGAACAGACATTGGTTTGACAAAAAAATTATTGTCTGAAATATTAAATTTGTTATTTTGCAAAAACATGCACAATAAGCCAAACTAGTAAAGTCAAATCAAAAAATCAAATAAATAAACTCAAAAAATATTCAACTTATTTTTCATTCTGTGTTCTTTCTAGATTAGATGCTTCTTGATCTTATGTCTGAATAAAAATTGAAGTTTTTCCAAAAATTAGTTTTTTCATTTAATGAGTTTTTATTTTTTCATTCAATTTTTTTGTTCAATTGTTATGCAATAAAATAAAAAGTAAAAAAAAAAAATTGGTTTAACAAGACAAATTATTTTTTTACAGATATAAATCTAAGTAGGGTCGTTTCCACACTTACCGTGAGTTTAACAAAAGTTATTATAATTTCTTAGATTACATTGTTTAATATCTTAGATTACTCACTCTGAAGTTTAAATCAATAATGTACTTATTTTGATCCAAGTTTTAAAGCGCAGTTTTCCATACTTATCATAAGTGTTTCACACTTATTGTATATATTGTCGACACTTATCGTATATCTTAAAATCTGCTTTAATGTCTGGTTAAAAATGCGATCGCGGTTTCAAATGAAAATTTAATGCATTAGTAACATTTTGTTAAACGTTTTTAGGTGTATAAATTTAAAAAAAAAAGGCTATTTAATAAATATTAATTATATAGTAATGAGAATATTATTACAAATTAAAACTAAAGATTTTAAAGCATTTCCATTATTTTAGTACATATCCTTTAAGTTCTTAAACTGGAAAGGGTAGAGTTTTATCATAACTATCTGAGTCTTATTTTATAATTATTATCAACATTTAAATGGAACTGGTTTTCTGACTCAGTTTAAAGACTTTCTTTTTCTTTTGCAACTTTTTTTTTCTTTTTTCAAATTTCTCATGTTTTCTCTTTCTTTTTTAGTTTTTTCTTTTGATAACTTTTTCTAAATAGCGAATTGTTTCTTTCTTAATCTTTCTTCCTTTATTTTTGACTTTTTATCTGCAGCTAATTGATTCTTTCTTAATTTTTCATCATTTATTTATGACTTTTCTTGCACTTTTGTCTTCGGAATTTGCTGCTAAGTTTCAGATGTATTTTCTTTCTTCATATGTATTTTTTTCTTGTTCACCAATTAATAAATTAGTTTTCGGTGACAACTGAAAACCACTCTCACCCATATTGAAAACGTGCATCATTTCATTTAAATAAAAATCGTTTTCTCCTAAAAGCTTCGGAATTTCAGTAAACCAATCTCTTATAAATTTCAAGATATTTTTGCACAGTATCTAATAGCTGTACTGCATACATGGTAGATCTCATTCTGGTGCATGTTAGTAACCACTCGACTAAATTGTTTTCAATTTGCTTACCTAGTACCGATTCATACCCGCAGTGTTGTATCTTCAAAGAAGTTCTTTCAGATATTTTATCACGAAGCATCTGATAAGGAATTCTAAACGTCTTGCTTGCTTTGTACACAACCGTACCTTTTTTAACAGCATTAGTAGCATCACATAATTGACTATCTGCATATTGAAGTCTTTGTTTTGAGCTACAAACTTTAGTCTTATATTTTTGTCTTCCATTGTAAAAGAATCTAAGTAAAATAATATTTATTTTTATAGTAAAAAAAGAAACAAACTGATTATCCATTTGACATACGATATGTATGGAATGACATTTCTTTAAATTCATACTTATCAAAAATACTACATAGATACTATAATGATGAGTGGCTTTAATAGTATTAATAATGATTCATGTTTTATTTACCTGATTAAGTCTATTTAGAAATAAAATTTTATGTTGTCTTCGTAAATTCCCTTGTTTTATTTGAAACGCTTCTAACAGCTGCTACTTAAAAAAAAAGTATTTTCATAGGCTGAGGTAATAAACCGACTGATTTCATATAAGTAACTAAGTATTGTGGTTTCTGTGTATTGTAATAGAAGTGCATGACAATGTTGTTGATAAACAAAATATAAAAATAAATAAAAAATAACTACTTTTTGTAAAATTTATGTTAGTATTTAAAACCTACGATAAGTGTCGACTCACAGTAAGTGAGGAAACGACCCTATAAACTTAAGTTTCAGATTGTTTTTTGAAAAAACATATTTTGAACAGAATTAAAATAATTTTTTTTTTAAATTTAAATTATTTATAATTAAGTTTTTTTTTTTCATTTTTTTAATTTTTGCAATAGGATATTTCTACATTTTAATTTATTTTTAGTTGTAAAAAATCATGACTATAACTTTTTTAACATTTAATTATTTGTTTTTAAATTTCAATTTAGTTAACTCAACAATTTGTAAATATTGCAGCTGTACAGTAAGTGGCATAATGGGAATATCCAAATTATTGAGCTCATTTTTTTTTCTCTAATGCAATCAAATAAGGGTGTATAAAATAAGTGAAAGCATGCTCTCATTTTGCATAGATTCAGCGCCTTTTGTGTCTATTTTATGTAAACTGCACCCAATTGGGTTATTATAAAAAACATGCACAGAAATTAACGCTGAATTTTGTATTTTTTGTTTTTAAATTCAAGTGGCCTCATTATGCTTTGCACTGCTTTTTTGTAGTTAAAAACACTATTAATTTTTATTTTATTTTTTGTGGTTATTAAAATGTTCTCAGAACTCCCTACTTTCAGGTCATAGAAAACATGTTTGTGAGGTGTACGCTTTTTAAATTATTTTCATAAGCTGCATCTTAATCTAATTTCATCGATCCCATTAATATCATACTCCAATTCATAATTAAAATGTTTCTCTAACCTTTTTACAGTAGATAGTCTTATTGAAAGTTTGTAATTTATTAATAACTTTAAATTTGACCATTTATTGATCAAATTTAAAGTTAGTAAATTAACCTAATAAAGTGTTTTTTTTTTGTACCAGTAAAAAGCTGTATCATGTTGAAAATATTCTCTATTTAACAAATAAAAAAAAAAAAAGTTAAAAGTGTTCATAATGAATGAGCAATATTGGAATAAGAGAGTTTGGGTTGAAAAATTTTCTATTAAGTATTATTTATTTCCTTTATCATTTCTTTGTAGTTAAAAATCTTTTTTTTAAGATTTTAAAATTTATTTTATAATTCATTTTTTATTAGATCTTTATACAAAGTATTTTTATTTTTTTTTTCTTGACCTGAATACTTTTGCAAAATAATTTTGATCACAGAAAGAACACAAAATGAAAAATAAGTTGAATATTTTTTGAGTTTATTTATTTGATTTTTTGATTTGACTTTACTAGTTTGGTTTATTGTGCATGTTTTTGCAAAAATAACAAATTTAATATTTCAGACAATGTTTTTGAGTTTTGTTAAATCTTTTATTTTTATTTTTGTTTCTTTGTTTTCCTTTTTTTTTTAATCTGGTATTACGAATGTCATTACATTTTCCATTCAATTAAATGTATGCCTTCTCCATTGCTTGCTTTATATTGTGTATGTACTTCATATTGTGAGAAAAATTTTGAGATTAAAATTTTTTGAGATTATTAAATTATTTCTTTTTATCGGCTTTATTATATTCAAATGCCAACACTCTTCTTTATTTCCAGTATCTTCTGGGGTACCTTAAGATTCTATCCTTGGTCCTGTTTTCTATGAAATATACATTATGATCTTCCTGACAACCTTTCATCTAAAGTTGCTGATGATTCAAATTTATACGTCTGTCTTGACAAAAAGTTTTCTTTTTTTATTTGCTTAGAACAGACAATTGATCCTATATCTAATCTCACTTTTGAAATAGATTGGGGCTTGCAGTGCCTTGTGAATTTTAACTCCAACAAAATTAAGTTGTTTAGTGCAAACAAGTATTGTAACACTGTTGACACTCCTATATTAATGAATGGCTATCCTTTCACTGAGTCATCTTCTTTCTATCTTCTTGGATTATCATTCATGGAAATCATATATACAATCGATTGCAAAGTTTTTAAAACTCTTTCTGATCTATATGTTTTCCTGACTCATTCAACCTACAACTTTTTAAGTCTTCTGTCAACCATTTCCTTGCTCTTTAACTCTACTCTTTGTTTTTAATAACTCCCAACTTAATAGTGATTGTTTGAAGCCTTGTTAAGAGTGAATTTGAATTTAAAAAAAAAATGGACTTGCTAAACAGATCTCTCCAGTATGCATACTGCTTTTTTATCTACGTTCTCTGCTAATGCAGACTTTTTACTGTTATTAGATTTTTTGTCTTGTGTTTAGGATTTTTAGCAAAGTTTATTCAACCTAGTATCATATGATGGTTTTTTATTTTAATGATTATGTATAAATGGCAGAATAAATGCCATAATACAACTTAACTACAACAGACCTTGGCAGAAATGGAAGTCAATCGCCCGCGTCCACCTCCACACCCAAATAAGTCAGATTACATGGGCAATCTTTGAAACTTTTGAAAAATAAAATATAAAATTTAATCTATGTAAACTATATACATAAATACAACCCTTGAAATTAAAATCGGCATTTGGCAATGTTGACCTAACTGCTGACCTGACAGTGTTAGAGGTAGGCAATTTTTTGTTGACTTCAGAATTTTAAAAATTAATTTTACTTGTTATTTTAAATTAATTACAAGTGGCAAAACAAATGCTTCATTTAAAGTTTAAATAAAATTATTAAATAAAAATGTAAAACCAATGTTTTATTTAAATTCTAAGTAAAGTTTATAAAATAAAAAGACAAAAAAACAAACACTTCACTTTAAATTTTGAATAAAATCATTAAAATAAAAATGACAAAACAAACATTTTATTTAAATTCTAAATAAAATTGATTAAAATAAAAAACAGAAAAACAAACGTTTTTTGTATTATAAATCAAGTAATTAAAATAAAAACGACAAAAACGTTTTATTTAAATTCTAAATAAAATTAAAATAAATTTTTTGTATTCAATATAAAATAATTAAAATAAAAATAACAAAATAAACGTTTTATTTAAATTCTAAATAAAATTCATAAAATAAAAACGAAGAATAGATGTTTTGTTTAAATTTTAAATAAAATAATTTAACAAAAAAAACAAAAATCTAGCAAAAACAAACATTTTTATATTCTAAATAATGTAATTAAAATACAAACGAAAAAAAAAAAAAAGTTTAATTTAAATTCTAAATAAAATAATTAGAGCTTGTTTAATGTCAATGTAGACCATGTCCTCATCCATGAATTCAATCAATGGTTGCTGAACATATTGGGCTGGCTGGAGTTTAGAAGTTGTAGATGTTTGAAGTTGTTTAAGTTGTCTGTTTATTATTTCTACCAGTATTGATTGTCCATTCTAATGTGGAGGCAACTCAAAAGTGATGCAGCTACTACTGTTTACAATATGGCATCATAGTAGTTTGTGATATGACATATGCTTGTTTAGCTAGGTGGCTGTTGTCTGAAAGCATTTTTTTTTAATATGCGCTTTTATTTTTATAATAGTTACTTCATCACCTTTAAATAATTGACTTTACTTATTAGTATAAATGCCAAGAAAAAAGAAATGATTAAGTTTAAAGGAAACCAGTAAAAATTAATAATGATGCATCAACAAGCGTGCTAGTACTTAAAAAGTCAAAACGTGTCATAAGTTAAACACTACCATTACCACAGATGATTTTAATTTCATTATAAATTTTGAAATTTCAGGTTATTGAAAAATTCAGCACGTGATTGCACAAATTTCTTCACAGTCGATAAAAATGTTTTTGAAACTTCCAACATCGGTGAGATTTTTTTAACAAGAATTTTGGTGATTTTGAAACCTCAACTTAATGTGAAAAAGATAGGAAAAAGTCAGCTTGTAGAGGAATATCAACTATAAATACACAATAGTTATTGTAATCACAATTACAATAGCTTTTGTTATTGTATTAATTTTTTAGAAACAATAACAATATCTATGATTTACAATACAAAAATAATAACTACTGCATTGTAATTCATCTTTGTAACACAATATCAATATTTTAAAAAATGTTGTTGTAATGTTTTAAAACAATTATTGTAAATCATTTTTATAATACAGTAACCATATCTAAAAAAAATGTTATTGTAATTTCCAATGCAACAACAATATATGTTGTATTGTAATTTATCTTAATAATACAATCACATTATCTAAGAAAAAAATCACTGTTATGTTAAAAATTGTAAATGTTTTGCTTGTCAAGTCACTGTGCCATTAGTGATTTTGCCGGTTATCCAGTTTTGCGGTTAACCGGATTTTGTTCGAATATCATTTATCTATTTTCGAACAATAAAAATCAACTTAGAAATTTTACGAAATTTTATAGAAAGTAACAACTTAATTATGACGATTATTGTTTGACAAATGTTAATTTATCAAAGATTATAATAAATTTCTTTTATTAATTTAAATGTTAATTTAATCAGTTTTGTTTGATAATATATTCTTAAAACAATTTACAATAGAAATCTCAAAGACTTATTTATTACTTTTGCAACTCAAGCAATACATTTTTAAAAAAGTTTCTTCAAAATATTCTAAAACTCTAATTCACTTACCAGCGTATTTTTTGAACCAATAGAATTTGTTTATTCATAGAATTGGCAGTATTTTAGTGTTAGCAAATATTCTTTATATTATCTTTCCGCAACAAGTTGTTTTGAGAACATTCAAGTTTATCTGTGTTTCCATCTATGTCCGCATAACAATGAGTTTTTAAAATACACGCTTAAAAAATTAACTTCATAATATCTCATATTTCCAAATCAAATGTTTTTATATGAGAGAATGGTTTTAAAACATCTGCTGATATTAAAACATTTAAACTATACTTGTACATTATTTCTACCTTTTTTAATTATATAATTAAAAAGGTATATTATATTATAATATAAAAAATATCTTTTTCCATGTTTTGTTATAAATGTATAATATAGGATTGTATTCACTAACTGTCTTAAAAATGTACAGTTTAACATTAATTTTTAAAAAATTAGTTTAAAACACTACGTTCTTTGAAATTTAGAAGATCCTGTATTCAGAAAGCGTCACTAATTTACCGAATAGCCGGTTAACCGCAAATTGATGGGAAATGTTATTCGGTTTTTGAAACGGATAACCGGTGAAATCACTATGTTCCATGTAATCTTGAAACAAGGTGCAATCAGTATTTTATGGTTTATGCTAGTACTATTTAATTTCTGTTGACCAGCCCCTCACATTAATTTTTTCAAATTATTTTCTGTCAAATCTTTAATAATCTTTAACAATTAAATCTTTGATATTTAATTTCTGTCAAATATTACCTCTTGCAATTCTACTTATTTATGTTGCCTTTTCTTTTTTTATGTTATTTTGCATATTAGTAATATGCAAAATAACATAAGAAAATTATGTCTCCTATGTAATTTGGATTCAGGATCTTCGATATTCCTCTAATTTTATTTCTTCTTTCAAGGATAAAGATATATAATTTATCTTATAATATACGTTACATATCCTTGGATAAAAAGATATGTAATGTATAATAAATATTTTTTTGATCTCCTTGCTCTACAGCTGATTTCTTAACTGTGATAAGAGAAAGAGGTAATAAGAAATGAAGGTGTAATAATAACTGTAATAAGATAATAATAAAATGAAGGTCTTGATTTTTAAAATGTAGTTTTATGCTGTTTGATAAAATTAAAACATCTGCTCTTTTTTCATAAAAATTATTTTGTGTTTAGATAATGTTTTGTGAGAGGGTTGTAATAACATTAAAGAATTATGCTAATTTTTATAAATTTTAATATAATATAATATAATAGATTTATAAAATTGAAAATTGTCTTGGTTTGTATTTTATTTGCATTTTTTTTTTTGTATTTTTTTTGCATTTTTTAAGATGAGATTCTTAATCTTGATATTTTTTTAAATGAATAAAAATTTTATTTTAAATATGTTTTTATTTTATTTGTTAGTGTTTTGCCAACAGTGACCACCTTGCTGTTCATAAATGTCAGCTTCATGTAAAAATACCTTCAGTTTTGTTTCAGCCAGGTTCAGGTATGTTGAACTCCATTTTTTGATTGACTAAAGCAGTTTAAATTATAAACTACGTTTTTTTTACCACAATTAAGTAAGTCTTTTTAAGTTCATCGTAAGTTGTACATAGATAGTCTCAAAGTTTGCTTTAAAATTTTCTTTAAGAGTTTCTTTTTGAGTGCATAACTCTAAAAAAATATGGCACCCAGAATTGTGTTTTGACAATACTGATCATTGTTTAAATTCTAGCTCCAATTTTAAGTCTACATTTATAAAATAGAACTTCCAGCAACTCTTAAACTTTTCTTTTATATAATAATAACATAATAATAACAAGGTATAACTGTAACAACTGGTGTTAACAGTTGTGAAGTGCAATAATGGTACATATTGCACTGTAACAGCTCAGTTTGTTTTTTGTTTTTGTTTTAACAAAAAGTTTCTGCAAAATTTAGATTTGTCTAGTTTATTTTTGAAGTTATTTATTGAAGCAACCTACTATTTCAGATGGTAAGTTATTCCATGCATTTACAACTCAATTTTGGAAAAAGTGATATCTGAAGGTGTTTTTGCAAAAAAGTTTTTTCATTTTGAATTTGTGTTGTCGTAAATACGAACCTTCATTTGATGTGTTTTGATAATTGTTTTTAACTCAATTTATTTTATCATGTTGAATTTTAAAATGTTTGATAAGATCTCCATGTGTTCTAAATTCTTCTATAGTCATTAATTCCATAATATTTAACCTAGCTTTATAAGATATTTTTTTAATTGTAGGTGCTAGTTTGGTTGCTCTTTTTTGAATCATCTCAATTTTATCTGTCTTGTTGTAGGAATGGAGACCATGCTTGTACCGCAAACTCAAGATGTGGACGTATGAATGTTGTATAGAGCTTTTATACTATGTTTGAATCTAAATATTTAAATGGTCTCTTTATCTTATCTAACATTCTGTTGGATTTGCTAGTTACTGAATCAACTTATAAATGCCATTTTAGATCGACTAAGCCTAAATCACGTTCAGCTTCTGTGTTACATAATGTATAATTGTAATTGCAATCAATATCAGTCATTATAAATGTAGTATTTAGATTTTTTTTCCCGATGCATAATTTTGCATTTTTTGTAATTAAATTTCGTGAGCCAGATAGATGACCATGCCATTATATTATTTATATCACTTTGAAGGCTTATTGAATCATTCAGATTATTTATGTTTATTATTTTACTATCATCAGCATAAAGTTTGATAGGGTTTTTGTCTTGATCTGGCAAATCATTAATGAAAATCAAAAGCAGTAGTGATCCTTAAACTGATCCCTGTGGTACACCACTGATAACTGGTAGCCAATCTGAGACAGTGTCACTGAGGATCACCCTCTGTTTTCTGTTAGTTAAAAGTTTTTCTATCCATCTTAGATTTCTCACAATACCATATGATTTAAGTTTAGTGATCAAACGAGAATGTGGTACTTTATCAAAAGCCTTTTCAAAGTCTAGATATAACATGTCAACTGTGTGGCCATTTTCTAGTGCATCTGTTATGATATCAAGAGTTTCCAACAAGTTTGTTGCGTAGTTTTTATTTTTTCTGAAACCATGCTGATTTTCATTTAATAAGCTGTTTTTTGTTAGATAATCTATAATTTTATCTTGAATGATTGATTCCAAAACTTTACATGGGATAGAGGTCAATGAGATTGGCCTGTAATTTGATGCATTGTTTGTATTACTTTTTTTAAAAATCGGGATTTTATTTGCTGATCTCCAGAGTTCAGGTAATTGTTCTCAGTCAACAATTTTATATATATTAAAGTTAATGATTTACAGAGAGTACTATGACATTTACTTAACACATATGGGCTTATCCCATCTAATTCAACAGCTTTGTAAACATCTTATTTTTTAAATTTATTTTTAATAGTATGGCAAGTTATTATATTGTTTATATCTACCTCTAGAATAGTTTCAGTCCTGCGCACTATATTTGGTATGTTATGTTTATCTTCATTAGCAAAAACTGATGTGAAACAATTGTTTAAAATATTTGATATAGGTTCTTTTACAGTGTTATTATATTCATCATACATTGAAACTATTCCTCCTTTAATTTTTTTGTAAGAGTTAACATAACTGTAAAATAATTTGGGATCTTTTTTTGATATTTCACTTATCCTTTTTTTGTATTCAATACGTTTTAACCTCACCATGTTTTTAACCAGTTTACTTTGTGTTTTATATTATTGAATCAAAATAGGTCACTTGATATTAATTTGTTCCATAAGGTTGTTTTATGTCTCATTTCAATCTTCATTTTTTTGTCAATCCATGGTTTTAAAACTATGTTTATGAACTTTTTTAGGTATATAACTGTTACATAATTTGTGATATTTATTTACAAAGATTCATAATAGAATAGATATCTGCCTGGAGAAAATCAACAAAGGCCCATAAACCGCCTAAATCAACTCAACTTATCTTCAAATTAAAAAAATCAGAATTAATAGACTGACAAAAAGTAATATTTAAACTAATAAACAAATGAATGTTTAATATAAATCTCTGTTAAGTTTGTAACTTAAAAACTTTATGTTTAATGCATATAACAAGATTTTAGAGCAGAACTGTACCAATGCTAATTGCCATGTACTAATATTGTTGCTGTGCTAATGATCACCTTTATAATGTGCAATAATGACCTTTATAAAATATTTTAAATTTATTTTATACAGAAAATTCATTTAGAATTATTCATAAAATTAGTTATAAATAGAAATTTATTAAAAGAAATATATTTTTGCAACATAAATTTTTATTAGTCATTTATCAAGCTGTTTTGTTACTTTCATAATAAAGTCCAAACAATAATAGCGTATTGATAATAGTAACAGTTATTGCAAATTACTTTGCTTTTATTACAGAGATTTTTTTTTTTTAATTTTTTTTCTTTTTTAATGACTAGTTATAATATCATAAAATTATAGTTGTGATATTTTTATCACATATTTAAAAATAGTTATCTTATATCTCTATTTGTTAAATGCTTTAGTCTATGTAGAAATACAAAGCCATCTGTTTTTAATTAAGAAGTTGAATCTATTTTGTTTAAAGTTTATTTTTGTATAAATTAATTTATTATAAGTCCTATAGAGGTTTTTACTTATTAAATATTTGTTTTCTTATGTGTTATTGAATTTCTATAAAGTAAAAACTTGTGGTTGTTATTCTTGCATGAAGTGGATAAAAAAAAAGGGAAAAAATTGGTGAAAAAAATTGGTGAAATTTTATTAATTTAATTAAATCTCTTCTCTAAGCTGCAGAATGGGAGTTAGGGGGGGAATGAGAATGGGAGTTAGGGGGGGGTGTGAGAATGGGAGTTAGGGGGGGGTGTTTAAAAAATTTACAATTTTCTTTTTAAATCAATATATTGTATCAAACTTTAAATAATTTTTTTAAAGATCAAACACCTACACCGACACGTTTCATGAGAACAGCAGATGCAGTGGATTCACAACTATTTGAAGAAATTAATCCCTTTGACCAGGTGCTATATTGTAGAATTTCCTTATTTAATTACTTTAATTAATACAAGTTGTAGATTGTTTTGGTAGGTTACTAATAGATTGATTTTGGTAGATTAATTTTGGTAGACTTTTTAGTAGATTAAATACTGTGTATGCAATCTACAGGAAAGTTACAAACAGTTATATATATTTATGCACAGACAGGAAAGTTAAAAACAATTATATACTGACAAAACGTAGCAACCTACCATGTAACTGAAACAACTGCTGCAAAAAATTAGTAATAATTTAACAAATATAATAATCCTAATATCAATAGTCAACAAAAGTTTAGTCATGAAAAAGTAAAGAGTTTTCAAAATAAGTAAAAATATTCAAATAAAAAAGAAAATCATATCATAATATCCAGCAAACACATATCGTGTTTGCTGGGTATTATGATTCTCAAAATTAATAAAACTTAAAAATTATTCTTTTTCGTTTCTTCAAAAACAGAGCAGTTTTTATATTTTATTTTAATTCTTTTTATTATTTTCCATTTTCAAAACCTTTTTATATACTTTTGTTGATTTGTTTGATTTGGTTTTAATTTTTTGCTTTTTTATTTCTTTCTTTTACTTTTCTTCACTCTCTTTTTTTTAATCATCATCATCATCATCATCATCATCATCATCATCATCATCATCATCATCATCATCATCATCATCATCGTCATCATCATCATCAGGCTTTGGCCTTCCTCTTTTATGCTGTTTCTCTTATATAAACAATCTAGAGCATTTTTTGGCAAATACTACACCATACAAATACTAAAGTTTACATAAATATAAAAGGATATTGAATGCCAGCATCTAAATAAGTAGCAAACATATATGTTTATATCCATATTATGTATGCATAAATGCTCATCTTGGAAGCTTTTATTCCTTCTCTTAAATTCAAAGTCAAATTAAATTAAAGTCAATTTAAGTTTAAGTCAAGCCTCATTTTACTCCACATTTTTCAATATCTTGAACAGTTGCTTTATTAAACCATAATCATTTTTTTTCATATTTTTTACGATAACATCTCTTTTAAGAACAAATGTCCTTTTATTATTGCAAGAAGCCAATGTAAAAAGGTTCTGTCCAATGTTAAGCTCTGTTATTTTCAGTTTACTTAATCTTGTATCTTATTTGAGAAGTTAGGTTCTAACATAAATAAATATCCAAATCACTCTGGCTTCCAATGCTAAAGCTAATTCTCAATTAGTTTTGGAAGCCAGAACACTTCTACAGTTTGTGCTTTAGATAAGATTTCCATCATAGTCTTTAAAAAGTGCTAAATAAAAGGTTTCAATTTTAAAAACTCTAGAAAACACTCTTAGTAAAAACCTCTATAGGACCTATCCAACTATCCTATAATTAGTTTTTACTCTGTTATTAGTTTTTTTATAAAAAGATTTTGAGATTATCAAGTCCTCTTTCTAACTGTGGTGTTAAAGTTATTTTTGAAAGCCTACACTCTTCTTCATTTCAAGTAACTTTAAGGGTACCGCAAGGTTCTATCTTTGCTTCTGTATTGTTTTTTATCTAAAATAACAATCTTTAATAAAATTTTGCTTCTAAAATTGCTCTATTTGCTGACAACTTTATATTTTGTCTTGACAAAAAGTCAAAAAATATTTTATCAAATTTAATAAAAAATAAAATTATGCCAAATTAGCCCATTTTTACCAAATACAAATACAAATTTAAATACAAATATGTATTTGACCCAACCCTGATTGTTATCTCAACCCTGATTGTTATATATGTCTGAGTGCATTTTAGTTATTTATTGTTGAATCTGACATTGTTGATGATACAATATGTATTCGATTAAACTTTTTGTTCAAAGATGTTTTCGTATGGGAGAATTGCACACATAATCACTCAGAGAAGCAAAATATAATGAGTACTCATCTTGGGCATATGTTTAACTCATCTTGGGCAGATCTTAAACATATCTGCCTACTGTCTTGTTAAAGGCCTCCTAGGCAAAGACTTAAGAGGTAAACAGAATTTATCTGTTGACTAGCCCTGCACCCCTTCTTCATCTATTAGGCTGGCGTAGATGTATTTATAATACATTGTTTCCAGTTTAGGATGTTGAATGCTGGGCTCTTGACTCAATGCATGGATTTTGCTTTTGTCTCTGTTTTTATGATTAGGCAACTCATTCTATTATCTCCTAATGAGGGTACATCTCTAAAACTCAGTTTTGATGGTTAGTCTCATCTTAGTGTTGATGGTTATCTTCCTTTAATTCATAAAGACTTCGATAGTCACATACTTGGCCTGGGCATTTACATTCGTAAGAATTCACCTAAATGTCGGTTTGAATCCACATTCTCTTTGTTCTATATCGCTCTCCTTATTCTCCTTATTCATCTTTTTGATGTTATTTCTGATCAAATTGACCATGCCCTTTCTCTTTATCCTTCAACCAATATCATTGTTGTTGATGACTTTAATGCTCATCACACTGAATGGCTTGGCTCTAGTATCAGTGAGTCTGCAGATATTTAGGCCCACAACTTTTGCCTTCACAATCTTTAACACAAATAGTCATTTATTCAACTCACTTTCCAGACAATCCTAATCATTAACCTTCTCTACTTAACTTATGTCATGCTTCTGATTCTAGACAGAGCTCATTTTTTTCTACATTCACCCTTAGGTATTCAGAAGCACCTAATATTTCTAAAACTATTATCTTATTCTTCTTCATCATCAGAATCCCTTTATCATTGTATCTCTTACAACTATCTTAAAGCTGACTGGGGCTTATTCCGTGTTTTTCTTTGTGGTGGCCCTTGGGTAGAAATCTTTTATCTTCCTGCTAAAAAAATGTGCTTCTTATGTAATTTCTTGGATACAGGCTGGCATGGAACCTTTTATTCCCTCTTGACGATTCCAAGTCAAGCCTCACTCTTTATGGTTTTTCTCTCATTATTCTGTTGCAATTTCCAATCATCATTTTGTCACCTCACCTAAAGACAAAGCTCAATTGTTTGTCAAAAACTTCTCATCAATATCATCTCTTGACTTCACTAGTCATGTTATTCACTAGTCATGTTATCACCTTCGGATCACTTTAACTTATGTATCTAAAGTGATTTCCTGCTTAGATTCTTCTACAGCTTGTGTTCCAGACAACATACCTGTTATAGTCTTTCAAAAGTGTTCTCTGTAGCTGTTGTCTATACTTTCAAAACTATTTACAAATGCCTATCAGAGTCTTGTTTTCCAGCCTGCTGGATAGCAGCATCTGTTATCCCTATTTTCAAAAACTCTGGAGAGCGATCTGACTCGTCTAACTACGGTCCCATTAGTCTTCTTCCTATCATAAGCAATGTTTTTGAGTTTTTAATTAACAAACACTTAATCTCTCATCTTGAGTCTAATGGATTTCGATCTTTTCGTTCTACTGCTGATTTGTTAATTGTAATAATTGATAGGTTTTATTGTGCATTAGATAGATGTGGCAAGGCTAAGTCTATCACTCTTGACATTTCTGAAGCTTTTAATAAAGTTTGGCATGCTGGTCTCCTCCATAAGCTCTCTTCTTATGGTCTTGTCAGGTAACATCTTTTTATTAAATCCTTCCTACAAATCGTAGTATAAAAGTTGTCCTTGATAGACAGCACTCTTCTTCATATACTGTAACTTGAGAGGCTCCTCAATGTTTTATCCTTGGCCCTATACTTTTTTAATTTACATTAACAATCTCTTAGAAATTCTCACATCTAAGGTGGAATTGTTTGCTAATGATACAACCATTTATTCTTGTCTTAACAAAAAGCTAACATTATGATTGCTTGGAGGGGGTGTTTGAGCTTGAAAAAGATCTCACTTTGGCTACAGCATGGGGTTCCCAGTGGCTGATGAACTTTAACTCAGATAAAACTCAATTTTTTTTAGCTATTTGTTATCACAATAATTTAGATCTTCCTATATTTATAAATGGTAATGTACGTGACTTGACTTAATTCTAACTTCAGATCTTTTTTTGAAACCATCAAATCAATTGCAAAATTAGCATCAACTAATTTTGTTCTAACAAACATTATCTCTATGATTATTTTTTATCTCTATGATTATTTTTTGCATTAATTTTTATTAATGCATAAAAATAGTCATAGAGATAAGTTATATGTATAAATGGTTATATATATAAAAACATTTGTTTAATAACAAATGTCATTTGTCTAATAACAAATAACTGAATTATAAAACAGGGATTTTTTCATTAGTTTTCTTGTTTATAGTCTTTGCCTTTTCTTGGAAAAAATATTTTTTGATTTTTTTTCCTAATGGAGTTCATGAAATTACAAAATTCCATTTATCATGCATTTTTTGTAAAATTATGGATTTACTTACTTTTTGGCATTTTAATCAATAGATTATAGTATTGATATGTTAACAAATAATCTCATCATACAAGTCTGATATTTTGGTCCCTTACATAAGTCTGATATACTGGTCGCTTACATAAGTCTGATATGCTGGTTCCTTATGTAAGTCTGGTATCCTACAGCCATATTCACATCCCTTCGTTTAACCCTGCGATAAGCTATCAGCTGGTTAAAAGTTAAATGGCAGTTTTTAATTCCAGCGATAAGATAAACTTATATTCTGTCTGCGTTTAGTTAACGACCGGAAAGCATTTTGTTAACGCCAAAATCTGCTCTACCTATTTTTTAAAACCGCTATCAGAGGAATTTTCTATTAAATTAAGAAAAATGAAAAATGGTATCCAATCAAAACAAGTGTAAACAAATAAGTTTACTTTTATATAATATATATTATATCAAATTTACATGGTTTATCCTCAAATAAATGTTATTATAAAATAAAATGTATTTTGCATTTGATTATAATGCACGCACTGTTATAAACATATATGTATGTAAACATATATGTATGTTAAATACATGCGTATCTGTATGTAATTAAATGCATGTGTGTCTGTATCATATTTATATGTTTATTTATGTATAAAAGTTATATACATGTACTTTGTATATAAAATGTATATGTATATAAAAGTAAATATACATGTACTTTGAT
>NC_061162.1:8715714-8725714 GCF_022113875.1 Hydra vulgaris
GTTTTTTAATGCGCGTTATGACATTTTAACAATTTAAATTACCATCTATCTTGAATAATAATTCAATTGCCTTTAATTAATGTGTTAATTATTGCGTTATTTAATAATAATTTGTCCGTATTTTTGGTAAATATTAGTTGTATAAAACGGGCGAAAATATACAAACCATGTTTTTTATTTGATGGTTATAAAATATTTAACAGTAAACTTATAATCAAAATTTATAATGCCGACTTGTGTTGCAATTAATTGTACTTTTAATGCAAAATCAGGATCTCACATATCCTTTCACGAATTTTCATATCTAATACTACTGTCAACTGTATTGTTTAGTGTATTCTTGTACTTTTTTTTCATAATCTTAACAGGTTCTAATTGGTAAGGAGTTGCTGACATTTTAAAAATTTCATTATCAAAAATCAAATGCGGTAGTGGTGTAGTGGTAGAGCGCTCGCTTCATAAACGAGTGGTTCCGGGTTCGATCCCCACCACGTCCCTGGTAGTACCGCGCTCAACTCGTTTCTCCGCGCAGCGGCCTTGTTCGTCAAGGTTCGTGTTTCGGAGTTATAGAGTTGAGAGAGGATTATAGCCACAAAATAAGTAGCCTCCTCGTCTGTAGTGGCCTTCTCGGCCTTGAGGAGGTGAATTAAAATAAAAATAATGTAAAATAAAATGGTATGATAAAATATACAGATAAAATGGTCCTTTTTATCCGTATCCAATTCAGCAAATTTAACAATTTAAATTAAATCAGCGTGATCAAAAAAATTTTATAATAAAAAAAGTTAAAAATTCATTAAATATCTCTAATTAGTACTGTCAGTTTATGAAAGTGATTGTTAATAAATACTTTTTTTCAACGGGAAAACAAAAAATTGTCATAGCGTAAAAATAACCAGAGAAGTTAGAAAATAGTTCCCGTCGTTTAAATAAAAATAATTAAGAATCAGAATATATAATACTGCGCTCTCTTGCGCAAAAACAAGAGACCGTATATAAAACGTTCTATATAATGTAAAATACTCGTATGAAAATCATGAGATTGGTAAGTAAAGCTTTAATATTTGTTTTAATTTAAATAATTAAAGAAATATAAGTAAGATATATAAATCTAAAAATTATTAAGATATCTGTAAAAAATAAGTTGCTCCTAATAAATAAAAATAATTTATTGTTTTTACTTTTTACAAAATTTTTTTTGCGATATTTGGAAAAATAATACAAATAAATTTGTTTTGCTGTATGTTAAAAAAATACTACAGTAGAAAAACGCAGCTCAGTTTAATTACACTTTTCTTTTGTTAAAAGTCTACCGTTACGTTAAATACTAAAACTTTTATGAATTAAACGCGCTTCAAAGGAATTGCCAAAGTCTGTAGATTGCGACGCATAATTTGAAGACTCCGAGTAGTTGAGAAAAATGGAGAAGACGAGCTTCGGCAAAAACAACAATATTTGCTTTTCACGGTATGCATTCATTATTTATTTTTAATCAAAAAAAATTTGGTTCAAACCTTTTTTTTTAAAATTATCTTTAATATGAACACAACATGTGTTGGGAGTTTGGGATCCCTTTAAGTGACCAATAAATCTCCAACTATAAATTGTTTGTATGAATTTCAATGAACAAATTTTTCTAACTGAATTTAAATGACTTTTACTTACTGCTTTTATAAAATGGTTCTAATAAATAAATAAATACGCTAGTTACTCTCTTGTTAATTGCGGTCACCTTGTCTGCAAACAATCTTCAATATTGTAGTAGGGGAAAGTCGGGTAGCCCTGGACGGCGGGTAACTCCGGACACTTGATGTACAGCTTAAACTAAAGAAGCTATGTGACTTTTGATACTATAATAACATTATTTGAGTGAAAATATGGCATATGCAAAATATCTATCATAATATGCTGAAGCGAATGACTGGGAGGGCAAGATTTTGTTTCCCACCACCAGAAGAGGGACGAATCATATTTGATTTGCATATTAATATACCTAATTGTTATGTAAAATAATAACTTTTTAATGATTAAAGATGCATTTTTATTTACAATAGTTATTAAAAATAAGTTTGTTTAAAACTTTAATTCACTGGTTTTAAAACTAGTATTTGTGAATGAGGTATGATCGGGTGGTATCGGACACATGATTAAAGGGTGGCTCTGGACAACTTATTTCGTTTACATAATAATAATAAACAACTTTTTTTATATAAATATTAATACATTTAATATAATGCACAAATCTATAATAGTAACTCATTTAATTCCAATAAAAAAACATTAGATTTGAAAAAAGTGTTTTTAAAGGATTTATTTCCATTATAAAAAAACCAAAGGTGGAAAAAGTAAAAAAAAATTGTACTCAAGTAAAAGTACTGTTACTTAAGTGAAATTTTACTCAAGTACAAGTAAAAGTTACCGGTCGAAAAGTTTACTCAAGTAAAAGTAAAAAGTAGCTTATTAAAAATGTACTGAGAGTAAAAGTTACTGCGTTACTTTTTTAGCAGCCTGTCAGATAACAAAGCTGTTGAATAAAAAAACAAAAACCACGTTCTTTTCTTTATAAAAATTTTTTTTTTGCGCAGAAAATTTTTTTATGAACGTAAAAAGTGAAAAGAAACCAAGCTAAAGCAGTTAAAAGGTGTTATGAGCGCGCTTAACATTTCTTTTTAAACAATTTAAAGGTGTCATTTTTATTAAAGTGAGCGAAACTAAAAAAAACAAAAAAATTAAATCATAGTATTTGTAAAATTAAACAATATATAATAAATTTTTTTACTCAGTAACGTATATGATTTCAAATGTAGCTAAGTACAATAC
The DNA here is from genome assembly GCF_022113875.1 of Hydra vulgaris. Taxonomy (NCBI): domain Eukaryota; kingdom Metazoa; phylum Cnidaria; class Hydrozoa; order Anthoathecata; family Hydridae; genus Hydra; species Hydra vulgaris. The sequence goes on from NC_061162.1 coordinate 8,718,535, forward strand.
TTTAGAAAAAAAATACTTAAGTAAAAGTAAAAGTACACATTTAAAAAAATACTTAAAAAGTAAAAATTCTCAAAATAACTACTCAATTACAGTAACTTGAGTAAATGTAAATCGTTACTTTCCACCTCTGAAAAAACCTATGTTTCTATTTTTAAATGATGACATTTTCATTCTCATTCCTTATATATCGGTGGCAATTTTTAAAGGCAATTTTTTTAAAAATGTGTTGAGAACAGTCCAATGCTAAATTATTATATATTACATTTGTGTCACACTGGTAAAAAAGAGGTAAAATCATGTTTAAACTATGTGTCCGGGGCTACCTCCCAATTTTGAAACATGCCGTTTTTCTAACATTTTTTTTTTTATGTTTTGTATATTATTAAGATACACAATAATTATTTTTTTGTTTCTAATTCAATAGATGAACCTTTGAACTTTTAAAAAAAGTCTTTTGACACTTTGTTTTATGTTAGCACATGTGTACAATCTATATTTTCCTGAAGTGTCCGGGGCTACCCGATTCTCCCCTAACTCTGGCTATTCAAAAGAAAATTCAAAAAGAGGTTGCAAAACAACTGCAATCAGCCCAATCACTTGCAGCAGCTTTGCAACAAATGTTTTGTATCCAACACGTTGACACAAAAAAAAAGAAAAAATGTAGATGTACTAAGATTCGAAGGGAAATGTCTCAACAAACCTGAAATACTTAACAGGTTGAAAAATGCTGAGAGCAAAAAAGCAGCAAAACAAGCTAAAAAGCAACGTACGCGTAGGGGCTGTCCATAAATGGTGTCAGTGATTTTTCTCAATTTCCCCCCTCCCCTTCTTTCTTTGTCAAAATCTGTCAATTTTTGGCTAACCTCTCCTGATGTCAGTTTTTGTACCCCCCTCCTCCTCCTTAACTAACATTAAAAATATGTGTAAACACCATTGATTTTTTTTTCTGGTTAAATTACACATTTATATAGTGGTAGATCTATATCTATAGAACAGTTAATACCTCATCAAATTAACAAACTAATCAAAATTTTATTCTATATCTACAATATAAATTTAATCTCTCATGATTTTCTGTGTAAAAATGATGCTTAATATAATAAAAGTTTCACTTTTATTTCAAGATTAAATTTTAGTTTTCTTTCTTAACTTATCTTTAAAACTGAGTATAATATAATAATCTAATTATATTCTACATCTACTATTAGTCATATTTAAATTAGATGTTTTAAAAAACATATAGCAATGTGTATAGATAACATGTTTCTATCAAAAACTAAAGTTATAAATAAATCGATATTAGCTTTATAACTGAGTAATGTTATATATTTAATGTAGTTATTAATAATTATTGACAAAATATTGTTAGTATTTGATCGAAAAAATAAAAAGTAATTAATTAAAGTTACAAAATTTTTTACAGATAAGAACTCATAAATAAAGCAAATTTAAAAAATTATAAGGACTGTCTGCTCAGCAAATACTGCTGGCATTAAATGGTGAAATGTAATCCTTCATCAAAAATCCTTTTCATTACTTTGAAAGGCATTTAATGCGAGATTTGCAATTAACAGGTAAATTCAAAACTATTAAAGAAAATCTCTATAAACAATCATATATTTGCTTCAAGTGAAGAGACTTGAAAATATTGAAACTTCTTGAACTGTTATAATTTTTTTTATATATTTAATATTCCAAAGAAAATAGGTCAATATATAAAACATTAAAATATTATTATGGAGAAAACATTCTCTATAAGAAAAATCCTAAAAAGTTAATGAAAGTTACAAAAACTTATGAAACACTTTGTAAACATACCTTAATAAAAAAACAAACAGTAAATTCAAGTTAAACATATTTAATGAAGGAAATAAAGACTATTAAATGTTTAAATGGGGAGGAGCTATTTATAAAAATGAAGCCAGTTTTTTAACAAAATTTATCATAAAAAGCATTAATTGTTAACAAATAAGAACAAAGAAGTATATATCTTTTAAAAAAATTTACTTAAAAAGTAACAGTATAAAAAATATTTAATGAAGTATAAATATGTTCAATAAAGTTTACTTAAAATAAAAAATTGTAGATATTAAAAAACTATATATATTTTCAACATTTATTATAAACACATTCTTTCAATAATATTTTTTCGCCACTTTTTAGGACTACACTAACTACAAACAGATTTATGTGTTTCATCATGACATTACATTACTTAACTGGCATGGACAACAATCTTGCTACTAACAAACCCAAGTCACATTATAGCAAAGTACACCGCTTGGCTAGCAAGGTCAACATTCTTGCTGTAAACTAAGCCAAGTCACAACAATTTGAAACCATGCAAACAACATAATAACCACTTACAAACTATAAACAAATAACATTATATCACAAACATAGAAACACTTGTATATAAAAGGTATTTACACACTTACAAAATATAAACCCATATAACCTCAACACATATAAACACATATAAACAATAAATAACACAAAAATACAAATAAATATATAAATTAAGAAAAATATATAAATTAGAAACTTTACAAATACAAGCTTATTTTTTTGATATTTGTTTAATGGCATACCTTGTAATAAATGTTTAACAATTTGAAAAAATAAACAATCAAATGATCTGTTTTTTTTATAAAAGCAAACAGATTTTTTTTAAACTTCTTTAAAATAAGGCATTAAACGATCTTGTTCTTTAACATGTAATAGAGTTAATCGTGTGAGATGCAAGGGTTTTGGAAATAAACACTAACTTTATCAAGAGTTTGACCTTTGAAAAGAGCAACGTCTTCTTGATTCATCATCTTCTTCTAATTTAAAAATTATAGGTTGATATACTTTAAATACAATTCACAAAGGACTTGAATTGTGTTGTTATTAAAATGCATGAAATAATAAATTACCTGACTTTAAAAAATACTTTACTAATTCGAAAATAGCATAAGGTTCATCCTTTATCAAAAATGACATAAGGTTCATCCTTTTACAGAAGTTATGAAATAAAAATTGTCCATCTTATCAATAGTTTAGCTGATGATTCAAAGTTTTCCGTCTTATTACTGATTAAGCAGATATTGACAGATTATTAAGATTTGAGAGTACCTCATTGCTTGAGTTCAAAAGTATAGAAAGAATGAACATGCTAAATCCTATTAATAATAAATGTTAAAAATGTCCGTGTAAATGCGCACAAATGAGCAGTAGCAGCGTTAAATTAAGTATTAATTATAAGCGATTATATACCAAGGATTATACCATATTATTTAGTTTTATTACCTTTATGATAGTTTTATTGAAAACCATAACAAAATAATAACAGAATAAGGTTGTTTTTTACTATTAAATATTATTATTTCAAGCAAGTAGGCAAATGCATAAGCTTCATCAATGCAACTTTACCTATTTTTAAAACTAAGTAACAAAACTTGTGCAAAAATTTAGATTACAAGTATTTGGTAAATAACCCAGTAATTAGCAATAATTAGTTTGTTTTTTTTGGTTATTTTTATTTCTATGTAACTTGGATAAGTTTTTTAAAAAATGTTTAGGATTTTAGCATAGCATCTAAGAATCAACTATCTTCTGAAGCAAATAATGAAGATATCTCTTCAACTACCCTTAAACAGCATAAAGGACCATTACAGGTATAACATATCTTGTTTGTTGTAATTTTTAATTTTTTAACTTTTTAATTTATTTGATTTTAATTTTTCACTCAATTGAATTTAATATTACCTAACACCAACTGTATCAAAGTTTCAAAAATATTTTACTTAAAAAATGTAGTTTTATTAATATTTGATAGTTTTATTAATATTTTTGTCAGCCTAATTTTTTTTAAATTGTTTTTGTATTTTTCTATTTTTGTTTTCTATTTATTTGTGTTTTTGTTAACTTAAAAACAAGATTAAGTATTGTAGGCATTTTGGTTGAAATTTTTTACTGTATTTTTTTTTCTGATCATAATAACTAATATAATAACTTGATGGACTTAAACCTATGTTATACTTTACACTAAAAAGTAAAGATTTTTTTTAAAACTGTTTATTTTGCAATGAATAATGATTAACATCATCTGAAATATTTTTCAATGGGTAGCACCACCTTAATTTGAAATGTATAAAAATAATTTAAAGAAAATAATAAACAACTTAATACTTTGTATTTTCACATCAATAATATCTATAATATTGATCTTTTTATGACCAATATTATAGATGCCAATGTCACAAGTTTTTATGATGGCCATAAAAAGACATTTTTTCATAGTTAAGAAACATATTAACTTGGATGTATGATTATAATTATTACCTTGTTGAAACATCCAAGCCTGTTAATAACTTCTTTTGCATATAGCTATTTATTTTTAAGATATGCATTTATACTGTTATATTGTACCTTCAATAATAAAAATAACATATGTATTCTACTTACAATAATTTCTTCTACCATGTTTTATAATTGGAAGTTAGCATTTTCTATCCGATTCAAAATATAAAAAAAGCTAATTTTAACTTATTCTATTTTAACCAACAACATAAACTGGTTAAAACTTTGGTTTGATGCTACTTAAAACTACTTATTAAAGCTTCTTAGACACAGTTTTCAGTTTTTATTTATGTTTCTTAACAAAATTAAAATTTAACAAATTTAAGACTTTCCTGTTTTTCACAGAAACGAAAAGTTTTTATAGGTCATTTTATATAAATTAAAAAAGTAAAAATTGAAATATATATATATATATTTGTTTATAAATTTATATATAACTATTTTCTACAAAAACTCAATCAAGTCATCATGCAAAAACAGAACAAAAAATTATAATTTTTTAAATTTTTGAACTAATGTTAGGCATAAGTTAGAGATGAAATACTTCCTCTCATAAAATGTCATTTGAGATCAAAGCAGGGTGCAAAAAAACCTTTTTTTTTTTTTGTTATTGAAAAAAAAAATCATGTTTTTTTTTAAACAAAAAAAACACGGTTTTTTAGGTTTAAACTCCTTTTTTTTAAAAAAAAAAAAAGATATTTTTAATCAACTTTTTCAATTAAAAAAAGCCATTTTACTTAAGTAAATTATAATTTTTGTTAAAATTACTGCTGTAATTCATCAACCAATACATCATTATTTAAAGTTCTGTATATAAAAATAAGCTTTGCTACTTTTTTTACTCCCATCTTGTTTCTTAACTTTGAAGGAACAATCCCAAAAGTCAAAAAAATTCTTTCAATTCCAGCACTAGAAGCTGGTGCGTTTAACAAACCCTCAATATCCATGATTATGTTGCAGGCTAAATTTTTAGAGATTTCCACCATTTTGTGATACATTTTTTAAAACAGATTCACTATACAAATAGCTTTTATCAAATGGAGCAGATTTTGCTTTAAACATGAATACTATTGGTAACAGTTCTTAAATTTTTTATCTGCAAAGGTCATTGCAGCTTCATTTTCATTTTCAGAAAGATTAGATACAAAATATCATAATCAATATTAATATTCCTGTGCTAATTTTTTTTTTAAATTGTCACAACACACCAGTCATCATTTTTACCAAGACATTTTTACGAGAAATCGCTAGACTTATTTTTAGAGAAATTTGTTTTTCTGACCACTTTTTGTAATTATCATCATTCTTTTTGAAGTTAAACTTTATCATGTTACACACTATTTAATGTTTTCTTATTTCAACTTTATATTTTCCACATGCCTAAGGTAATTGTTATTTTACCACTTTTGTTTCATTCATTTTTTGTTTCATTTATTCCTTTCAACTATTAACTTAACTACCAACTCCTCCGCTCTTTCTGCTATCAAACGTTAATTATCAACGCTCACATGAGTGAATTGATATACAAAAAAAAAAAAAAAAAAAAAAATTCATTCGGTAATTTCAGCTATATTAAGTGAAAACGACAATATGTCTAAATCTTTTTATGTAAATCACAATCATTTTTTGTTGATTATTTTTTATTGCTCTGTTTTACAAAAATAAAAACTTTCTGATAACGAGTTGATTTAATATTTACTCTCTACATTAATTTATCATATATAATATAATCCGATATAATGACTGCAGCTTTTTTAAGTTGCTGACCGAATCATTCAATAAATTTCTATTTGAAATATGCTAGGATAGTATTTGAAATATGTTACGGTATACTAATAAAAGATTGCTTTAATATTAGCCCGCCAGATACATATATATTGATGAAAATGTGTATGTTATGCAAAGAAAAGCTTTATCACAAACTGTAAACTTTTTATTTTTTACTTATTCGGTAAAAATATTTTTTTTAAGCAGTTTTGAAAAACAGCTTTTTTTAGCAATAATTTGTCTAGACGTTATGCCTGGTTAAGCATAAAAGTTAAGTGCTCAAAATGATGAGTTTTAATTTTTAATAAAATTGGCGGTGCTCTAAGAAAAAACGTAACAATTTATTTGTTTTGGTCATTACGTCATCTGAGATTAAACTTGTCATATGCAACTATTTAACGTAACATGTTTTATAAATATTTTCTGAAATTCTGAGGAAATATTTTAATGTTAATACAAAACATTTTTAATATTCTATATTAAATATGTATTTCGAAAAAAAAAGTGCCCAACATTCTTTGAAAGAAACCAAAGAGTAATAAATTATTGAAAAATAAATTTTATTTTGTTAGATAAAAACATTTTTAAACTGATTATTTTATAATTAAATTTTTTAGACACCGAATCCTATTATAACCTCACACAACTTTACATCAGTTTCATCTTTGACAGCATTTCCCAGTTCCAAAAAACCTTCAGTTTTAATAAAAAATGAAGAAGAATGTGTGACCGCTGACAAAAAATCCTCTAGCAAATCTATCTTAACCAATGAAAACATTAAGAATCAAGAAAATCAATCTTTTTTAGTTCATCAAGAGTACCAAGACCTTTGCTTACCTAAACAATTGGATCGATCAGAATTTTCGGAACAACGTGATTCCCATAGTTTATCGGTTTTTTCTCTTTTGCAACAGCAAATCAATATACAGTGTTCTCCGTCGTCTATTACTGAACAATCTAATACTTCTGCGCAACTCAATCAACATACGTCGTCGACTGAAGTCTTAAGAGATCATTTAAACAAATTAATTAAATCTGGGCAAATTAAAATACGTAAGGCACCTATTTA
>NC_061162.1:8728214-8883214 GCF_022113875.1 Hydra vulgaris
TATCAAATGGCGACGGGAAGAAGAGGGGCATAAATATTACTTTTTTCTGTCCCACTTCATCCCAAAGTAAACATTTTTTTAAGGTACATTTCAAAATCAGGGCTTCTAGCGCACGCAGGGAAACAAAGCAATTTCTGCTAAATAGAGGGGAAGAAAATTAGTTGTCAACATTAAATAACAGTATTTAGGCACAACTCCTGATTAGAAATTTAGGCTGACCCATTTCTCTCGCGTCCCACTTCTCCCCACTTCCCCTATATATATATATATATATATATATATATATATATATATATATATATATATATATATATATATATATATATATATATATATATATATATATCATATTGGTAATTTTTATTAAGTAATACATTGATATTTTTAGGTCTTAAATTATATTGATTGAATATATAGATATGAAAACTTAATTTCCATACACTGATGTGTGTAGAAATTAAGTAAAATAGACAAAAATATAAAAATGTATTGCTTTATCATGGTCAATGTATAATCAAACAAAGAGAAAAATGTATTTCTTAATAAAGAGCAATGTATAATCGAACAAAAAGGAAAAGACTCAAAGTTCAATTAACTTAACAGCAAATTGGCGCTAAAATAAATGTATAAATATATTCTTTCAATAAGAATTTTTTTAGCAAGTAAACAATAAATGTTTATTTGAGAACTTCAAGTAACTCCAATTCATTTTAAAAAATGTTATTGGGTTAACAAATTAAAAATTAAAAAAGACATAACATAAAGCAAATGATTAGGGCCACAATCAAACATTTGTAGACATTGAATAAAAAATATAAAAGGAAAAAAGACTAATCAATAATGTCAAACTAGAAAAATAAAAAAGAACTATTTTACTTTATGTTCATGTTTGGAAATATTATTGAATTCGTTTTTCAATAAAAAAAAAAAAAAAAAAAAAGCTATGGCGGCGAAGTATTTTTTTATCTGGATTGGATACGGAATTCTACTTGTTCAATTGCTTGGTGCGTACTTATTATTTAAAGTACGACGAAAACTCAACAAAGTTCAGTTTTTATTGATTTCAAGTATTTGTTTCATTGACATCCAATGTAATGCTTTGATGCCTACTGAACTTTTATTCGGATTTTTAAAAATGACGCACGCATCAAGAGTTATTTTAACTTATTTATACACCGGTTTGACAATGCAGTATTACAGTATTGTTCTAATTTTAATTACAAACCGCTTTTCGGAAGTATATCTTAACTTGCGCTATGATTATTTTTGGGAATACAGTCGGGTAAAAGCAGCTTTGATGGTTATTTTTGTACTTTCTTTCATTATATCCACATGTGCTTATATTTTCGAGTTGCCTACTTTTATTCATTCTTATAAATACATTAGACCAATTACAAATACCTTTTTACTTACGACCGTATTTGGAGTATATATTTATATAATTTTCAAATACTATGAACTTAATAGAAAGATTAAAAATCCAATACCTAAATCCTGTTTTGTTTGTCAAACATGCTCTACAGCAATAAAAACAAAGCGTAAACATCGTGAATTTTATAAAAGCATAGCATTGTTTAGTCTATTGCTATCAAACGTTGTATTTTTTGCTGTGCCAGATGCATTTATCACTTATTTTTTATACAAGTCGCAAAAAAAAACACCTTCTAGTATATTGATTTACATCATGTATTATATCGGGTTCCTAACAGACGCAGTCATTTATGCATTTTTTCCTTCACCAGTGAGAAATGAGCTTAACAAAATATATATGTGGTTTTTAAAAAGAGGGCAGGAAACAAACCAAACATCTTGCAACGTTTATTAATTTAAAAATCACGCAATAAATGGCCATTAAGAATTAGACTGAAGTATATGCTAAAATTAAAAAGCTTTTTATTTTTCATACTCTTAGCCATAATGTTTGTAAACTTTTTTAAAAAAGTCATCTTTAGTTAATTATTTATTGTAATTGTTAAAATATATAAGGTGTAGTGATTCTTGGATTTCCTATTGTTAGATATAGTAATCGAGTGATGTTAATGTTAGGTGTAATAATCTAGTGATGTTAATGTTAGGTTATCTAGGATTCCTTAATGTTTGACTTTAAAACTATCAGGCATGGAGGAAACGTCAAACATTTTACGTTCGCGTTTTTTACGTTCACTTATTTTCACAAATTTTTATTATTTATAGTTATTTATATCTCTTTATATAAATATATAAATATAAAGAGAACTGGTGCAAAATTGGGTATTGGGAAAAAATGCTTTTTGGTAAATAAACCTCATTTTGAGTGTGGAAACAACTAAATAGTAATATGAATGGGATTTTACAGTGTTGAACTAATATAGAACAAGATTATATCTTGAAACGGATGAGCCCAGGTGTTTTTACTTATATACCACTAGTGGAGCATAATGGAGTATTTTCCATTTTACCTCAAGTACTTTTGTGTTTTTCAATAAACTAGGGACTAGCTTTTTACGAAATGTTTATAAAAGTAAAAAATGTTTATAATAAATAAATTTGTGTTTCATATACCAGGGATTATATTTTTCCGGATATTTCCGGAACTCCGGATATTTTTCTAAATTTGTAGTTTTTCCGGATATCCAAAACGTTTTTCATACATACAAGTTTAAGTGTATATTTTTGTAATATAATTGTTTTTTAAGCTTTTTCACTTTTACTCATGCTAAAATTAAGTAAATTTTAGAAAAAATATTGGAAACAACTCAGCTAAAAGCAAAATTAAGAAAAAAATAAGGGAAATTATATTTCGGATTTTTTCCGGATATGATACCCAAACAATTTTCCGGATTTTAAAAATATGACCGGGATGATCAATGGTAGATGCCTAAAATGCGGATTAGGTATTAAACTTTAAAATACTATTGCTTGTTCCCGTTTAAAAAGTAAATACCGCCAAAAAATCATATAGGACCAATAGGATTTTAGAACAAAAAAAAACTTTGACAATTATAAAGATTTTTTAACTTGTTCAACTTTTTTAACACGTGTTTAATATAATGGGGTTCAAATCTGAAATTATTTTTTTCTAAATTCTTATAGGATCCTATAGGACTTTTTGACCAGGAACAGCCTACAAATTTTGAAGAATAAACCAATGACGGAAGAATGAAGAATTCAATAATTTAATAATTCAATAATTTAATAATAAAACCACATTTTATAAAAATAGACCAAGGTTAGCAGAACTCAACAAAATTTATTAAGAAAATATGTATTTTTTTTTTAAGGCCAAGGCCAAGGTTAAACTTTTCAAGACCAAGGCTAACAGTTTCAAGGCCAAGACCAAGGATAAGGGTTCAATTTTTGAGCTTAATGCAAGACCAAGGTCAAGACCAAGGACTAACAACTCTGCATGGGTGTATGCGCCTTCTGCCAACTGCTTTGTTTCAGCTTTGTCTAAATTCCAGACCTTTCGAATGGTTGGCCAGAGAGTAAACAATTTTGGGACGGTTTGATTCAGAGAATCAAACCGTCAATTATAGCTAAAACTATCATGGACCGAAACTAGAGAGGTTTTTAATCATGGGCAGAAACCTATTATTGATACTTTCAAACTTTACCGGGAAAAAATACCTAAAACCGCGCAAATCAAATGTTGCAGCAAACTAAATGAAGACTCCATGGAAAGAAACGGAAGGGTCAGATTTTTTCATTTTGAGAAAACTCAATATTAAACTTTAAATTTAATAGCCCTTTAATTTTTAGAAAAGAAGTGTAAACTTGTAAGGTATTTTGCAAAAGTAACCTTATTTTTTTGCAATTAAAGTTATATTTCCAGGTCACGTGCAATAACATTGATTTTAGATCTTTTTTAAGTGAAGTTTTTTTCGGATCTTGCTGTTTTTTTCCCTGGTATAACGACTGTATTCGTTTTTTTATTAATTCATAAACTAAATCATTAATTTTTCAGCTAAATTTAACTTAATAAAACAGTTCTATCTTCTCTTTTAACAATTTTGAATCATTTCAACCTTTTACAGTTACATTCAAGCCCTGTTTTATGAGATGCTAACCTTTGTTTTTTTATACTTACGCGCAATCTTTCTTTGTTTTTTCTTTTCTTGGATTTTTATATTCTTGTTCTAATGGATTAAACGTTGCCAATTTTATTAACAAACATTAGCCGAATCATCTGCGTATATTATATAAAAAGGACTTGGAGGTAACTATTTGTATATTAAAGAAGAGAGGCATAAATCCATCAAACTTTAAGTATACATTAAATCAATTATTTGATTCAAAATACAAAAGATGGTTCTGTAGTTTATAAGGCTAGAAAATCAAAGAAGTCAAAATTTTCAAAATGTGACCCTGCCGTTCTTCCCGTAGAGTCTTCAAATGTTAGTACCTTAAAGTTTTACTTTTTTGCATTACTTTTGTGCATGATCTTGTCAAAGTTATTGTAAAATATAAGTATATTAATTTACTTACTTTATATAAATTACTTTTAATTTACTTTTTAAATTATATAAAGTGTAAGCTTATGTAACTTAAATTTTATTTTATACAATTTTATTTTAATAAAGATTTGTTATTACTTTTGATATAAAAAATAATATTATACTTGTAAATTTAATTTAAATTTGGTAGTAGGGATTGTAATACCAGTTATTAAATGCCTAAACTTGGTTCTAAGTTTTTTACCGGTAAATTTTTTTAATTTACTGGTAAATCAAGCCAGTAAATAGTTGTTATGTAAGGAATGTTTTTATTCCTAATTGCTGAATATATATACGTATATATATATATATATATATATATATATATATATATATATATATATATATATATATATATATATATATATATATATATATATATATATATATATATATATATATATATATATATATATATATATATATATATATATATATATATATATATATACAATATATTAAAGTTAAATAATAAAAATAGTATGATAAAATAATATTTAAAAATATAAGTTTTAGGTTTTTACAAAAAATTATTTAGAGTGTCTATATTATAAAGTTGTATGGCTTTAACAGGAAGCGATGAAATAATAACTGAAACAAATAAGTAGATGTGTGAATTTTATAAAAAATTTAAAAAATCATTTTAATTGTATCATCCAGAAAGTACTGAAGCTAATGAAACTAGGAAACTTACTTGAGTAACAGAGACCAAATGGAACCTAACGTTCACGCTAAGCCATTCTTCATAATTGGAAATTGAGATATCAATGCGGCTCCTGATGCCTGATGCATATAATGCAAAAAAATGCTCCTGATGCATATAATGCAAAAAAAAAAAAAAAAAAAATGATTGTCTCAATGAGCCATGAAGAATTTAACGCAACTCCTTCAATAACTCTTTTCTCAATTCCTCGCAATAAGACTTAACCCCAACGCAATTCCTTGCAATAACCATTCACGTTAAAAACAACCACTGGACACTCTTAATTGCCAACACTCCTGATAATACAATAGTGTTTGCGAATAATTATAATTCTTGCGCGCCGTGTCAGTCTTCTCCTACAACATTTTCCTGAAACCAATGCATTTAAAAAATAAATGATATTTTACCGGTTTATGTTGTTTAAAAATTTGTTTACTTCTGTAAAAAAAAAAAAAAAAACTTTTTTTATCCTGGCCTAGTTTTAGGTTTTTGGGCCATGCCAGGTTTGGCCGGGCCGGCTTTTAGGTACAATTATTTGAAATAGAAGAAAACTATATTTTTTTTAATTTCTTTTATAAAAATTGTTTAAAAGACCTGTTTTTTAAAAATTGTTTTAATGTATAAAAGTTCAATTTGGAATTACTATAATCGTACACAAACATGAGATACAGCCATATATTTAAACAATGCCCCAAAAGAATATAAAACTAATATGTTAGAAAGAAATATAGAAGAACGAGCAAAAGAACCGGCAATTGCAATAGCATCGAAAATTACTTCTTTTATCAAAAAAAGAGACAAATCTCTTGAAGCTGTTATTTCAAGAATGATTGCTCAAGATGGCATTCCTTTTATTACATTTTGTACATCTGAAAAGTTAAAGATGTTACAAAAAACAAAAAGCTACATAGAATTACTAAAATCGCCCAAAACCATTCACAAAAAAGTAATGGATTATTCTGATAAAATAAGGAAAGAAGTTGTAAAGGAAATTTAACAGAACAAGCTCAATAAAAAAGCTTATAGCCTAACCACAGATGAATGGACATCAAATAATAAATATTATTATTCATGGATATGACGGTAATTTTATAATTTTAAATTGACTCGGATTCATGGATCCGCACTTGCTGAGGTATGCGCAGAACTAATTGAAAAGAAGCTTAAAGAGTTTAAAATAGCTTCGTCAAATATTGTGTGCATAACATCAGACGGAGCTGCCCTTAACAAGAAAACGATAAAGCTACTTAATAAAAACCATCAGTTATGTATTGCGCACAATCTACAATTAGAAAATAAAAGTACTTTATAATATTAGTTCAACAAGTTTACAAGATGTTAATGAACATGATGGTAATGTATTACTTAATGTTAATTCTGATAATTCCGAAGTTAAACTTGAAAATTTTGAAGTAGACCACGAAGACATTGACATTACCAAACTTGTTCTAGAAAACTCAGAGCTAAATTCATTAATTACAAAAATTCGGAAAGTTGTAAAACTTTTCAGAAAATCGCCAACCAAAAATGATAAACTACTGCAAAAATACGTTAAAGAAACTGTCGAAAAAGAACTTTCTTTAAATTTAGACTGTAAAACTAGATGGAGTAGTTTATTAAGCATACTGGAAAGATTTTCAAAACTTAAAGATGCTTTTTGAAAAAGTCTGATAAATTTAAAAATTGACATTGATTTTAATGAAAGTAACGTAAAATCTGGAAATGTATTCAGTCTGGAAATGAGATTACATTGATTATATTCAGTGATATATAGTGAATAATATATAACGATTAATAAGATTCAGTGAATATTTTCAACAAGTTAGATTCAGTTTGCCCAAGAGATTTATCTAGAAAGTGATGGACATTAGTGTTCGCACAAGTTAGCAGTTCGGAAGACATAGAAATTTGATTGATGCCAGCCGTAAACACCATAACAAAAGGAAAAAGCTATTATTAAAAAAAAAAAAGTTCTAATTTCTTCAGTAGCGGTTTCTCTGTGATTAGACCTGATGGTCTTCTTTGAGAATTCGCGTTCTTTATATTTCTTTTTTATACTTTATTTTTTAACAATATCTTGATTTGTTAACTTTTCTCTTATTTTATACTATTTGTATCTCTATAAATATTGTAATAAAGAACAAAAAAACGAAAAAGTATATATATCAGCAGTAAAGCCGTAGTTATTAAAACTATTGTTGACATTTTAAAAGATATTATGTACAATAATGTGGAATCTGGTGAGAGTATTCAAGGACACCTAAATGAATCAGGATTCGGGTTTAGACAACTACCTCATTACTATTAAACCAAATGCTGATTTTTCTTTGAAAGAAAAATTTCAAAGAAAAATCAGCATTTGGTTTAATAGTAATGTTTAATAGTTTGGTTTGGAAAAATTTTTTTGAGCCTTTGCATATAACATTTCAAAGACAAAACAATAAAAATAGAAAACTAGGAAAGTCAAGGATTTATTTAGACACTCCGGAGTTAGAAAATATTGAGGATCATCATTTAGAAAAAATTGAAAAAAGAAAAAAAGGTATCAATTTGAAAAACAAAAACGCTTTCAAATGAAACTACTCAATAAGACAAACCCAATTAATCATAAAATTTCTCATCAAAAGTTAAGAAAATTTAAAGAAGATAGTCTTGGTTAGGTTGTGAACTATCCTAGTCAATTCTTTTTACTTAACTTTATACCTCAATTTAGTAACTTCTTTTTGTTGCTCCTGGGTACTATTTTGATGCAAACTTTTGCTACTTGTTGGTAAATTATTTTGTACTTTTCACTTTGCATTTAAATTATTCCACAAGCAAACTTGTTTGAAGCTGACTATTTAAAATAAGACTTTAATTTACAAGATAATATTTTCAAAAATTGATATTTTTTAATAGTTTATAAGAATAGTTTATAAGAATAGTTTAACAACACTTAAAAGCTTTTTCTTTTAAACTTGTTACCCCTTAAAAGACTGTTGTTACGCTGATTAAAAATTTAAGCATAAAGAAATTCCAAATTCTTTTTTACACTTTATATTGTTTTTGAAAAGTATCGAGCAATGATTTTAATGACTATTGAAAAATAATTTGTAACTTTTAAAAATATAAAGAATATCACCACTTTTTGATGATTTATTATTTTTACTCATGTCTGGCGCACTTTAAGCACGATCCTTAATTTAAAAAAGTTTCTTAAATGTTTTTATTTTCTAAATTATAACTTTTTAATTAATAAAGAGGAGGGTGGAGATATTTTATTTTGTATATACGGATTTTGTGTAGGCAAAATGATTTTTAAAGAAACTCTCAAATAGTCGTTTTAAACATATAAACGCAAGTCGTTTTAAACATATAAACGCAAATATGTAATATCTAATTTTCAAAAGAGAAAAAAAAACTCTTTGACTCTTGTCTAAAGTGTAATGTGTAATTTCAAATACCGACATGTCGATAATCTTAAAAGAGAATTTAATTTTAATTTTTTGACAAATAATCATTATTTTTTTGAAAACACAAAACAACGTTCTGTAATGTGCAAGTTTTTATTTTCAAATTAAGTGAGTTGTCGCAGCATATAAAATTTTAAATAGTTTTAATTAAATAGTTTCACTAATTAGTAATTTTCAGATTTATGGTTATTAAGAAAACCTATATAGAAAAGATCATGTGTTGATTATTTTTGTAACAATTGTTTAAAAAAGTGAATTTTTTTTTTAAATATATTTTACATTTATTAGTCGTATTAAAATGAAAAGTGTTCTTTTAACAAAGCCACGGGTCCAAGTCCAAGCCACGGGTCCACGGGTCCAAGGCCCAGGTAGTATTAAAGCAACATTGCACAACATTGGACAGGTCTAATAATGTTTTACCAAAATAATAAATACCGGAACGCGTTAGGGTAGGACGAATAAATAAGGTAAAAATAACAATGCTGATAAAAAATAAGCTTATTTATTATCAGCATTATTCAGTATCAGAATACTTGTTTAGCACGTCTTTATAAGGTAGAAGACGCGCAAATTTTATACAAATTCATTGGGTCATTGTTGCGATTCAGCAACAGTCGATACAGAACAGCCGTTGCGCACTGGTTAGCGTACTAGCCTCAGAAGCTAGAGGTCAGTGGTTCAATGCCACCTTTAGCTAAGTTTTATAACATCGGTAAAGAAGGAGGCGTGAAGTTCGTTTTAAATGTACTTCCGCGGT
Organism: Hydra vulgaris; assembly: GCF_022113875.1. NCBI lineage: Eukaryota > Metazoa > Cnidaria > Hydrozoa > Anthoathecata > Hydridae > Hydra > Hydra vulgaris. The sequence goes on from NC_061162.1 coordinate 8,737,599, forward strand.
GCTCTGTAATAAGACCGTTGTAGCGTTTTCAAATTGCGTTAAAATAATACTGAGGTAGTAATATTTTAACGTTAAAATTTTACTTCACTCGTTATTATTTTACTGATTTTTTAGTTTATAATTTATATTGCTTATTTTATCAAGATGTTAAAAATAAAAATGTTAACTTTATAAAAATATTAACTTTATATTAAAGTTCAATGATGTCAGGAAATATTTAAATGACATTACTTTTCAGGCATTAGACAACAGATATTGCCTCGGCTTATAAAGCAGCGGGGGATTTGTTAATGGAGAAAAGGAAAAATTTGCATTGGACACATTGTGTAACACACTGCATTGACATAATGTTGCAGAGCATCCTCAAGTTACCCCTCCATGCTTCTGTGTTCATCAAGGTCAAGAAAATAATAAATTTCATCCACGGTCATGCACGGGTTTTAACGATAGTAAGAAAATTTACTGGTGAAGATTTGGTGAAATCTACTGTTACTTGATTTGCCACTGCATTTCTTACTTTACAAAGCTTATTTGGATTAAGGGATAGACTTGTATCCTTTTTTATTTCAAAAAGTGGAAAACCATCTTATGCATTTCGATTATTGGTGAAAAATGTGCGCAACATGATTCTATAAAGCAAGCTGTTTTGGCCTGGTGTTGCTTATGTGCTCAACACAACAAAGTCCTTGCTTATAGCTCTTTGAACGGTGGATGTCAAACAATGAAATTTATTTACAAAGCTATGGACAGGGCAAAAGAAAAAATTGCTCAAAATCTAAATAATGATGTTGCAAAGTATCAGGCTGTTTGAGATATTGCGGATAGTCGGTGGGATTGTCAGCTTCACACGCATTTGCATGGTGCTACATATTTTATAAATCCTCATTTCCAATATGAATTTTTATTCTTTACTCATTATGAGATTAAATTGGGACTTTATTCTTGCATGGAGCGATTAATCGCTGATTCAGAAGAAAGGGAGAAAGTGAGATTGCAGATCGATTCTTTTCGAAATGCTCAAGGTTTATTTGGATGGGAAAATGCAGTAAGAACAATGAAGAAGAAAAGTTCAGGTGTGTGTTTTCACTATTTTTAGTATGTTAGTAATAATATCTTTTATTTCATTTTTTTGGTAAACCAGAGGATGTACCCGATATGGGATCACATCTCAATTATTTTTTTTTTTTACAATTTAATAAAATATTTTTTACAATTTAATAAAATATTATTACTATTTTCAGCGGAATGGTGGGGAGCTTTAGTAGATCAAATACCTGAACTTGCAAAACGTTCCATTAGAATCTTGAGCTTGGCTTGCAGAGCTTCTGTTTTTTGAAGATCCCCTTTGTTTGGATGATGCAGACTCTGGTGATGAATGAATCTCAGAACTCCAAGATCCTGAGATGGAGGCCTGTGAAGATCTTGATGCAAATATAGCTCTTGATGACCCTCTTGAAGTCGAAAAAGTTGAAGTATCTCAACATAGAAAGAAGAAAAAGAAGAAAAACAAGGTATAGGATGTTAATTTGAATAAGTTTTTTTATTTCTTTATTTCTACTTTACTGAAACATATATAATTCCATTAGGTTAAAAAAAAATCCAATTAATGATGATGAGGAGGATTTTCCATATGCCGAGAAGGAAAAAAAAAGAAGAGGTTAAATTGAATATTATGGATAATCCCCTTGAGGATCCTAATAGTAGCACAAGTTATTGTGACAATGGCGATCATTGATGGGTTATGACTTATGAAATTAGACCATGTTTATTTCGAATCTGTTGAAATTTGGAACTTCTATAATTTTTTTGGAACTTCTAATGAAAGAATGATTTTTCTTCAGTATTATTGAGCGCATTGCGCAGCGCATTGAGGCTTACGCTTCGCATCACATATAGTGAAACCGCCTCAATACGCCTCACGCTTTTTTAAACTTTAAAAACAGTAAAGGGAACAACACATTTATGAAGAAATACTTTCTACGTCATATTAGAAGAGAAAAGTAGTTCAAAATTGTATAGTTTAACTTCTGAGTGCTTCAATCAGGATAGATGTCAACGTAATCCCAAATTAATAAAACATCTTTTTTTTTCCGCAATTTTTTTAATCATAGCGTCAATATCAATGCTTTTCAAAAAGTCATTTTCTATGTATATTAGAGAAACTTGATATAAGTGACTCTGTCCAATTGTGCTACAAAGCTCATTTTTTTATTTGTTGAGGTTTAAAAACTGAACTTTTTTGTTTGCATAATTAGTAAGGGAGAGTGGGAAGAGGTGGGACATAATTCTAGTGTAATTTTAATATCTTTTTTATATGATGTATGTACTGCGCCAAACAAGTTTTAATAAATAAAGCATCATTTGTGGTCGTGGTGCAGTTATTAGAGTGCTTGCTTTATAAGCAGGAGATCCAGGATCGAAACGAGTCTTGGACTTATTTTCGCGTCACGGTAAGGAAAGAAGGCATGAACTTCCTGGTTAAATGCACTTCCGCAGTGCTCTGTGACAAGACTGTTAGGTCTTCTTGAGGCACCTAAATAACAATAAAAAAAAAATTCGGTCACTGATTCCCTCTCCTAAGATAGACAGCAGGTTATAATGAAGAAAATAAATTTTTAATTTTAGAGAAACCGTGACAATAGGGTAAAGTAGAACAGGTAGTGGGTGAGGTGAAATAACCAAGTAATTAACAACATATCAACAAAAATTATTAATTAAAATCTATTAAAATGATAAACCGCTTAATCTTCACTAAAATATTCAAGAGGTTTCCACAATATATTTACACAAAATTGTTTTGGGAACAATGGAAGATCGTTTAATTTTTTTGGCCCGCTCTACCCCTCGAAAAATCATTTTTTAGAGATACTTTTCAAAAATGTAGCTTTTTCCAAACGCAGGAAGACAAACCAATGTCTGCTACATAGAGAGCTATTATATCATTGTTTTCATTAGTTAATATTGATTATGACCATTCTTAATTAGAGTTTTGTGTTGTTCCACTTCTCACGCGTTCCACTTCCCTCAACTCTCTCCTAACCATACACTAACATTTATAGGATATATATAGGACATTTTCCAAATGTTTTGAATGAACTTTTGTGTAGTTTCAAACGTGTCTCGTGGTTTTGATCAGCAGCCAAAGCTTTAGATTTAAAAGATGATCAAAATCGAGGTTTTAATATTTATACTTTAGGATTTTGACATTTTTTTGTTTAGCGCATTAGAATCAATAACTTTTAATTCGCTATAGAATGGTAATAAATTTCCAATAAATATATAAAGTTTTGCAAATTTTTTTAATTCACATAGTATTAAGTCCACAATAAAAATGAATGGGTTTGTCTTCAATATTTTACTTTCACTAAAATGTTGTCATTTAATTTGTATTGTAAATCAGGACATCTGTCCCGCTAATAACTCATTTTTGATTGATGAGTTATGGAATTTTTAGGCTCTCAATATAGTAGTAAATTGCCTATCCGATTGTCTTTTAGCTTAATAAGCTCAAACTAAATTATATAGTAGCAACAGTTGGGATTCTTTTTGGTAACGAGTTTATCCATCTTTGAATTATGCTCACAGTAGTTTTTAGCCTGATTGAATTGTCCTTTAACTCTATATGCTAATCCTAGATGATTTTTAATGTTGTGGTAGAGTTTAGGTTGAGATTTATCATGTTAAATGAGATTTTTAATCTTTCGACTTTGCTTGCAGTAGTCAATCAACTGATTGTTTATTATATTTTTATAATAAAACAATCAGTTGAGGCTCTTTTTGGCAAATAAGTTAATTCATCTTTAGACTGTGTTCAAATTAGTTAATCACCTGATACTATTGTCCCTTAGTTTTATAAGCTTACCCTTGATTTGTAAAAGAAACAGCAACACCAGGGTGAGGTTAGTCTTCGTAGATGAGTTTTTGAATCTTTAAGCTCTATATATTGTAGCCAATTACCTATTGTTTTTTTTTTTATTATTATAAGCTAATTATAGAGTATTTAACAAAACAGCAAGATTATGGCAAGGTACATTTTGGTAAAATAGTATAATCCTCTTTAGACTCTTCTCACAGTAGTAAATAGCCTAATCATATTGTTATTTAACTTTATCATCTTAGATTATTGAAAGAAACAACGACATAAGATTGAGGTTTAACTTGGTAGGTGAGTTTTTATATACATAGCCTTTCTTTATAGTAGATAGTAGTATCCATATTTTATTTTAGCTTGATGAGCCAACTCTAGTTTATTAAATGATGCAGCCAAATTAGGGTATTTTTGATTTTGTTGACTTTTAAAATCTTTAGGCTCATCTTATAGTTTTTAATTGCCTGCTTCTTTTTCATTTAGCTAAATAAGGTAACATTTGATTAATAATTAAATTAGTAACGCTAGGGTGAGGGCCATCTCGGTTGATAAAATTTTGAATCTTTAGGCTCTCTCACAGTAGTTTTTTTTCTGATTATGTATATCTTTTCTATAAGCTAACCCTAAAGAATTAAAAATGTAGCTACATCAGGATAACATTAAGTCTATGTGTGTTTTTGAATCTTTGGGCTCAGAGTAGTTAATTGATCATCTTGCTCTTTTGCTAAATAAGCAAATCATAAATCATTTAAAAAAAAGCAACATTAAGGTAAAGTTCAATTTGTTAAATGATTTTTTGAATAATTGGACTCTGGTTTTAGTAAGTTATCATGTTGTCTTTTACATTTAAAGTTAATCCTAAGTTATTTAATGAAGCAGAAAACTTAGGTTAAGGTTTATCATGATGAGCTTATTTATATTTAGACTCTGCCTTAGAAGTCAATAACGCCGCTGTATTATTTATAGAAATAAAAAATGACCATAAATTTGGGTGAGTTTCATCTTTGCAGATAAGTTTATTTATTATTAGACTTTCACCGGAATATTTTATCGTCTAATTATATGTTTCTTTAGCCTGATAGACTTACCTGTTATATAAAAAAGTAACAAATATACTTTGAGGTTTATCTTGCTAGATGAGGTTTTCCATCTTTAGACTCTGTTTAAAGTAGTTATTTAGTTAAATTATAATAAGATGTACCAACATCAAGATGAGCTAGTCTTAATTGATGAGTTTTTGAATCTCTAGACACTCTTTGTAGTAGTTAGCTGCCTGATCATATTGTTGTTTAGCTTCATAAGCTAACCCAAGATTGTATAAACAAACAGCAAGATCAGAATTAGGCTTATTTTGGTTGATGGATTTAAGAACCTTTAAGCTCTTTTCATAGCAGTTAATTGCCTGATCATATTGCCCTTTATATTTATAAGCTAACCCTAGATTAAATAAAGTATTAGCAACATCAGGGTGAGGTTTATCTTGGTAGATGAAATTTTTCATTTTTAGGCTCTTCTCATAATAGTTAATTGACTGATCATATTGTTCTTTACCTAGATAGGCTGAACCAAGATTGTTCAAAGAAGCAGCAACATTAGGGTGATGTTCATTTTGGTAAATTAGTTTTTGAATCTTTAGACTTTCGTAATAATAGTTAATAGCTAGATCATACTGTCCTTTATCTTCATAAGCTAACCCAAGATTACTTAAAGATGTCGCAATATCAGCGTGAGGTTCATCTTGATAGATGAGTTTTTGAATTTGTAGGCTCTGGTCATAGTAGTTAATTGAAAGATCATATTGTCCTTTAGCTTGATAAGCTGAACCTAAATTGTTTAAAGAAACAGCAACCATAGGGTGAGGTTTATCTTGGTAGATGAGTTTTAGTACCATTAGGCTTTGCTCATGGTAGTTTATTGCCTGATCATATTGTCTTTTAGAATTATGAGCTAACCCTAAATTATTTAAAGAAGCAGCAATTTTAGGGTGAGGTTTATCTAGATAAATTTGTTTTTCCATATTTAGACTTTGCTCACAGTACTTTATTGCCTTATCATATTGTCCTTTAGTTCTATAAACTAACCCTAGATTATTTAAAGAAATAGCAATATTAGGGTGAGCTTCATCACGATAGATGAGTTTATTCATTTTTAGACTCTTCTTATGGTAGTAAACTGCTTGATCATATTGTCCTTTTGTGCTATAAAATGAGCCTAGATTATTTAAAGAGTTAGCAATATCAGGGTGAGGTTCATTTTGGTAGATAAGTTTTTTCATCTTTAAGCTCTTTTCATAATATTTAAATGCCTGATTGTATTGTCCTTTAGCTTGATAAACTGACCCTAGACTATTTAATGAAGTAGCAATATCATGGTGAGGTTCATCTTGGTAGATGAGTTTTTGAATCTTCAGGCACTCCTCGTAGTAGTTAATCGCGTGATTATATTGTCCTTTAGCATCATAAACAGACGCTAGATTATTTAAAGTTTCGGCAACACTATGTTGAGGTTCACTTAGGTAGATTAAATTTTGAATCTTTAGGCTTTCGTCAAGATAGCTAATTGCCTGATCATATTGCCCTTTATCACTATAGAGTGCTCCTAGATTATTTAATAATGCTGCAACATCAGGTTGATGTGCATCTTTGTAGATAAGTTTGTTCATCTTTAGGCTCTGCTCACAATAGTAAATTGCTTGATCATATTGTCCTTTTGCTCTATAGGCTAACCCTAGATTATTTAAAGAAATAGCAACAGCAGGGTGAGGTTCATTTTGGTAAATCAGTTTTTCAATCTCTAAACACCTCTCTAGTTGATTGATAGCCTTTTCGTTATTACCAAAGTTAATATATATTTTTCCTAAAGTATATCCTATTTGTAAATTATATTGATTGTTTTGGTCTTTTTTTGCCTCTTCTAAATTATTTTGAGCTTCCATATATTGCGCTAATCTAAAATGAATAAAGCCTTTATTAGTAAAATCATCTTTATAAAACTCAGTGTTTCGAAAAAAAACTTGCTTATTTTCATTAGTTAAGGTTTTGTGTTGATCACAAAACTCTTTTACTTTTTCATGTAAAGGTAATGCTGTATAAAAATATTGAAACAAACTACCTTGTTCTCCTAAATCAACTTTAGATAAATGGAATATCTGTTTAGTTTGTTCTTTAAGCTCAGATTCAGTTTCAGCTGGTTTGACAAATATTGACAAATCATCCTTCTGCGCTTTATTGTGCGAATAAGTCTTTATTCTCAGGGTAGTGGCAAAGGTTATGGCATATTTAAGATTAGCTGCTGCTTGTTGAGTAATTATTCCTTGATCCATTAGTTTATCTACTGTGTCCCACGCACTCTTTCCTTCAATACCATAATACAAACCAAGATTATACGCCATGCGATCAAGTAACCGGTAGATCTCCTGCTTCACATCAACTAATCTGCCTTTAGTATTTAATAAGTTAGGTTCTAATTTAATTAAATCACCTTTAAAAAACGTTTCTTTAGGCTTTAGATTCGGCGTTTTCTGAAGATAATCAAATTCTACCGTACCTTCTTGTAATATCTTAATTGCTCTCATCTCACAGTTTAATCTATTGTGTGGGTCTTCTATACTTACACTGTGCAAAAACATTGTAACTTTGTCTTGATAAGTTTTTACAAGATTCTCATCTCCATACACATAACAAACATTTTCTAGGATATATGGTAAGTTTTTATCTATATGACATGATTTATTTTCTTTATTTAGCACATAATGTAGCATCCAATCTACAGTTTTTATGAGCTCATACGGTTTATCATGATTTATTCTTCCAAGTGGTGTTTTGCCTCCTAGATCGAAATTAACTCCTACATGTACTAGGTGGCTCATATCTAGTTTATACTTACTGGTAGGAATGATGCTCTCTCCTATATTGATAACCTTAAAGTTTACTAATTGGCTTAAGTTCTTAAAATACTCCCTTATTTTTGGGTCATCACTTTTTTTGTAATCCTCATTCTCAGTAAGAATAGCAAACTCCAAATCTGAGTATGGCGTCATTTGCTGTAGTGCCATCGAACCAAGTCCTACTATTGCATATTTACAAGGTGAAGGAACTGTTATTTGTTGTTCACTAGCGCTATACAACTTAGCTAAAAACTTTTTCATGTATTTAGTTATATATCCAATGAGTGCTCTTGTGGCATTAACGTAAAACTCTGTATATTTTTCTTTCTCTTGTTGGGTATCAATTTTTACTTGGTGACAACGAGTTTCTATCTGCTCCATATAGAAATCAGTCTTTTTTCGCAATGCTAATAACAGATCTTTATTAGCTTGCGCTTCTTCTTGAACAACCGTCATTTTTTCTTGGTTTCCACCAATTATGGAGTATATCACCTGTTGTATATCGGATAGTTGTTTATATGGATTTACTAAATGTTGTGTTATAAACTCATTTTTGTTCTCTTTTAACTTTTCATCTAGTATAATATTAACATATTGATAAAATATTGCAGCTTCGTTGTAATATTTTAGTTCGCGACTTAAATCTCCTAGCTTGGCGGTTAAATAGCCTAAATCCATAAGAACTATAACTAAATCCTTTAGTTCTTCTTGACTCTCTTTATAAGCTAGTTGCTGGATCAAAGGTTTATAGTGGTTTTCCTCTATTTTGTTTAGTTGAATAATTTTATTAATGTTGCTTTCTTTTGAACTTAATACTTGTTCTACTTTTTCTTTTACTTCTTCTATTGATAGCCTTGCTTCTATTGTTGGTTTTACAACGTAGTCTACAAGGGCTATAGATGAATTTTCATTTATATAAGTTTCTTTAAGCGTAACTTGTTTTTTAAAGAGCTGATAATGTAGATTACCTTCTCCTAAAATTTCTTGTAGAAAAGTAAGCTGTGATATACGTAACTGCTCGGCACCTTGTGGATAAGGTGATGATATGGTAAGGCTTTTCTCGGTTATTCTTTTCACTAGCTCATCAGCAACAATTACGCCACAAGATGTATCATCTGTCATTGTTTGTCTAGCATTAGTAAAAGGACTTGGCAGACTGGTTATTGAGGTTACCTTCAAACCATTTATTTCTATGATTTCCTGCAAAGAGTTATTGAGTATGCTAAAGTTCTTTTTTGACATCTGTCCACCACCATAAGGATTGTGTGTGTATATTATTACTGAAACGTAATCATCTTTTTTATCTAAATCAATTTCTCCAATAAGCCAGTGATTATTAGTTATATTGAAAGGAAACAATATTTTTGCTTTGCAATTTTTTTCAGATAACATTACCGGCATTAATTCACCAAAAACATCTTTACAATCATCTCTCTTCTCAGGAACAGGCTGTTTTGATTTATCAAAAAAAAAATCTAATAAAGGTTTACCAGCACTATCCTTCGATCCCAAGTACAGAACGAAATATGAGTTGTAACCTACTCCAAACTTATTGTTAAGAAGAAATTTATAGTCATTAGAATGTTCATCTTTCTTAAATCCTCCGAGTTTGTACTTGATAATATTGTTAACATAACTATCGATATTTCCTTCGCTGTAATGATATTGGAGATTCACTCTAAAACTTTTAGACATTTTTTCCTAAAAATCAATTTATTTAATAATTACTATGACAAATTAATATATTGGTAGTATTAAATTAGCTATTTATATCAATTTAATTTGACTTTTTGTTAGCGATAATAAATTGTTAGAAAAATAACTAAGTTGTGAATATAAGTTGGTGGTTGCAATAATATCACGCTTCCATTAACAACAAGAAAAACTAACAACAACACGCCTCTATTAACAACAAGAAAAACTAACAACAGCACGCTTCTATCAACAACAAGAATAACTAACAACAAGATATTTCTATTAACAACAAAAAGAACTAACAACAACACTCTTCTATCAACAACAAGAAAAACTAACAACAACACGCTTTTATCAACAACAACAAAAAATAACAACAACACGCTTTTATCAACAACAAGAAAAACTAACAACAACACGCTTTTATCAACAACAAGAAAAACTAACAACAACACCCTTCTATCAACAACAAGAAAAAATAACAAGCTTTGAAAAGGTAAGGATTATTTTTTGTTTAAATTTTAGAGCCTTAAACTAGACTTTATTTAAACACTAATATTGACGAAAATAAAAAAGAATAATTTAAAATTGTTGAAGCTACGTAGATTTGTGAGATCAAAACCACGCACATAAAATGTTCTTAAAACACTTAACAAAAATTTCTCACTTTTTAGTCAAAAAATCGCCAAATATTTGATGTCATTAACTTTGCTTTATTTTGCATTGGATAGTGAAAAACTTTAAACTAGATAAAGTGTTTTATATGCAGAAAACGTTAAAGAGTTAAGCATGGCCTCTGCTTGGCTGTCTTAAGTGGTGTGCATTAGTCGAATTTGTGCTTTGACTTTTTTTATCTTGAATATTTAGAAACGATTCGCATGATAGCCTTAAAAATATCTCAAAATATAAAGCCTATGATACCAAGATCTTATTGTCAGAAAGAAATTAGAAAAAATTTGAAAGGATTCAAGCTGATTTGGATAGAGATGTCATATGGTCGGGAAAGTGGCTAGTTTTATTTAATAATGAAAAATATATAGTGATGCACATGACATTTATACTTATACGTTGTTTTTATTTGTTTCTTATTATTTTATTTATTAAAAGTTTTAACCTGCATAATACTTATATTTAAAATAATTTTTTTGTTTTCTATTTTTATATTTAGGTTAAAGTTGAAATATTTACTGTATTAGGCATCTTATACTTTTGAACTATTAAAAGATAAGAAACGTTAAAAACGAGACTATTCTTAGAGGCAGGTAACATTTTTGATGAAAAAAGAGCTCGTTTGTTGATAAAAACTGGATAGCAAATCATTTTGCACCAAAATACTCCTAAACCTTTAGAAATCCTTACCTATTGATTACTTAGGTAAGGATTTCTAAAATATTGATATATTATATTATTAATATAAATCTGGTCGGAACCCGGATTGACCTAAAAATCACAAAATCCGGCCGGAAATCCAGCCGGAATTTGTGATTTTTAATTTGTGATAAACTAAAAGAATGCATTCTTTTATTGGATATAATATAGTTACATATTTTTTAGCATTAAATGTTATTACATTTAAATATTTACAAAATTTTATCATTTATTATATTATTATAAATTTATTAAACACTCACTATTCAAATAAGGTAAATTAGGAGTTTCATACATGATAAATATAAAAAAAAATCTTTTTTTTTTAAAAAAAGTGATTATCTATAAATATTTTTTAATTTTTTTAATAATATTTTTTAAAAGAATGTCTTTGAAGATAATTCTCTGTTCTTTTGAGTTCCAGCACTCAACTGCAAATTTTAGAGTTTGAAGATCCGTATCCGGAATCAAATTTTTGAGGCCGATGATTTTTTTTTTTTTTTTTACTTTGCATTATTGTGTCCAGATTTAGTTTATGATTACTGCACAAGCCCTTGATACTATCTAAAAAAGATTTTTTGGCTGTTTTTCTTTTTAGCTGCGGCTTAATAATATTATGTCATTTTATTGTTCATCAGGCGAATAAACAAGTTTAGCTTGTTTTGTTGTATAAACATTGATATATCTTCAATAAAAAATAAGGTATGATTGTAATTTTTGCTATGTTTTGAAACGTTGAGAAGTGACTTAAGTGCATTTTTTCCAACTATATCAAGCTTTTGAATTAACATTTTTTTATGTTCACACAGCACAAGACCATACATTTGTCTTGGAACAGCTAAAATTTTATATTACTGGAAAATGGAGTTTGGGTGAGCAAAACGGATTTCTGATTGAATTAAGGTTTAGATTACCTCCCGGAAATAAGATATTAGGTAATTATTGTTTGATATATTAAGTGAGGCAGAAGGAGAACTTTTTGTATCTCATGTAAAACCTAGTTGACTAAGTTTATCATGAAATTTTATTTGTTGGTGGTTGAGAGTTATTGTGCAGTTTTAATTTGCTTTTTTCCGGTGAGCAGGAACTCGGTTTTTTCAGCATTCAATTTTATGCAGTTTTTGTGTGTGTACATATTACATATATTAATAAACTTTTGTAAGCCAGGGAGTGTGGAGCTAAGGAGTACAATGTCATCAGCATATGCTGCAACACCCGCATAGTTTCCATTGATTGATATACCTTCGACCTTTTCGTTTTTTAAGATTTCTAGTAGGTTTTGAGTATAAATGTTATAAAATGAGACGAGAGAATAGACCTTAGTGGCTATTATTATTTAAACCTTTATGCTATATAAGGTTCTGACGCCGCAATCTTCTATCTGATACCAATTTTGCTAATTTTAATTTTTTTGTTTTTTTTAACACTGCTTATATGCTCTATAACATTACTCTGTACTGTAAACTATAAAAAAATAAAATAAATAAAACAAAACAATAATAATAGTTTGTGTATGCGTATGCATACATCGTTTTTTTTATTATTTTTTTTATTTTCTGATTTATTTGCATTTAAAAATAAGAAATACAAAAAGGTGATACAGGTAATATAATAATTACTCTTATGTAACACCGACAAAAGAAGTGTGCAATGGTGATGAACATTGTACTTTTTTAATTTTGATTTGAGCAAAGACAAAGTAGACGAGTAAACAGTATAATTACGTACAGAATTCCATATATTTATAATTCTTTCACAGTAAAAAAATCTTCGTGTATCATTTTTACAACTAAGACGTGAATAAAGTTTTTGTGCATGAAATCTTGTATAGATTATCTTGATAGTAAGAAGGAGAAAATGCAAAAAATCTTGATAGTAAGAAGGAGAAAATGCAAAGAATCTTGATAGTAAGAAGGAGAAAATGCAAAAAACTCAGAAAAAGGTAAATCGACAAGGTCAAATTTTATTCTACGGCATTCAAGGGATTCTAGTATGAAGATATTGAAAAATAATCTTTATAGAGAGTACGACATCTTTTACAGACACTTCTAATAAAGGATTTCTGAACCTTTTTTAACCTTTTTTCACGTATATCTTTTAACAGTTGGGGATTTCCCTCAGAGGTACAAAATTCTATGAAAAAATCGAAAAAATCGAACATAAATTTTATAGGCTTTGATCAGAAGCTTGAAATTGTTACTGATGAAGGATTTTAAAAGTAAGTAGGAACGAGAATGTGCCTTGCTTGCAATAAAAGAATAGTGATTAGAAAATTTCATATTCGAAGATATAATATACCGATAACGATATATATATATAATATATATATATATATATATATATATATATATATATATATATATATATATATATATATATATATATATATATATATATATATATATAGTATATATATATATATATATATATATATATATATATATATATATATATATATATATATATATATATATATATATATATATATATATATATATATATATATATATATATATATATATATATATATATATATATATATACGATAAACTATATCGATATCTTGAATTGAATTAATAGATTCAATAGGTATACAAATGTTCATTGAGTATGAACTTAATGGTAAAGAACTGTTTCCATAACGTAGATAAAAAATTTTTTTGGTTGCTATACTAAGTTACGAAACATTTTGACCATTCTGAAAATTTTTTTAAGGTATTGATGAGTTGTATGCTGTTTCCATCACTGCTTGGTTGATATAACTTGCTGTCATCAGCAAATAACTTAATACTACAATCACCATTTATACATAAAGTTACATCATTTATAAAAGCTAAAAATAAGATGGGTCCCAAAACAGTCCCTTGAGATATTTCACTCTTTCCAAGAATATTTTTTGAATAAGAGTTACCAACGCAGATACATTGAGAAAGATTTGTTAAAAAATTGGCAATCCAGTTTAGCAATTCATACTGGATACTATAACAATGCAGTTTAAACAGTAACTTAGAGTGAGTCACAGAATCAAAGGCTTTCTTAAAGTCTATAAACAATATCAACTATCTTTTTGTTATTAGCAGCAGTGGTCCACTTATTTAAGGTAGTCAACAGTGTACAGGTGGACCTACGCTTTAAATAGTCAAATTGATGAGCAGTAATAAAGTTATTGATTAGTAAATAGTTTGTAATGCATTCTGCAATTATTGACTCCATAACCTTAAAAGTAATGCACGTCATAGAAATAGGTCTATATTTTGTGGTTAATGACGAGTTTCCTTTCTTATAGATCGGGAACACAATGGCGGTTTTCCAGATTAAAGGTATGCCATTTTTTGCTATTGACAATTCAAACAGTATGGAATAAGGAATAGCAATGGCATTTGCGATTGATTTTATGAGTATTGCTGGGTATCCATCAGGTGATTTGGAGGACTTTGATGGAAGATTTTGTAGGAATGAAACTACAGAGCTGTATGGACATTATGGACAGAGCTGTATGAAACAAAAGTTGCTCAATATATTATGTTGAGCAACTTATTGCTCATTTGTGAGTGTTTACACAGAATTCACGGCAGCAATTATACCTAAGTTAATGGCAAGAAGGAGTCTATTGATACTTTTTTATAAAGAAGTATAAGAAATTTATGTAAATATGTGAATATATAACCTATTTTAATTAGTAACAATATTGCTTACATATAATGTAAACATTCCATATGTATAGTGTTCCTTACAATTGTCTGTAATGGTAAAGGTCAGTAGGTTAATTTCTGTTTGCGAGTCTTTTATGGAGCGGTCGTATTTAATATAGGAGATAAATTTTTCTGAAAATTCTATTAATTAAAAGTAGGAATGTAACGGAATTGATTTTAAGTCAATCCTGTTCCTACCGGAGCTGAAATTTATTTTTACTTTATTTTTTTAAGAAATGTGACACAGTCACAATCTTTTTTCTTTTTCTTTTTATTTTAATTTTAATGAAAATAATTTTAATAAAGTTATTTTAGACCGCTTAACTGTAGCTTTGCCTTATTTTATATGCAGTAATCACTTAGGCAAGGATTTCTAAAAGTCTAGAAATATGATGGCATCAGGGCTGTCCCAAAGAGATCTTCCATAAAGGAAGGGGGGGGGGCATATGTAAAAAAAAAAAGGTTCTCCATATTTAAAATTTGTTAACTATAGTTTAAAACTTGCTCTATGTGCCAACTCAAATGATTATATGACAGCTTTGGCGGGTGGGACACCCCTTACATTCTCCCCTTCGGACACAGGCCTGGGTGACCTACCTTTAAAAATAGTCTCATTTTTAATGTTTTTTAACTTTTAAATAGTTCAAAAGTATATATTTATGTATATATATATATATATATATATATATATATATATATATATATATATATATATATATATATATATATATATATATATATATATATATATAATATATGTATACAGTATTGGACAAAACATTTGCAACCAACATCGAACAATGCTAAAAAGTGTTCCTAATTTTACATGTCTTAAAAACGAAACGAGCTATACTACCACAGCAAACAGTTCAGGAGTCTGGAGTCATAGCATGCCATGACATGAGCAATCAGCTGACAGGTGACAGCACACAGGCAGAATTTCTTTGAAAAGTGCTATTTTGCAGCGGACAAAACAATTGTAACTTTTTTGGATTATTTCATTTTCTTAAGTCTGGTTCGAGTCATCGTCACGGAAGTTTTTTAATAATTAAAGGAAGTATCCAGAAGTAACCACAAGCAATACAGAAGCTTCCAGAAGTATCCAGAAGAAGCATCAGGAAGCATGCAGAAGTATTCAGAAACATTCAAAATCATCTAGATGCATTCAGAAGCTTCCAGAAGTATGAAAAAGAACCATCTAGAACAAAAAAGTAATTGTGATGAATATCGCGTGAAAAAATGGACCGTATCAAGGCTATGTTCCAAATATCGTTCTACGGGGAAGTTGGCAGAAGATAACAAAGGTCGATTACCGCGTTCCACCACTTCTAGAGAAGATTCTATGATCTTCAGATTCGTCAAGAAGAATCCCTGGATATCATCAGTCGAGATACAAAAGCAATTAGAGCTGCCTGTATCGGACTGAACTGTATCAGACGACGTGCTGTTGAAACCGGATTGTTTTCTCGACGCCCTGCAAAGAAACCGTTGACTTCACTAAGAAAAGACTCCTGTTTGCTACATCTCATATTAATTAGAATGTGCAGAAATGGCGAACTGTCCTGTTCAGTGATGAATTGAAGCTCAACATCATTGAGAGCGATGGCATTTGCTGTGTACGTCGATCGGCCGAAAAACGCCTCGATTTACGTTACTGTCATAAGACCATCAAGCATGGTGGAGGCAATGTAATGGTCTGGGGGTGTTTTTCTGCTAACGGTCTAGGTCCAATACATCGAAACGATGGAATAACGGACAGTTTCATGAATAAAAATATCCTGAAAGATGTTATGTTACCTCATGCTGAATGGAATATGCTATATGAATGAATGAATAAAATGGGTTTTTCAGCAAGACAATGGTCCGAAACACACTGCAAAAGTACTCAAGCAGTGGTTTCAAGACAACCACCTATCGGTGATCGATTGACCGCCTCGATCTACGGATCTCAACCCTACCAAGAACCTGTGGGAGATTGTCAACCGCAGAATTAATCGTGAAGGTGTTCGTAATAAGGCTTAACTGTTTGAACAAATCCAAAGGGCCTGGCCAGCGATTCTACAAAGTTTTATTGATCACCTGATCAAATCGATGCCTCGTAGATGCAAGGCTGTGATTGACAATAAAGGATTCGCCACGAAATATTGATAGCGAAATACAGCTTGATCAACATTTTGTGGAGTTGCACTTGTTTTGTCCAGAAGGAAATCAACTTTTTTTAAATACTTTTGATTAATTTATTAATTTTCGTGTACAAATAATGAACTTTGTGATGAACAAAACTTAAAGAACGTTGTCTCTAAACAGTTACATAGTTATTTCTCTAAATTGAAAAAATGTAGCACTTTTATATGAAGAAACTAAATTAGCATTATTTGGTTGCACTTGTTTTGTCCGATACTGTATATATATATATATATATATATATATATATATATATATATATATATATATATATATATATATATATATATATATATATATATATATATATATATATATATATATATATATATACATATATATACATATATATATATATATATATATATATATATATATATATATATATATATATATATATATATATATATATATATATATATATATATATATATATATATATATATATATATATATATATATATATATATATATATATATATATATATATATATATATATATATATATATAGGAGAGGGGTGTTTGATTTTGTGAGGCAAGATGTTTTTTTCTTTATTTCAAATCTAGTAAAACCTTTCTTTTAATTAATAGATTGTCAAGCCAAACATAAAGTTGATGTATGTACTGTGCCTATACCCGACTGTGCCTATTCCAATATAACTTAAATTTGAAATTGACTTTTCAAATTGACATAAACTTTAGTAGACTTCGTTTCGTTTACGGCTTTATCAGCTGTGATAAACTCGTGTTAGAATAGATAGTGACGTCTACAACACTACATCAACTTATTATTCATGAGTTTATTTATATTATACTTTTATCAAAAATTAAATATCTTCGGAAGTTATTTGTCCCTTAAGTAGGTGTTAACTTCTACAACTTTATATGGAACAATAGAAGTTAAAAAAATAATGTATCTATATTCCAGTTCCCTGATACCTACTTAAGTCAGTCGATGTATGAACTACATTACAACTGCGACTGTATGAGTCATTTTATTACGCATTTATCTTTTTTTTCTGTAAGACTTTGAAAAATATAAACAATAAATAAGTATGATTATTAATAAACAACAATAATACTGCCCTGGTAAAAAAAATAAAAAACAGTAACTCAATTTTCAAGATTTTTTTTTTTTTGGAATTACTATTCATTATTATTTTCTTGACCTGGAGTTTTAGAATTTTAAAATAATATTAAATAATAATAATTAAAATTTATATGTATTGAAATGCATTAAATAGTTAACTAAAAGCAGATTTTTTTTTAAATATAAACAAATTAATATTTTTAACCCAAATAATGCATCCAATAGTCCAAATCCCATTTCAGAAAACCAGATAATATATCGTTTTAAGTATTATCCTTATGCGTCAATAAATAATGGCTTTGTATAAAAATAAGATCTTGTATTATATTTACATAAATCTTTTTAAAATTGACTGTAAATGTTAAAAGAAATGATTTTTAAAATGGCTTTGTATCGTAAAATCTTTTTAAAATGGCTTTGTATCGTAAAATATATCTGTAAAATGTATCTAAATGTAAAATGTAGCTTTGTATCGTAAAATTTAAAATGGCTTTGTATTGTAAAGTCTTTTTAAAATAGCTTTGTATCGAAATATCTCTTGTATTATATTTACATAAATCTTTTTAAAATTGACTAAAAATGTTAAAAGAAATTATTTTTAGAATTGTTTAAGACAAAATGAAGTAGGGGAGAGTTGCCTTAATTGGAACACTTAAGGAATAAATATTTATTGACCAAAGAAAACTATGAAAACGTTTAGGGTTTGGTTAATACAAACAGACAACCCTAATATACTTTTAACCACAATTTGACTTAATTGATTGCACTGTTATTGGAAATAAATTTGTTTTTGCAGAGATACCATTTTGTTCCAATCAAGGCAACTGGTTCCCTAAATTGGAACAATTTGATTCCTTAATCAAAACAGGTTATTAAAAAAAAAAAACAGTAAAATCAAAAAGAATTTGTAAAAAATAATTTTCATTGTTACAGTGAAAATTTAAACAGTTAATTCAAATCTTATTATAGGATTAGTACTACCCTGACAAAAAGTCTACAAACGAAAAATTGTATAAAGCCTCAACTGTTTAATCAATAAATAAAGTATTATTTTTAAAGTTTATGGTTGTTATTAAGTATTTTTTTAATTGCACTGGAACTATTTTTACAACCCTTTGATTTCATTACTGATTAGATAAGGAAAACTTTAATGTTCCAATCAAAGGAACTTTCGTCTATTTTGTTATATCACTTCAATAACATGCTTGCAGCAACTTATAAGATAAGTTTATACTGTTATTTTGCATTTTAAATCCCATCGAATTATATACAAAAAACAGTATTTCCATATTGCACCATAGTTTACCCAGCGCAATCAATATAGTGTGTACACAATATTATATCACTTAAAAAAATAACGCAAAAAACTTTTAAATCAAAGGTGCAAATGCTTTTTTTGAGGAATAACTTTCAAAATGTGTCAAAACGTAGAAAATAATGCGTTTTACTAAAAAGATGCAAAATATAGCCATGATTCATTTTTTTTCAAAAATAAATGCAAGTGTTCTAAATAAGGCGCTGTTCCAATTTCGGCAACTCTCCCCTACTATTATACAGTTTAAGTGCTCCCCAAAAATGCTGTATCAATTTACCCTATACTTGCTAATAGAAAATAATAGCTTAACTTTTAGTATTAACTTGTTTTTTCAATGATTTTGTTTAAAGAAGTAAAAATACGGATTGTAATTTACAAAATAATGTTACTTACCAATATACACATTGAATAAGGGACCTTAAAACTTGTGAGCTTTAAAAACAAATAAATTACTTTGTCATTAAAAAAAACACAAATTTTGACCCCTCGCAGGTCTGATGTCAAATTATTTTTTTTCAAAACATAGCTCTAGTAGTAACTGTTTTACTATATGAAAGTGGTTGTCATAATTCCTAAGATGCCTCCACAGTTACAATGTTTCATGGTGCCCCACTCTCACCCCTACTTTTACTAAATTGCAAAGTTTTATTACTTTTTCACCTCTGATTTGAACCCACAAACACGTTTAGATACTGATACCGAGATCAGCGCACTAAATCTTTAAGTTACTGAAGATGTCATACTATAAAAAAAATTAATTTATAAACTTTTTATACCGATGTCATAGTTAAACACTTTTTAGTGGGTAATCTAGTTAACTGCAACTATATTGAATAAAAAAATTTTAAAACAAATATTCGAAAATTGAAAAAAAAATTACAATTACATAAATAACAGCTAAATAGAATTTTATTATAAACTTCATTTTTATTTTTATCGAAAACAAATTATTATTATTTATTCAAAACAATTTTTTTCAAATAATATTTCATATTTAAAAATAAAGTTTTAGATTTTTATATATAGTAAACTAAATTAATGCTGAAATAACACTTCTTCGTGATTGCTTCTATCAAAAAAACTGACTATCCACTGTGTCATTTTGGTTTATTCAAATATTTTTTCTTTAATTACTATTATTGGTTTTAGTAAAGTGTTTTAAAATAATTTTTAAAATCTAAACTCCTTTTTAAACATCAAAAAATTGAGATTTAATTAACTTGTGCTTGTTGTTTTATTTGGAAAGGATCAAAAAAGTTTATTAAAGCAACTTCTGCGATACAACTTAATATTCAAAATTAAATTTGGAGAGAATACGATGTAGGTAAAGAGTGTTGTCCAAAAAACTTCCTGCAAAACAAATTTATATGCATTGAGCAAGAGAGGAACATCAAAATTAAATGATTGCATTGAGAAAATATCTAAAATTAAAAGACAAAAACTCAAAAGATCATCTGAGTTTAGTGAAATATTAGATTGCAAATAATAATCAAGATATCATCGATAGAATCATTAAAAAGATGTGTGATTCCTGCTTTTCTTTAATAGGTATTCTTAAATAAATTTAAAATATTTTATGTTTGTTGTTTTCAATTTTTTAAATATAATTATAACATACTATTAGAATTATTTTTAGGTTATTTTTATTTTTATACTTTGTTACCGAGCCAATAAAAAGTACGAAAATGTCGAAAATTTTACTGTTTTCCAAATTATTCAAGTAATTGATTAAAAATATTATAAAACAGTCCTGAGATACGTAGAATACACGCAAGATTTTAAATAATTTAACTTACATTTGCAACCAGCTGATTTGCAAATAACTGCAGCGTGAAAACTTAGTACTGTTTTGTGAAAAAAATTGATTTTGATTTTCTTAAGAACTCAAATAAATTTGCTCTATTTATTTAAACAGCTTTAGTAACTAAATTCTTTGAAAGCCTACGATTATCTAAGCAAAAAGTCAATAAGTGCTTAGTAAAACTATTTATATATAAGTAATATTTACTTCCTACAACCTTAAGAAATCTTCAATTAAATAAATAAACATCAAGAAAGCAACTTTTGTTTAAGTAAGTTTGTATATTTTTTTTTTTTAAATTTAAATTAAGCTTTACAATGTTTTTACAGCATAAAAATTTCAACCGGAGCTGGCAGAAGACAAGGTCTTATCATAATAAATAAAATATTTTAGAATTCCGGTTTTATCCGGTCACCTAATATCTTATATTTTATAATATAATTTATTACAGTACCAACTGTAATAAATAAAATGAGTTTTGAAACCTTTACATTTTTTACATTTCGCCACGTTAGAAATATTTTGATTTATTTTAATCTTCACATTTTTGAGTTTTAAGAACAATTTAAAAAAGTAAAAAACATTAGGAGACGGCACATAAAACATTAGTTGTACAATAAGTTATAAAAAGATTACTTATTTTTATTACTTTTTTACAACTTTAAAACTCCAAAAAACTTTTATTATAAATTTACGAAAAGCGTAAACAAAAAATATTCTCTCAGAATAAACTAGAGTTGATAATGCCGCCCGGCGGCAAAGTAACTTTCGGCCAAGAAGCTGACTTTTTAGGGAGACAAAAGCTGTTGGCGGCGGCCTCCCAATCAATTTTTAGTGGCAAAATGCTCTTTCTTCCGCCTCCAGTAGCTTCTGCCCTTCTATTGGCGGCCGCAGAAAGAGTAACTTTAGTTACAAAAGTAACTTTAAAATTTGTTTAGATTTAACACATTAACAAAGTAGAGACCCTAATTAATAAAAAAACACTTTTAAACTACAAAAGTTTACTTATTTATATACAAATTCATTTTGTTAAAGTAAAACATGACAAACAAAAAGTAAGACATTACAAACAAAAAGTGAAACATGACAAACAAAAAGTAAAACATGACAAAAAAAAAGTGACAACATGACAAACTCGCCTAATCCTATATTAAAATAAAAAGCTTTTTTTATCAGGGCAAACTGTAAAATAAATTTAGGGTTTTTTTGATTTTCATCAACAGATTTCAAGTTTCCTTAAAAAATCGGTTTGTGCCCAAACTTTTTTCCCAAAATGAGGGGTTGTAAATTTTGTGTTTTATAAAAACGTCTAAACAACGTATTTTTAAACAAGATTTATTTTGATAAAATTTGTACATGAATTTTTATACAGTTTAAGCTCATTTATTTCATACCGTTAATATTCTGTAGAAGGCATACAAGCAACATTTGACGTTAAGCTGCATTCTTGCATATATTTCGTAGAATGCATGCTAGCAAGATTTTAAATTATTTGTTTTACATTTGCTACCAGCTGATTTGGAATAACCGCAGCGTGATAACTAAGTACTGTGTTATTAACGTCTAGATTTAACACAAGAAAGTTTTCAAGCTTGTTATTTTATTGTTTTATCTGGTTTATTTTGTTTTTGCTTTTTTAGAGTCACCTCCACAACCCTCTTTAATGATACCACTGCATATTACAACTTATTATACTACTGTTTTTCAAAAAATAAAGTTTTTCTTTGTAAATTTCGATTTTTCATATTTTCTTCGCAGTCATTTTACAACTTCCCATTAAAGTAGTAAACAGTGGTTAGTAGTTGCAACGACGTATAAATACATGGATTAAGTGGATGAAACACAATGTTATAGATCATTGTTATAGATTACTAAAATTCTATGCGGGTTAGAATTTTTAAGGTCATCTTTTGAAATAATTTTACAAAATAAAATGACAATCAGCCGGTATTTTTACTTTGCTAAGTTTTTTTACTAAACATTTTATTACCGTAAAACACTAAATTTTGGGAAATATAAATGCATTTTATCTGATTAAGAATGTCTTATATTTTTGAAAGAATTTTTATTGGTATGCAAGCTTTGTTTAATAATAATAATAACCTAGTTGATGGTATAACCTTTTATACGGGTAAATGACTGATGTTTTTGCGAACTTTTTTGGTTAAACTTATTCATACAAGTTCGACGGTATTATTTATTTCAATTACTTGGTTGTATATTTACTATTCTTTCATTGTTTTTAAGGCATTAGTTTTTGTCCACAAATCTCCCGTTGTCTAAGAACGCGTCGAATATCTGCAATTGTATCACATTTAATTATATAACCTGTTCGATTATTAAACAAACACGCGCAAAATTTGTGCGTGTTTGTTTAATACCAAAAAATTGTAACCATTGCAAAGCATTAAATTTAATGCTTTGCAATGGGTACAGCTAACATTGTTCGAGCAGCTTTTTTTAATTCAGTTCAATGGACAAGAAACATATTGAATGAAAATATGATTGCTGGAGATTTGTACTTCAAAATTCGCAAAATTACACGATTAAGTGAACCCAAAGCTTTCTCAATTCTTGCTAAAGTTTCTTGAAACTCGATAATCTTGCTATTGTGAGACGCAGTTAAATTATGAACCGAAGAAAATTTTTTTTGAATACGACAGTATTTGACTCTGCAAAGTAAATTTGATTAATGTACAAAACGATTGTGAAGTACTGCTCACTTTACTCACTCACAACGATTGTGAACTACTGCTCACGATGACAATGTAGATGCAGAAATAGAAAAGCGGCAACAAAAAAGACGTGCTATAAATTAAACTGATGGCACAAAAATGGTCATAAAAAACGTCCCTGCAGAAGTACATTTTCCATTCTTCATGATGCATAAGGATACTGAAAAATATTTTTACAGTCATCTTCTTCGATATGAATTATACCGTTCAGAGAGTGAGCTATTGGATGAATTCAAAAACGCTCAAGAAGCATTTTTGGTTTGAGACAATGAACTTAAAGAATCTAGCAGGTATATAGAGACTTTCAGAGAAGGAGATAGACAGCTGGAGGATACTTTCAATCAAGCACAAGCCTTCAATATTCTTGAAAGACCAGAAGAAATTGTCGCAGAAGAGGTGGAAACTGAACAATCACGAATGACTGATGAACAATTCCAGTCAGTTCGTGCAGCAATGAATGCTAAACAATGTGAACTATTCAACTTTATTATCAACAGCATTCAACAGCAGTTGCAAGGTGACACACAACGTGTTTTGTTGTTTGTTATTGATGCAGGAGTATGGGAGTGCAGGAGTATTGGTGCAGGAGTAGGGAACATATTTACTTTCAACGTTCTCATGGAGAAAGTTAATCAATCCTTCAATAAAACAACTGTAAAAGTTGTAGCTTCGACTGATGTTGCAGTAGGGTTAGTAGGGTGGACCCACTATCCATAGTTTTCTCAAATTGTTGGTTCAAAAGGACGGAGTTATAACGCCGAGTATGCCAACATTAACAGGACACTATGTTGAAGTTGAGAAAGGTCCTGTCAATGGTGCTATGGTTACAATTGTAAAACTTACAATTTACGAAACTACGATGACAACTTTTCATCAGTTTGCATCGATTTCGGTAGAGATGGAGCTTATTTATTTGAACCTAAAGCTGCACAGATTCCTGTAAAGTACAATTTCGAAACGGTTGAACAATGACAGCTGCCACTAATTCTGTGTTGGGTCTCAACAGTTCACAAAACGCATAAATGCACCATTGACAGAGCAGTTACCTACCTTAGAAAAAAGCTATTTGTCTACGGCCAAGCTTATGTAACTCTTAGCCGAGTTTGATCATTGGAGGGACTACGCATCGAAGAACTAGACTGCGGTGTACTGACAGGAAAGAAGCAATGCAATGAATATACCTTCCAAGAAATAGAAAGAATGCGCCATTAACTACCAAAAGATAGTACTTGCAATCAATAGTACTTACAATTGAACCATTTAAATTTCTTAGCAGAATAAAATGTAAATAATTTAAAAATATATATAAAAAATCTTTTTGAAAACAACATTTTAAAGATGGACTATAAAGTAAAAAATAAACTATTTCACGGGACCCAAGGACTTTTTGTACGTACACAATCTGAAATATCAATGACTGAAAAATTTTGGGCACCAATAGGAACAAGTTGTACTTAGTTGCGCAACATTTTCAGTCATTGACCTAAATGGGTATTTCAGGTTGTATACGTACACGAAGTCCTTGGGGCCCACGAAATAGTTTATTTTTTACTTATTAATCCATTTTTAAAATTTAGTTTTTAAAAGGTTTTTTTAATTATTTTTTATTTAATTATACCTTGAGATTGTTCTCTCACATTGATAACATAATAATAAATTGATAATTGCAGAAAAATTATTACAAAAATGGACACTCCAATTATAATTATACTCCTGAATAAGAGTTATTTATTAAAAAACTAAAAATTTTTAATTAAAATAATTTTTTAAACTTAAAATTTGAAAAACAGCTTTAAACAATCTCCAAAAATATTTTAAAGAAATTATGAAATATAGGTAATTAGAGAATAAAATAATAGGCAACTTCTTCGTAGAACATACTGCTATAAAAATTTTTTAAATTGGCTTGTACTTCCTTTAACCTCGTTGCAGGAAGGTAAGTTGTCAAGTACAGTCAGTCAATACCTAAAAAGCAAATATATTAAATTACTACTATCATATCAATTTACCATACTCGTTCCATTTTCATTCAATTTGTAAACTCTAATTCATAAATCTAGACACATTGTAATTTATATAGCTTTTTGAACACCTAACTTTAGATATGTTGTGGATTAAATAGCTAAACTTAGGCTTAACTTAATCTTAAGCCAATAGAATAACTTAAGCTTCAACCATTAGAACTACTATATACATCTACACCTTAATTTATTCACAATAAATAGAAAGCATAACGTTAGGAAAGTCTTCTCATCAATACTTTTATAACAGATAATATTTATCAAAACTAATAGAAATGTAATTTCTATTAGTTTTGATAAATATAATTTTGCCCATCACTCAATCTCGCCCACCATCTTTAATTATTTTTATTCAGTTAACTCACACGCTGCACCATCAAAAAGACATTATTTTAGAGCAGCAAACCAGCCTTATCAACATCAAAACAACTTTGAACTCAAAAGAATCGCAAATAAAAAAGTCTCTAAAAGAAAATTTATTGGTTTCGGTAATTTTTTTGCTACTTAATTAGCCGAATTCAAACCTGCTAATGAAAATCTACCAAGTTAATTATTTATTATGCATGTTAAATTTTAATTTAATTTTGTTCTCCACTGTTTAATCTCTGATTATAATAACATTTATAATTGTTTGAAATGGTAGAATATGCATAAAATTGTTTTTTGCTCAACCTACCAAATTAACTCAATCTCGCCCACAGAATAAATAAATTGTTGCCCAATGCATTTAATCTTGTCCGGGTGGGCGAAAATAGATGCAGCATAATATATTAAGACTTACACTACCAGCAACTAATGTTTTAGTTATTAAAAATAACTAAAACATTAGATCCAAAACGTTAGGTTCAAAAGGTCCAAAACTTATTTTATGCATAATAAGAATGTTTTTATTCTTCTTTAATAGACTTTTGCTATTACTTAGCTAAATGCTTATTTACTTCATTGTAAATTAAGTACTGCGAAGTTCTAGGGTTAGGATCAGGTTACAAATACTAACATATGGTTTTCACCAAGTGTTAATATTTGTAGCTATTGTAAATTTGGAGCACTTTATTAAATTAATATGACATTGATACTGCAATTTAATTTATCTTAAAAAAATATGGTTAAAACAAGAGGTGGGGGAAGTAGATCATTATCAAGATTTCACCGGATGTTGGTTGGAAAGATTGCTTCTGTAACAGAGGCTACAATATGTTATAATACGACGCATCTTCATGATGCTATAACTCCTTCAGCATCTGGCAGTAGTACTCTTGATATTTGTCAATTTAAACAGCTGCCTACAATTGATGTTTCTTTAACTCGTGTCAATCGTTCCAATTATTCCATTAATCAATCAGTCACTGTTAAGAAACGGGACAAAATTATTGATTATGCTAGCAGTAGAGCAAAGTTAGGGGTAGGTTTTGGAAAATCACAGTTCCTGAATTATGCTGGGAGACTTGCCGCAAAACATAAATTCAACTTCAAGAAAGAACTTCCAAGCAACCATTGGTGGGCTAGGGTTAAACATCCAGGTCTTTATGGGGTTTTTACACTGAGTTCGCGCCTCCGGGAACAAATTGGAACTGGTCCAATAGTGGTTGGAATAAACAGGGTCAATCAAAACTATGGTTGACCAAGACATGTTTAGAAAATATTGGTCCACAACGTCCTCAGTTACTGATTTTGGATGGGCACGACTCTCATAACTTTATTGAGCTAAATGATAATGCTATCCAGAACGAGATACATTTAGTTAAAATGCTTTTAAACACATTAAGCTGGCTTCAACCATGCAACCGCACCTTATTTAAGCCACTGAAGGATTATTATCGATCTAGAGCACAAGATCTGATGAGTCAGTTTCCAGGAATTATCACTTGTCATTCAAATTTTGTAGGGATATTTGTTTCAGCTTAGGAAACAGCAATGACTTCTAGCAACATTACATCTGGGTTTAAGTCGTGTGGAATTTATCCATTTAATCCTCAGGCTATTCCTAGTGATGCATATTTACCAAAATATCTACACATAACTGAGGATATATCGGTTAATACAGCTGAAAACAATTGTTCTTTGGTAGGTATTGTACTATCGTGTTTTTGCTAATACTACTATACAATAAAAATTATTATTTAAACTTTAGCTAGCAACTGTAACTAATATTTTATGTACAAATTGATAAAATTTCTGAATAAAGTTTAAAGTTTACTAACTTGCATTTCAATTGTATTATTTATCATTTTCTTAGAAATTCCAACCATCAATTGTTCAAGAAATTAATTTTTTAGACGTTGATGCTTCTATAGATGCTGGAAATATTGCTAATTATCTAGAACAATTACAAAATGGCACTGAAGAAGATAACGCAACTCACAGTTCGTTACTAAACAAAACTTCTATTTTGGAAGCAGAGACTGTTGTTTGTAATAATCAGTTTGCATATTTAGTCAATCCAGTTAAAGAAAAAAATGTTGACTGCATTGTGAATAGTTTTACCAATCTTACTAAGCAAAAAAAAAAAAAAAAAAAGAAATCTTAGAACCATCAAACTTTAATTCAGATTTTCAAACAGTTTCAGATTTTCTGTTTGCAAACTCTTTCTACCCTGGTAAGTCAATCATTTTATAGTTTTTTTTTTTCATTTCATTTGATCCAGTGATTAATAGTTGCATAACAACAATCCAACTTTTAATAAATTTTTAGTTTTAAAGTAATACAAATTTTTTTTAATTATTTAAATAACTGTTATTTTATTGAATTTATATGTTTTTATCAATGCAGGTGATGGAGATGACAACAAGTGCCAACAAGTCTATAGCAACAACAAAAAAGAAGTTCATTATTATCTAAATTGCAACCATTGGTTGACCCGAGAACAATACTGACTAATATGTACTAAATATTCGACAATATTTTTTTTATATAACTAAAATGCATACAACTTTGTTTTATCTATATAAACTTTTTTATTATATTTATTTAAGAACACTATTATCACAAATAAGACCATTCGGTCTTATTTGTGATAAGACCTAATGGTCTTATCACTAAGCACCGCCGCAAGGGCTTAACCATTTAATGAGTTGGTTCCCCATTTCGAGCTTTACCGATAAAGTATAAGTGTTTTGAGCAGGATTCGAACTTGCAACCCTTAAACAATAAGTACCATGCTCTAATCACTTCGTCACGGCTGCTCAATATAAAAATTGATGTGTTGAAACTATACTTTATTTACTTATTTTACAATTACAATTGAGATTGATCCAGATTCAAGTTAGAATCTAGGAAGAAAGTTCGCATTCACAAAAAGCCCATGGTTTTATACTTTTCTAATTAAAATGGTGCAATTGAGCATAGATATTAACTAACGAGATTTAATCTCACTCACCAGTATATAACGTCGCCATACGCAAGTATAAGTTCTTTTTTAATTTACACAGTGGGCAACATTAAATCAACATGACGAGATTGAGTTCAAGTGAGCGAGAATCAGTGCTTTTGAAACACTGTACCATTTATAATGGTACCGCCAACTTCTCTCATAAAATCTAAATAATTTTACATAGTTTTTTAGCTGAAGGAATAAGCTATCTAATGATGTATAGTTCAGCTGTGCAAGTCTAATAATAGCCTGTCAACATCAATTTCAGTGCGGATGTGGGCGAGGTTCAATTAAGTTATCATTATTATATAATTATCATTATTTATATAATTTTAAAATTTGTTAGTTTTTGTTTTTTTATTGTCAATTTCAACCTTATTTAACAAAGTTGGAATTAACAATTAATTTCTAAACAAGCAATTTTAAAAATTATGAAATTAATAATGTAAGATTAATTATAAACATAAGTAACATAAAAAGCATATATTTTATCAATATAAACAAACAATTAAATAATTAAAAATCGAAAGTTAAATTCTTGCAACATTAAAAATGGAGATATCTTTAATCCTATTATTTTAACGTCACTTATCGTGACGTTAGAAAAATAGGGTTCCTTATTATTATTCTAACGTCACAATAAGTCAATTTCTCATAAAACAATTTTGACACAACTAATATTTTATGAAAATAAAGTCTGCGCTACCTATAAATTGTTAGAAAATATGCATAGTTTTATCATTAAGCTTATAAATAATAGATTAGGTTTTGATAGCTTAATGATAAAACTATGCATATTTTCTAAATTGTTAGAAAATATGCATAGTTTTATCATTAAGCTTATAAATAATAGATTAGGTTTTGCAATGATCTGTTTATTAGATATTTTTGAATGTCACCGAGTATTGAGTCCCATAAGTTTTGTTTACTCCGTTACAATCCAATCAATGTTTGTAAATTATTATTGTCTTTATAATAAATTCAAGTTTTGTGAAGTATTTTTCATTGCTATAATTACAGCCAACATGTTTATTATATAACACAAGTTTATTGACATGAAAAACTGAATTTTTATGACAATCTGCACTGTAAAAAAAATTATTACAAGCAAACTACTCCTTTATTGACGTTTTTAAATAGTTTAACAAGCAGTAGAAAATAGTCTAAGCTAAATTTCCGATTCAAAGGAAACCTTGATACACATAAAAAGTCTAATATTGTCTTTATAAAATAAGATTTTTTTAGTATTTAAAATGTGAAAATACTGTCCACTCTGTTTCAAAGAATACAAAGTATGCTTTATAAGTTATGAATTGCGCTTCGCACATGATATAATCATGTTAAAATAACTAGAAAACTCAAAAAATATTTAAAATAAAAAAATAATATTAAGGATGAAAGTTCTGGGATTCCGAAATTTTTCGATCTCGTACAAATGGCTGATCTCGAAATAGATTACAATTTATACTCTAAAAATAACGGTTGCTTCAGAGGCGGATCCAGACCATCTAGAAAGCGGGCAACTTTTAAATTATTTTGATTCGGTGCATCCAGACTATTTTGGAAAGAATGGAGGGAGTGAGGTGGTTGATTTGATCCAAACTATCTAATAAAGTAGGGGGAAGAATGACAATTTATAGGTTTTTTAGTAAACTTTTTTAGAATATTAGTCTTTCACTTTCTTAATGTAACTATGAAACTAAGTTTTTACGTAACTATGAAACTACGTTATATATCGATATATATATATATATATATATATATTTTAATGTGTTGTTTACATTTGACGTAATATATATAAATTACATATTTTTTAAATACAAACAAGGTTTTTAAAAGAAGATCACAATGATCTTATCGTCAGAAGCTTTTTACAAAAGAGAGTACGTAAAATATTATAAAAACGCCTTTTTACAATAAGAGTACGTATAAAATAACATAAAAACAATAAATTGCATTTAGATAAATGAAAATAAATTGTAAACGTATAAAACAAAACTTGAACATACATGGCAATAAAAATTATTATTATTATTATTTTTTTTATCACAAGATAAATTAAAAATATTCAAAGATATTTTCAATAGAGAGAATGAGGTCTTTTAATTTATTTTTAAAAACGGGATAAATTAGGAGTAAGTCAAAGTCAGACAAAATAATTTTGTTCCAGAGATGAGCTGCACGATATGCACGAGTGAAACAAAATTGATTAAATTTTGTACGATAGAATGGTTCATTTAAATAATTATTATTCCTCATGTTAAACTTGCTTAACGGTTTCAAAATAAAAAGATCTTTAAAAATATAAGGAAATAAATCATGATTCGACATATAAACAAAGGATAAATTTTTATATACGTTTAGTTTATATATATTGAGGATTTTCATTTGATTAAAAAATATTGAGGAATGTGCGAACCGCAGAATTAATTAAACAGATTGCATGTTTCTGACGGCGATAGAGACGTTGTAACTTGCTTTGATCAGTGCTACCCCAGGCAATAACTCCATAACTTATATAATTGTGTATAAAAGAGTAATAAAGTTTAGTTAAATTATTTTTATCTAAATGAGTACGCGTCTTATATAAAATTCCGATACTTTATGAAACTTTTGAGCAATCATAGTTAATATGATGTTTCCATCTGATGTTCTCGTCAATAAAAACCCCCAGGTATTTAGTTACAAAATCTCTTTTAATTTCAATGTGGTCAATAAGAATTTTTTGTAGATTTGGAGGTAGAAAACGTTTTTTGGAAAGCGGGTAGAAAAAAATCCATTTTGTTTTGGTTATATTTAATGTTAATTTGTTACTTTTAAACCATTTAGATATGCTTTGAAGTTCTTTGTTCATCATGGAGAAAAGTAGATAGATGTTATTTTTTGAGAGAAATAAGTTTGTGTCATCAGCAAACATAATACTTAGAAGATTTGATGCTTTATGCAAGTCGTTGATATATATTAAAAACAAAAGAGGGCCGAAGATGGAACCTTGCGGAACACCACAGGAAACATTTAAAAACTGTTTATGATTAAGTTTATTACAAGAAACAAATTGTTTTCTGTTTGATAAATAAATTTGAAACCATTTAATTACTCTTTCGTTTATTCCGTAATAACTAAGTTTAAAAAGCAAAATATCATGATCGACAGTATCAAGTACTTTTGAAAGATCGATAAAAATTCCTAATGAATTGAGATTTTTCAAAAAAATTGAAGATTTTACATTCCAACTGGATAATTGCATGCTCAGTTGAGTTATTCTTTTTAAGGCCAAACTGATTGTTGTATAATAAATTATTTAAACTAAAACAATTAAATACTCTATTGAACATGATTCTTTCTAGTATTTTTGAAAATATAGATAAGATAGAAATAGGCCGGTAATTACTTATATCAGATTTGTCACCTTTGGAAAGTGGAATGACTTTAGCAATTTTCAATTGATCAGGAAAGACTCCTTGTTCTATTGATGATTTAAAGACTTTAAAAATAATATATTTTATTTGTTCAAAGCAATCTAAAATTATGTTACCATCGATTTCATCCGGTCCAACTGCTTTATTTTTTTTAGTGTTTTGAAGGCTTTTTCGAACTCATCAAATAATAACTCATTAGATAACTTATCCGAGTGAATGCAATTATCCATTGGTACTAAGGGATCATCCATAAATTATGTCACGCTTTTTTTTTTGACAGTTTTTGACCTTCCCCCTCCCCTCGTCACAAAATTGTAAAACATAAGAAACAAGTTTTGTATGAGTTGTCACAAAACCACCAACCCCCCTCTGTGTTGCAGGGAACCTGAGCATGATTTTGACTTACCGGTAATTTATTATTCCAGAAGTGTTTACAATTTTTATTATTTCCCAGAAGTGTTTACAATTATTTTTTGCTTTATTGAGAACTTTAGAATAGTTATGCTTTTTTAAGTTTTTTCGAAATTTTCAAAAAGATTTTTGTAATCTTTGTATATTTTCTCATTGGCGACTGATTTATTTTTTAGATATTTTATGTATAATTTCTGCTTAACTTTTGATGATTTTTTTAAATTTTGGTAACCCACGGAGAATTAATATTTTTCTGATTTATTGTTTTTTCATATAAAGGAAAATTAGCATCATAAACAGAGTAAAATGTATTAATGAAATTATCGTAAATGTTGATTGCATTATCACTACAGTCGATGTTCTTCCAATGGAGCAATGTTAGTTGTGTTTTAAATTGCTCAACGTTTTTTTGGATATAGTTACGTAATTTAACTTTTATTTTTGTTTTAGTCATTATTTTAGAGTTGAAGTTTATGGTAAAAAATATAGGGAAATGGTCAGATATGTCTGTTTTTAAGATACCTTTATTTAAGTCACTGTTAAAAATATTATTTTTTAGAATGTTTTTAATTAGCTGATTTTGGAGTTACTCTGGTTAGGCGATTTATCAAAGGATTGGCTCCCATTTCAAAAATAGAATCATAAAATTTTTTAGCTTTAATGTCCATAGAGTAGTGGAAGCAATTCATATTAAAATCTCGTACAATAAAATTCTTTTTTTTTTCAAGAATGCCTTTTTTGAAAAGGTTTTCCTCAAAATACATGTTTATGTTCTCAGTCACACCGTTCGGAGGTCTATAGCATCAGCTCAGTAAAATGTTTTTAGATTGATTGTTAAGAATTCCAATAGTTTAAATTTCTTTGTCGCCGTCAGAAACACTTAAATCATTTCTAACATAATGTGCAATACTTTTATTTACATAAATAAGAACTCCTCCACCACGTTTATTGACAAGTCTCTATTGTGAAATTAATTTAAAGTAAAGAAGATTAAAATTTCAAGTAGTATTTAAATCATTTTCAGTTATCCAGCTTTCAGTTAAACAAATTATATTTAAAAAATTGATGGTTTCTTGTAACAAATTGAGAAGGTTTTTGAAATTGCGGTTTAGGCTTCTGATATTTATATGAAGAATTCTTAGTTGATCAAAATTATTGTTTTCTGTATTTTTATAAGAAAACCCTTCTAATTTGTTAGGATAATAATATAAACAATCCGTAATAATGTCATTGAAATAATTAATATCTGGATCTAAATTTTCATAAGATGAGAAGTGTCTGATTTCTGAAAAATTAAAAGTAAATGAATTAAAATTGTTTGTTTCAGACGTTATGATTAAGTTATAAATTAGAGGAACTTTCTTAACCACTATATGTTTTAAAAAAATAAATTATCTTTTATGATCTACTGATCGGGGTGACTGAATAAGCTAATTTCATAGGTGCAAGTGCATAAGTGTGAAGCATCTGCTCGAAAGCTTGAGTTTAAAAAAAAAAAAAATTTATATATATATATATATATATATATATATATATATATATATATATATATATATATATATATATATATATATATATATATATATATATATATATATATATATATATATATATATATATATATATATATATATATATATATATATATATATATATATATATATATATATATTCCATCAGTCCAATTTTTTTTTGCACAACGTGCAAAAAAAAATTGGACTGATCGCCCTCATCATCCACCCCCCTTCCTATGGATCCGCCCTTGGGTTGTTTTGAGGGGGTGACTGAATAAGCTAATTTCATAGGTGCAAGTGCATAAGTGTGAAGCGTAGGTGCGAACTCGAATTGGAACTAGCATAAGTGCGAAGCATTTGGGGCTGCCTATTAATTACGTCAACAAATTTTTTGAAATTTTTACCTCCCCCCTCCCCCTTGTCAACAATTTGTCAAATTTCCAGAGACCCTCCCTATAAAATTACGTCAATTTTTGATTCCCCCCCCTATACAAAGAAGATACGCTGCAAATTTTCCGTTATTTAAGCAATAACCCCCTCCCCCACTATTTTGTTGACGTAATTAATGGACAACCTTTACAAAATCTTTCGGTTTCAAAATATGCCGGCCGCAATCTCTGGGTTTCAAATTATGCCGGCCGGACTCGGTGCTGTCAAGTCCAATAATTTGTAGGCCAGTTGAAAGTCGCGGTTTTGTTTTTGTTTCTACTAAAATGGCTTCTCCAAGCGTTTGTGAGTTATCTGCAGATCTTAAAGCAGCTCTAAAAAAGTTCCGCTTCCGTAAAGGAGAAACATTTGCTGCATTGGTAATGAAAATTGATCCTGAAAAGTTGTTAGTTGTTGAAGATGAAATATATGAGGATATATCATTTGAAGATTTCGTTTCAGAACTTCCAGATCATTCACCACGTTATGTAGTAATTAGTTTTCGTAAAGCTCATCAAAATGGTAGAGTTTCATATCCGTTATGCTTTATTTTTGTAAGTCCTCAAGGAGCAAAGACTGAACTCCAAATAATGTATGCTGGATCAAAAACTGGCGTTGTAAATGAGCTAGGTTTAACTAAAGTTTTTGAGGTAAGAGATGTTGAAGAACTAACTGAAGAATGGATAAATTCGAAGCTTGATCTTATATCAAACCACTAATTATCTGTTTATTTATGCGAGAATGTGTGTGTGTGTGTGTGTGTGTGTGTGTGTGTGTGTGTGTGTGTGTGTGTGTGTGTGTGTGTGTGTGTGTGTGTGTGTGTGTGTGTGTGTATTTATTACTTATAGAAATAAAAATAGTTATAAAATTAAAAATGCATATACTAACTGTTGTTAATAAATTCTTTTTACTAAGTTTTATGTATTGTCTGTTAAGACATTGTTTTTATTAATACAATGTAACTTTGTTCATACACAAGTATTGTAACTACAATGTAACTATGTTCATACATAAGTATTGTAACTACAATGTAACTATGTTCATACATAAGTATTGTAACTACAATGTAACTATGTTCATATATAAGTATTGTAACTACAATGTAACTATGTTCATACATAAGTATTGTAACTACAATGTGACTATGTTCATACATAAGTATTGCGTTTCATGAGTAAAATTCTACTAATCTGTATTTTTTGTAAATTTTTTGAAAAACTTAATTGATAAAAATTTAATTTAAATGTTTTTATGCAATGTTTTACTAAAGAAGTTTTAATACACCAAGCAATAATGAAATATTTTAACAAACTGTTTAATAATCAATCAGTTATTATTTTTATAGTTTTTAGAATTATGATTATAATTTATATCAAAAGAATATAATAAACATGTAAGAATAATTTTTTTAAATATAAGCTTATAAATAATAAATGTATAAAATATTAAAATAGCTATGCTACTTTTTGATTTATTTTTCTTTAATTGTTTATATCAGAGATAAAAATAGAATGTGGAGGCTAAAGTTTGTAAAAAGCATTACTTTTTGTGTTGCATAGTCTTATTTAAAATTTTTTCTTAATGTATGTAAGTTGCATCAAAATATTTGCATTATTCATATTTATAAAACTAGTCACTTGGCCTCTAGTAATTTCTGTAATTAAAACATATAGGTGGTTAAACGTATCGGGGCTAAATATCAAAAGTAGAATACCTTACTAGCACTAGAGGTTTTCAAATTTGGGTTGTGCAACAACTTTTATTAGAGGTCCACTTAATGAGTTATGTACCATGTCATAATCATGAAATTTTTATAAGTAATGACTTGGGAGTCATTTCTTAAAAAAATTTAAAGTTTCAATATTTGTCTTATTTTTCTAAGGTTTTACAATCCCTGTGAACTATCATTTCCTACCATCAGCATAGCATAAGGTTGTTTGTCTTCATAAATGTAAATTAAGTTTTAAAATGAACCTAACTTGGAAATACATTTTTTAAACATTTAAAAATATTTTTAAGTTATGTAAATTTAATAGAATACATGTGATGAGTTTCTGTCATTGCTGTTCAATGGTTTGTTTTATGGATTTTGAGATAAGTTAACTTAGTTGACTAACTTTATTGTGTGAACTAGTAGCTTCTATGGGTTATGCTGAAAAACCCTAACTTGAAGTTTTAAAAGCCTCAAATAAGTGTAAATAAATTTTGCATTATTTTTTGTACTATGTTAAATCAAAGTTCATGGAGAGGTTTTAAATTTAATTAAAAATACTTAAGTTGTTATTATGTATTGTTTAGATACAATCCTTTCTTTGTTCCATAATTTGCGATAGTAAAACATTTTCATGGAAAGGTTATCCAGCTTTTCTGCCATACCTCGCAGTGGTTTATTTTGCACTTTATGAGTACATGTAGGAACACTCTCTTTATGTTTTATGGGAAAATAATACTAAAAAATACTACTGAGAACATACCATAGTTCTAGGACTCTAAAATACACACACTAAAAATAACAGTAATATTAATTTCTCAGATTATTTTAATTATCTGAGAGAATTATATTTAAACTATACATGGTCACAATTCATATTTTTAGCTTGATATTTATTTTCACAAGTAAAAAATTAGAATTATTTAAGTTATTCATGGTTACTAAACATTCTTTGCTTAATATTTCAAGCTTTATTTACTAAAAATACCCCTAAAATCATAACACTATGACACCTAAAAAAGCATTATAAAGGATGCAGCCTGAGGCGATTTTAGGAAGTAGGGGGAGCACCCCCTCCCCCCCCTCCCCCCCCCCCCCCCCCCTTCCCCCAAAAAAAAAAAAAAAAATTTTTTTTTGATTTTTTGGTAAGTATAGTATTTGGCACAATTCAGTCAGATAAATTTAAGTTTTGGAGACCTAGTTTTTTTAAGTAACCAGTCGTTAAAGTATTTTAGATTTATTTTATACACAGGGGCGCTTCAGGATTATACTATATACTTCTAGGATATACTTCAGGATTTTTTGGTGTTTCAAATATGAAAAATCCTCGCGTTTGAGCAGAGGGGCGGCAAATGCTTTTGGGCTTTATTGTTCCAGTAATAAAGTATATACAGTAATAAAGTATATAAAATAATAATATACAGTAATAAAGTATATACATTAATAATATACAATAATAAAACAGAATATACAGTAATAAAATAAAACAATTGGAGCAGATCAAATTAATGGTAACGTGGTTATAGATTGCTTTGAACAACTTAAAGTTGTTCTTTTTAAAATCTTTAGGACTTCTATCCATCTCGGAGTATTCCCAGAACAATTAAAAATTGCAAAAATTTTTCCTATTTGTAAAGAAGGGAACAAATCTGAAATCAGTAATTATCGCCCTACTTCTGTTCTCTCCACATTTTCGAAAACTCTAGAAAAAATTATGTTCAACAGAATATACAAATATTTTCATGATAATAATCTACTTTACATCAATCAATTAGGTTTCAAGAAAAATAACTCAACTAAACATGCAATTATCCAATTTGTACGTGAAATCTCAAAATCATTCGAAAAATCACAATATACATAAGGAATTTTCATTGACCTATCAAAAGCTTTTGATACGGTCAATCACCATATTTTGATTTATAAACTCAAATACTACGGAGTAAAAAATTAAATTTTAAAATGGTTTAAAAGTTGTCTATCTAACCAAAAATAATTTGTACCATTTAACAATGATTATCAACCCACTTTTCTATATATAAACTGTGGACTCCTACAAGGTTCAATTCTTAGAATTCTCTCCTTTTTTTTATTTATTTAAATGACTTAAATAAAGCTTCAAAACTAACAAGCATTATGTATGCAGATGGTACAAACTTATTCCTTTCTAGCTATGATATTCCTGAATTTTTTAAAACAGTGAACAAAGAACTCAGGCATATATCTAATTGGTTCAAGTGTAGTAAGTTAACCTTGAATACTAGTAAAAAAAAATGGGTTTTATTTCATTCGATTACAAAAAAGCGATTTCTCCCATCAAAATTACCTCAAATCTTTATCGATCAAAAGGAAATAAAAAGAGATTTTTTTCACAAAATTTTTAGGTGTTTATCTTGATGAAAACGTTACTTGGAATCACCATATTGATTACATAAGTACAAAAGTTTCTAAAAAAATGGGCAGCCTATATAAATCACGAATCTATCTGAATAAGAAAGTCTTAATACAACTTTATTATTCATTTATACATAGTTATTTAAATTATGCCAATATAGCTTGGGGAAGTACTGAAAAAAGTAAGTAGGAACGTTTTTACCTCCATCAGAAACGCGCAATCCGTATAATCAATTTTGAAAATTGTTTCTCTCATTCGAAGCATCATTTTATTGAAATAAGAATTCTGAATATATACGAGTTAAATGTATTTAATATTTTATGTTTTGTAAATATGTGGATAAATAACTTATCCCTAACTGTCTTCAAAGATCTTTTCTCTTTTAAACCAATCAGTAAATATATTTTGAGAAATAATAACTTTATAAATGAACCTTTTTGTCAAACAAACTTTAATTAATATTGTATTACCTATCGAGCGCCACACCTTTGGAATGAGATTGTTTTGGCGAATTTTAATTTTGAAGTACCTATTACTTTTTGCATTTTTAAAAAAAAAACTGAAAAACTTCATTTTTTCATTAGATAATATATTGACTTATAATTAGTAGTAAAAGTTAAAAATATATTTTGGTCTACTTTATTATTGTTTATACGATGTCTACGTTTATAGAAGTTTATGCCTACTCATTTTATTTATTGTTCTTATACTTTTTACTTTTTAATTTATATGTTGGTTTACACTTGTATAAAATTCTGATAAGAGGATCTACTTGATTATTTTTCAGACACAGATTATTAACATTGCAATTTTGTAAAAGTTTTTTTTTTTTTTTTTTATCTTATCTTTGTTAAATGCTTATTTAAGGTTTTGACGACAAAATCCTTGCAACATTCTTTGAGATACTTTGTTAATATTTGTTATATTTTCTATCATTGTAAGCTTATATTATTATTTTTATTATAGGTTATTTAAAGCTGTACAACAATTAACAAATGTAAACCAAAAAAAAAAAAAAGGTTCCTTCTATCTTTTCTTTTTTTCTTAGTTGATCAATGTCATCCTTTCTTTTCCTTCGCTGCACGAAGAAAAAAGAAGGACATCATTGCTTCTTTTTAATCATAGGACATTTTCATTATCAAAAGATAAAGTTTTCATTTCTGAAAGAAGTAAAAACTTTATCTTTTATTTAGTCTGTAACATTCTGTTTCTTCAAAAAAATGAAATATAGTTGATAAAGATTTTCAAGGTCTTCAAAATACAGATTTTAACTTTATTATAAACTTTTGATATAGTCTGTGAAAAAGTGCAATATTGCTACTAAAATGCCGAAATTTGTGTGAAGATAATGTATATTAAATGTGGTTCCTCAAAAAAGTATGGTTTATATATCGGATTTAAAATATGTTGTAACAGTTGCATTTGGAAAAGTTTAGTTTAACTTTTTGTGCAATTAAAAACGTTTCGTTGAACAACTAAACTTATGTTTGGCATAGACAATTGTAGTAAACAAAAACTTTTTGACATCAACACATATGTCATTGTGGCTTTTATTAAATGGGTAAATAGTTGGATGGGTTATAGTTGTTAGACAAGCTTTGTGGAATAATACATATGGAACCACCTATGAACAAAAAAAGCTAAAAGTTCCCTTAAACAAAAAAAACACCTATAAACAAAAAAAAACTACTCTATATATCTTTCGATGTTTCATCTTTACATCAAGAGATATTATAAGTACCTTTGATGGCTCATAGCAAAAATTGATTTCACTTTGAATAACAGAGTTGTTTTTTACGAATTTAATGTTATACAATTCAACTTATTTTTTACTTTACTTTTTCTGATGTTAAATTTAAAAACATCTATTAGAATTAAGTTCCCAGTTAATTGCATTCTACTTTTACAAGTGGTTTTGTGTGGTCAAATAACACCAAAACTTTTAAAAATGACTAAAATGCATAATTTTTAACTTTTTTTTGGCCAAAATCCAAAACTTTTAGCGTATGTTAGAAATGCACAAATAAAGGAATACACTCTAAGAAAAAATCCGTTATATACAACGAATTGTATCTGTCGCTATTGCACTAACGGGAAATCCGTTAAGTTAACGAATTAAAATTTTAACGAATTGAAGTCCGTTAGGATTAGTCCGTTGATTTTACGGATTTATTTCGTTAATGCAACGAATAATCCGTTAAAATTGAGGAATTATTACACTAGGCAGCAAATTTTTCGCGGTTGTTATTCCTATCAAATAAATGTTTTAATAAGTTATTTTAGTGATTATTTTGTTAAAATCACTAAATCTAAAATTAGAGAGGCCAGAATTGTGACTTCATAACCAAATAATCCTTATATTTGTTAATGTTTGCAATTTTATTTAATAGCATCATTTTATTTCGATATTCTACATTAAAGCGTTTTAACCAAAAATTGAAAACTCATCAAATATTTATAATATTTAATCCAATATACTTTAAATTACAATAAAAATAGTTAAAAAGATATTTTTAATACACTATACTCAAGCTAGTACATTTATATAAAACACACACACATATATAATAAATGTTTAAAATAAACCAATGCCAAGATATTAGTTTTTGGTTGCTAGTTTTGGTTTGGTTGGTTTAAATAGGTTTTGGTTTTGAATAAGGTTGTTACTCGTACACAGGTTCGTACTTTAAATCAGACACCATGCTGTCAACTCCTTAAAGATTAATATAAAATAAAATAAGGAAAATATGGAAACTTAATAACATACCTAGTATAAAATCAAAATAAAATGTTACTGATAACACTATAGAAAATGTTTTTGGTAATTCATATATAAATTTCTATTCTAAATTTTGTTATTTTAATTATCTCTGATATCGTTTTTTAAAGATAAAGTTAAATGGAACAAGTAAATTATATCTTTATTAAAATGTGAATTAAAAAAAAAGTATAAGATTACCTGGACATTACCTGATAACTGAAAGACTCTATACATTTCACATACATCAATACCTATCAGGAGCAAAAAATAAGGTCTCTAACCTTTTAAAAACTATGATAAATCAAAACAAGATTAAATATGCAGACCAAAAAAAACACAAGTAACTATATAAAAAAATTAATTTCACAACTTATTTAAACTTACAGTGTCATACCACTTGTCACATGTTTAAAATAGCTAATTCTAAAATAATAGCGAATATAGAATATAGTAGAATAATAGTTAAAAAAGTGTGATATAAACTTAGTCTTAACTAAACTAAATAAATATGCATGCCAAAAGAAATGCAAGTTAAAATACAATTTTTTTAAATTTACTTATTCAAACTTACAGTGGGATATTACAAACCACGTGTCTAAAACAGCAAATTCTAAAATAATATAAATACGCCAGACATAAACTTATTATTATTATTATTAATAGTTGAAACGCCAGACATAAACTTATTATTATTATTATTAATAGTTGAAACTCAACTAAATAAATATGCGCGCCAATAGAAATGCAAGTTACAATATAAATTTTACAACCAATTTAAACTTACAGTATGACAGCTTATACCAAGTGTCTAAAATAGCAAATTCTAAAATAATATAAACAAGTCATACACAAACTTAGTTGTAATCCAATTATATAAACATGAACGTCAAAAGAAATGCAAGTTTAAAAATATATTTTTTTTAATTTACAAATTCAAATACAGTGGAATACCACATGCCACGTGTCTAAAACAGTAAATTCTAAAATAATACAAACACATCAGATATAAACTTAGAGTAAAATCAACTAAATAAATATGCAAGTTACAATATAAATTCTACAACCAATTTAAACCTACAATGTGACACTAAATGCCATGCCTCTAAAGCAGCAAATTCTAAGATAGTATAAATAACTCATATATAACCTAAGTTGTAATTCAATTAATTAAACATGAATGTTAAAAGAAATAGAAGTTCCAATATAAATTTTTTAATTTTACAACTAGATTTAACTTACAGTGGGATAACAAATGCCATGTGTCAATAACAAAAAATTCTAAAATAATATAAACACACCAGTATAAACTTAGTTTATGATATTGGATGCCACATGTTTAATTTGGAAATTAACAAAAATTGCAATTTATAAAAGCATATTAACTAGCCATGTAAACTTAGCTGCAACTAACCTAAATAAATATGCCTATCAAAGATGTTAACATTTTTAATTTTACAACTGATTTAAACTAATATGGTATGTTACTACATGTCATATGTCTAAACTATAGAGTTAAACAAGACTATAAATAATCCATTTAGCCTATATTATAGAAATAATTGTTAATAAAGTATAAAAATAAAAAAAAATAATAAATAAAACTAATAAAGGATTATTTCTATAGTATTGACTATATGGATTGCATATATTCTTGCATAATTTTCTAGACTTAGACATGTAGTAACTTACCATATATAATATGTATTAACTTACCATATATGTTATTATATATTATTTAGTAATACTAATGACTTTTAATTTAAAATAAAATAATAACCTTATTGTTAAATTTTCTATATAAAGCTTTATATAGAAAATTTAAAATAAGTTAAATAACCTTAGAAATTACAAATAACAGAGCGTAATTTAAATTATATTTATCCATTTGCTTTGTCTACTAAATGTAAAGCTTTTTAAAAAATGGCATATTTCACTTACTGCAACCAACTTTTATCTACGATGTAAATGTAAATGCATTCAAAACTTTATCATTTTCAAAATAAATAGCTATAATATACTGAAAATTTTTTTTTGACCGATTAAAATATTTAATCCGTTGAATTAACGAAATTTCAAAGAATCCGTAAATAGTAAATTTTACTCCGTTAATTTTCTGGTTTTAGGTAACGAATTAATCCATTAATTTAACGAAAAAGCGCAATCCGTTACTTTTTTTTTTAGAGTGTACTAGCCAAATCTTCAGTTCAAAATTTATTTACGGTTGCTGAAAAAAGTCTGTGGCCAATTTTGGGTTTTTGTCTATCAATAGCGGTGGTGGCTGGATAGCTCAGTTGGTTAGAGCGTCAAACGAAAGTTTAAAACCAGAGCTGTTGCACGGTACGATTTCAAATCCTATCACCGCTGTACTTCGGTAATTTTTTTAAATTTTTACTTTTGTTTTAATTATGTAATACATGTACTATGCACCATTAAAAACTGAAAATTTTTTTAACGGTATACTTCCACTTTAAGATTCTAAACTATAAAAATATTACATTGTGGGAGCAGTAATATTCAAACTCTGAGTTTACTCAAACGCCATTCGTGATTCAAAAGAGGGAAAAAGTCAAATACAAATATCTAGTCTCTTTCTTTATTTAGCAATGCAAATAAATTATGATGGAAAATGAATAGTATGAAAACCATTTAAAAGTAAACATTGTGGCTCATAGTTAAAACAAAAAGGCTTTAAGGTCTTAGAGGTGCATATTGTAATTTATGTGATTTTTGAAAAAATGTAACCAAATACAAACAGTTTAAGATGATTTTAATCATAAACGGTATTAAGTCTTGCATTAAATATATATTGGCTTAGTTAAAGAGAATGGGACCATTTTGAAGAAACCTAAGGATCACAACATTTAACACCGTCAAACCGCAGCTCTAATTGCATGCTCAAATCTTTGGTCTATTTAAGTTTTATATGATTTGCTCTGAGGCTTTGATCATTTTATGAAGGTTATCCACATGGCTGGATGTGTCTTAACTTGTACATAATCTAAAACAGCTAGAGACACAACATTGAAAAAAAGGCAAAATTATGAGAAAATATCAAAGTAAAAATAGGAACAAAAAGGACTTTTGCAGAATCTGCTGGACAAGGAAGAAGTAGAACAACTGGAAAAGTTTTTAAAAAGTTTCTACATGAAAATGTAAACCAAAAGTAATCACAGATCACATATTAAATTAAAAAGACTGCAAGTTAGTAATGTTGAAGTTAGTAATGTTGAAGTTAGTAATGTTGAAGTTAGTAATGTTGAAGTTAGTAATGTTGAAGTTAGTAATGTTG
Organism: Hydra vulgaris; assembly: GCF_022113875.1. Lineage (NCBI taxonomy): Eukaryota > Metazoa > Cnidaria > Hydrozoa > Anthoathecata > Hydridae > Hydra > Hydra vulgaris. The sequence continues at coordinate 8,782,551 of NC_061162.1, forward strand.
AAGTTAGTAATGTTGAAGTTAGTAATGTTGAAGTTAGTAATGTTGAAGTTTTCCAAGTTAGAGATCAATAATCTTTTTTTACTCAAAACTTTTTTTATGAGAATAGTATTGGGATTTAAGGTTATTTTTTTTTCTTTCAAATTGTTCAAATTTGGATTGCGGTAACCTTTTAAAAAGATAAGAATTTTCAATTTAGGTTTTTAGTAATCTGTATGTCATTTTAGTTTAAGAAAATCAAATTTTAATTTGAAAACATTTAATATTTTTACTAATTTCCACTATTTAACCCATTGTCTATCTATCATGTATGGGTATAATTTGTCTCTTTTTTGAAAAAAATGTACTGCTCTTTACTGTCTTTTTTAAAAATAATTCGTTTCAGTACTAATACAACAGCTAAACCTACGTGGCCTTGAAACATTTCAGCATCTATTATTTATTCGTATTAATAAAAAAATTTTAATTTATCGGGTGGACACGGAAAAATCCGATCAACTTTAAGTTGAGATTTCTCTAAAACCACAAATGCTTTTTATTATTATTATTTTTTCAATTAAACGTTACTTCCTTATCTTTAATCGTGTTGATAAACTTTTTTTTACAAATTTACAATTAGTTATTTGAAAAATGTTTCGGAAACAAATAGAGGTACATAAAAAAGTTGTGAATTTTTTGTTGCAAAAGTCCATCGACTTCATATCGCTTGATTGCTAAACGTACAAATGTCCCAAAATCTACAGTCATAGATATAAATAAGTTTAAAGCTTTGAAAGAAAACTTGGAAGTGAAAGAATTAAAACTTTCCATACATCCAAAAAGGTAAAGTCTATTTTACGTTCAAAAGCAAGAAATCCAACCAAGTCACAGCGAGATCTAGCAAGAAAATTTAAGACTCGTTCTTATATCAAAAAAGTACTTAAAAATGTTGGAACTAAAGCATTTCATAAGAAAAAAACACCAAAGAGAAGCTTAAATGATGAAATTAAAGGAATTTGATGCGCAAAGAAGTTGGTTAAAATAATGGTAGATAAAAGTATGTGCGTAATTGAAGACGATGAAACATATTGCAAAGCGGATTTTTTACAACTTCCTGGTCAACAATTTTACTACGAGAACAAAGATAAACATCTCGATGATCAATTTAAATATATTTAATGAGAAAAACTTGCATCCAAGTTCCTTGTGTGGCAAACAATTTGTAACTATGGTTTGCAGTCCTCTTGTTTTGTTACTAAGAAGACCTTGACTGCCAATCTTTACGTCAAAAAATGCCATTTATGAAAAAACACAAATACCGATATCTCTTTTGGCCAGATCTTGCTGCCTCTCACTATTCTAAAAAAAATCTACAGTGGTGCACAGATAATAATGTGAAAATTGTTCCTAAAGATGCGAATCCTCCAAATCGTCCTGAAGAGCGCAAGATTGAAAATTTTTAGGCAATAGTTAAAGGAGTTTTTTGTAAGACAGGTGGAGTGACAAATGATAAAAAGGACTTCCAAAAAAAGTGAACTAATGCCACCAATAAGGTGAAAAAAGAGAAAATCTGCGAAATGATGGCATCAACCCGCTATAAAATTCGAACTTTTGCAAAACAGCTCAAGTTTTTAAGTTGAAACTCTAGTTTGTGCAAACACATTTAAGAATTAAAAAAATAAAATAAAAAGCATTTATGGTTTTAGAAAAATATCAATTTAAAGTTGACCGGATTTTTCCGTATCCACCCGATAGTTATAATTAAAAATTTAATTAATAATTATAATGAATTTAATTTATAATTATAAATATTTAGTTTATAATTAAAAATGAAAAAACGCATAACCTGATTTGCTCAGAAAAAGAATGTAGACATATTTGGATTTTTATTATTTTTATTTTATGTGCCCCAAGAAGTTCCTACGGTCTTATCACAGAGCACCGCAGAAGAGCATTTGATAGGAAGTTCACGCCTCCTTCATTACCGGTGTTATAAAACTTACTTAGAAATAGCGTTGAACCACGGATCTCTAGTTTCTGAAGCAAGTGCGCTAACCACTGCGCTACAGCTGCTCAAGCCACTCCCCCATCATCTTAAGTTTTCAATTCTTCCATTTTTTTCACAACTAGTATGATGGTTGGTGTTTAAAAGAGCTTTTATTTTTAATTTGGATTTGCATTTAGTTGATTATAAAAACGTCATTGTATGTCATTTTCAAATAGAAGGCATGTAAAAATCTGCTATGTATAGTATACCAAAAAGAAAAGTTGGAAGTGTTCACAATACAAAAAAAATGTCTAAAAATCATATAGCATTCTAAAAAACGGATTGATCAAAAGGATAGTATTCCATAGCGTGGTCTTGAAAAACGATTTAATGTATCGCAACCGCACATATGCAAAGTAATCAATAAGAAAACTAGTATTCGTTATCATAACAAAATTAAATATCTTAAACAAGCGAAAAATAACAAGATGCTCTAGATGCCTTAGATTGGTTTCTATTTTTTAGAAAAAAAAATAGTTGTTACTTACGATGAACTTAAGTTGTTACTTACGATGAACTTCTATTTGATCAACATCAATACTTCTGGAAAATGATAGTTTCGTATTCTTTTGTAGATTTAGATTAAAAAAGATGTGAGTACACTAGCCAAAATTGAGAAATTTGATTGGAACAGATCTAAGACATTTGTGTTGATTGTACGTCAGTTAGCAGTTGTTAATGACAGGGTTGAAAAACACATCAAATTGGTGCAGCATTTCATCGTAAGGTTACATTCCGAAGACAGGCTCCAAGACGTGGCCATAAGTGGATTTTTTTTAATACGCTATTCTCATTAATTTTTTTTAAACTTATAAGAAAACATATCAAATGATAAAAAACATTTTTTTTTCGGTTCTCTCATGTCTAGTATCCGTCAGAGAAGCATTTTTTCTACCGGGTAGAAAGTAAAAAAAGTTAGCTAAAATTTGTAAACTTTTCATGCTTTTTAATTTTGCATTTTTTTTACTCATTTAGATGATTTTTTTTTTTATCATAAAGCATTTTTTTTATCGTTAGGCATTCTTTTATCTGTTTCAAAAGTAAAAAACTTAAAATGTTGAATATAGTTTTTGTCAAATGAGTAATTAAAATATTAGATAAAATTGAAAATTTACAGATAAATCTTGTTTTTGAAAATATCATATCTCAAAAGTTCTGCAGAGCTCCACCCTGAAATAACTATTTTTATCCTGGGGGATGTTGTCATGGATAACTAAAAAAAAAAAAAACAACTGTCCCAAATTGCACCAAATGGATTTATGGGCATAAGTATAAAAAATGTAAACCTGTGTAAAATATTTTTCCCCCCAAAATGAGGGAGTTGTAAATTTTACGTGGTCATTACTTCCGAACATTAAAAATTTTTTTTATGAAATTTGAATTTTATTGATAATTCTATTGATAAAGAACATTTTTTTAGGTTTTGAAAATAATTATGTTTAAAATACTGTCCCCTTCTCAAAGGGTAGAGGGGTGGGAAGCCGTTATTTGGGTTCTTCATGTTCCCAAACTCCATTAACCGTAATATTTTGTAACAAATCCTCATTTGATAATGTTAAAATTTGATAATAGTAAACAAATCCTCATTTGATAATACAGTTATTGTGAAATTTTATGTTTATGTGAGTTTTAATAGCAATTTTTTAAGGTATGTGATTTAATATAAATTATGATTATAATTTGTAAGAAACAAGTTTTCGTCAAGTTAAAAAAAGAAAATTTTAATCTAATATTGTTTTATGTGAAAAATTGCACATGATGAGGATTGATGTTTTGGATAAAATCCAAAACATCAATCCAACAAGTTGGAATTAATAATCCCAACTTTTGCTCTCTGAAGAAGTGAAGATTAATATAAATGTTTTCAACTTTAAAGATTTAAAAGGGAAGATTAAAACATTTCTTGCCAAGCTCAGTATCAAATATGAAAAGCTCGGAAGAACACTTTCTTGACTTGAGGAACGCGAGAAAGAACAGCTGGCGTTAGACCTGTACCCAAGACCTGCTCCTCCATTATCAAGACCAGAAAGACCAGCTACACCATGGAATGATACTTCTGAAAAATTAAAGAAAACTAAAAGGAGAAAACTAAAAGGAGAAAACTAAAAGGAGAAAACTAAAAGGAGAAAAGTATCCAGGTATATTAAAATCTATATGCTACATTTCTGGTTGCTAATTTTATATAAATTTTACATTTTTCTAAAATAAGAAATAATTTTTTAGTTTGATTGGTGACCATTGTACCAAAGAACTTGCCTGTGCTGCTGCGTTGAGGACTAAATCATTTTCAAAAGTTATTAAACATTCTGTCAAAAACCCAGCTCTAACCAGGAAAATTATTGAAAATACAAAATCGAACCCAATAATGATGAAAGCAGAAGAGGCGTTTGCATTAAAGATTAATTGTGATCTCAGTGATTCACAATATCAAGTTCTTAGAAACTCTTCTCTGAAACAGAATACAGAGATATACCCTTTAGTCAAATTGATATTTGAGGCAAAATTTAAATTTTATCCAGAAAATTTGGAAATTTTAGAAAGATCTGCCAAGTGTTATGTTTAATCAATGGTGAACCACACTTTATCAAGAATTATAAACATATCTAATATAGAGTTTCTAGATAGATTAGAAACAAGTGGAAAATTCTATATGAACGCTGGAATGGATGCAACCTCATCTCAAAGTGTTTACAATCAAAGGTTTGATGACACAGATCTTGCAACTAGAGTTAAAAACAAAAAAAACTTGTTCCAAACTGTAATTGTTCCGTTGAAACTGGAAATAGGGGACATCACTGTATGGTCAAACCTTATGCCTTCTAGTCCCTACTTTTGCAGGCCTCTTCACCTGCTTTACGATTATTCACACTGCATTGTTGGACACGAATTTTTGAATTCATTCTACACTTGAGATATAAAATGAATACTAAAAGATACCAGTCCCTATCTTCAGAAGTAAATTATCTGTAAAATCTTTAGAGAGGAGTTCAGCTTAGTGGTTGATACTCCTAATCAGGAATACGGAAATACTTATACAGGAAACACTGCAAGGAGGGCATTGTTTGCAGCAGAATCTTTCTCTGAAATAACAGGAGTTAGTTTGTACATCATTTTAAAACTAAAAAACATATTGAATGACTTTGCAGTGGATTCCACCTGAACTTGGATGATTTTAAAGCATACTGTTATAAAACTTCAGAGCTGATAGTGGAAACCTATCCTTGTTACATTATGCTACCTACACTTCATAAGGTTCTGTAACATGGATTTTTAATTGCTGAGCATCTGGATCTTCCCATTGGAGCCTACTCTGAGGAGGCTTAGGAAGCACAAAATAAGGCCATGAGAAATGCAAGACTCAATCACACATGCAAAATATCTAGTACTAATGTGAATTGGTTCCGAATAACGGAACCAATTCCATATGGAGCGACCATATTAGTAAATAATTTCTAAAATCTATAAATCAAAAAAAATTGCACAAAAATTCAAAAGGGAAAGGGGAGGGGAGAGGATATGGGAAGAGGTCTACAACTTGAAAACTTTTTAATTACCAACTTTTTATGTTTGTTTTTGAATCTGAACAGTAATTTAATAAAAATATTCATTACTTTACCAAATTTAGAGTTTTGGCCGCTTTTTGGTCATTTTGCTTCACTGTGTGGCGGAAGGTGCCTAAACGTACCAATAAACAAGACTTGAAGTATTTGAAATATTTAGATAAAAAAAAAATACTTTATGGCTGTATTTTTGTTTTTGAAAAATATTTTTTTAAACAAAAGTTTAATAGTTCTTGCACCACCTAATTTTTATTTTTTATTCCGTAGAATTTTATTTTAAAAAACATTTTAAAACAATGCAATTATAATAAAAAATAAAATAATTATGAATTTTTTTCAAAGTTGCAGTAAGTATAGCAGTCAAAATTAATGAATGGGATGAATAATTTTAAGTTAGTTTGATTATTTTATAAAAATATTAAATACTACCGGAGTTTCAATCAATAAATGGAAAAAAAAATCATAAAAATTTATATGCAAGTTTTTCTAAGACACCTTCTTCGGCTAAACAGTGACACTAGGCCCAGATATTTTTATGGTGGTCTACTAGGACCAAATAAGGTGGATTGACATAGTGCACAATATTAAATTCAAACAATTTATTTTTTGGGACACCCTAATATATATTGTTTAAACTTTAAGTGGTAGAAACCTATTCTAACCGCTGTTCTTTAAAATAAAAATATTTTTCAGTATTTATATATTATAATATTTTAATTATTTACAGATTAGGTATCAAAGAAACAAAACGAGCAATAAAGCAAATAAAAGTATAAACATTTGATATGATCATTGTTATTAAGTTTTGGTTATGCTATAATATTGCTCCAATTAGTAAAAAAGACAAATTAAATCTACTTGAAATTAAAAAAAAGTAGATAAGATCTTGGTTTTTGTGTGTCAAAAAATTTAATTTTTGATATTTATGTCAATTTTTTTAAAGCTAATCGAGTCCCAACAAGGATGCAAGCAACCACTGTTAAGTTGAGAGTTACTAGAAAACAAAGAATAGAATTAAAGAGCTTGAAAACAGTTGAAAAATTGTAAGTTATGTGAGTCAGGAAAATATGAAGAAAAGAGAGAGTTCCAAAGCATTAAAGTGCGGGGAAAAAAAATAGATGAACAAAAGTTTTAAGAGGATGCAGGGACAGATTCAGTAAGAGAATGTGATTTTGCTGAAGTCAAACGAAAATAAGTTTTGGTTGATGGAACTAGAAATGATAGCTCGTTTAAACAGCAACCATGATACTAGTTATAAAAAATAAAAAAAATGAAACCTTTCCATAATGGGAGAATGGTTCAAGCTTATATATTAGATATATCAGATTCAACTACATTTATTTTTGCGTTTTGGACATTGTTTAGAAGAGAAAGAGTATCACTAGAAGAACCAACAAAAAAAAAAAAAGTATTCCATACAGGGACAAAAAAAATATTTTTAAATTTAAAAATGGAAGCAAGAGTAAGACGATGCCGAACACAATAAAAAGAAGCAACCTTAACAGATACTAACTTTGCAATTGATTGCATATATGGTTTTTAAGAGAGGTCAGCGGTGAATAATAGACCGAGAAGATGTAAAATCTTCTCGGTCTATTATTCACCGCTGACCTCTCATAATAAAGGATTTAGTAGGAGTGTTACCATTTATCAAAATATGATAAATATTATGATAAATATTGTTTAAATTAATGCAATTTAAATTTTGATTCGATAAATTCAACGACGTTTTTCTTATTTTGGATGGATAGATAGATTTTTAAACAACAGCCTTCTCTGTTGTTTGCTTTCAATCTGAAGATGAACAATCTTTTGTCTGCAAAGTTGTCAAAAACTTCATTCAATGGATCATATTTTCTTTGCTTTACGCATTTATTGTACATCTTCTTTGCTTTACGCAATTTATTGTACATCTTCTTTGCTTTACGCATTTATTGTGCATCTTCAGCTCATGATCCAGTTTTGCTTGTGCAAATTGAATTGATAAATGTGGAAAATTCAAATTTTTTTTGCTATAAACTTGTTATTTCTTTCTCAATTTGCTTTAAACATTCTTGTCTCTCTTTGATGGATTCTCCCAGGAATGTTTAGCAATCAACAATTCGCATTTTGAGTGGTATCCTGCTGTTATCTTCCAGTAATTGTTCTTTTATTGGTCGAACACTATAAAATTCATCACCTTTTAATTGTTAATTACTCAAAAACTACTTTACAATTTTTTTTTAATATTTTGCATAGGAAGCTAAAGTTTTGTTATTCGATTGTAATGGTAATAAGTATTGGTTATCATTGCTATCGAATTAAAATGAGTAAACAAATATTAAATTGAAAAAAAGTTTTAGAAATTTTTCTTCAAAATACTTCATTGTCACAAGTTGACATTTCAAAATTGACCGGTGTTTCTTGATCATCAGTTGGATTTATTTTGAGGCGATATAAACAGAATTAATCTATTGATAGAGAAGCAGGAAGTTGAAAAAAGAATTAAATATAAAAAGAAAATATTAAGTATAGATATAAAGCAAAATCAATCATTCGCTCCATAAAGCTGAATCCGTGTCAGTCGCAGAAAGATCTTGCGAGAAAATTTAAATGCAGCCAAGCGCGAGAAAATTTAAAGGAAAGGATAGGAAAATTACTTAGATCTCAAGAATATAAAGCATATCAAAAAATGAAAACTCCAAAGCGATCCATTGATGGAAAAATTAAAACAATTCGTCGTTCAAAAAAGCTATATAAACTTTTAAACCAAGAAAACTTTGAACAATAGAAGACAATGAAATCTATCGCAAAAAGAACTTTTCACAATTGCCAGGGCAGCAATATTTTTATTAGCTGAAAGGTAGATATGTTTCCAAAAAATTTAAGCATATTTAAGCTGAAAAATTTGCTCCCAAGTTCCTTATATGGCAAGCAATCTGCTCCTGTGGTTTATAAAGTACACCATACATTACTCGTAAAACTTTGAACGCAAATTTATATAAAAAAGAATGATTAAAGAAACGTCTTTTGCAATTTATTAAAAAGCATGAAATGCCCACAATATTTTGGCATGACTATTTATACTTGACTACAATTCACTACTCCAAGAAATCTAGAATGGTATGAACAAAATGGCGTTAAATTTGTGGATTTGGAAGCAAATCCTCGAAATTGTCCTGAGCAGAAAGTTATTGAAAGTTATTGGTCAATTATAAAAGGAATCTTATTGAAAAGCAAAATATTAGCAACAAATAAAAAAGATTTTAATAAAAAATGGAGAGGTGCTTCAAAAAAGTAACTCAAAAAAAGATCCAGTAAATGATGTCAAGTACTCGCAAAGATATTCAGTTTCTATCTAAACATCCGATAAAAATGTAAAAAATTATTGAAATAAATAATTCAATTATCTTTATTGAGTCAAAAAATTACAAAAATCTGTTAAGTAGTTTTTGCATAATTAACAATTGAAGGGTACTGAATTTCATTGTGTTTAATCGATAATGGAACAGTTTTTTTTTCCTAAGGTACTTAAAAAACTGTTCCATTATCGAAACTGAACGAGATTCTTCAATCACATCTTCTTGTTTGTTCTATAAAAGGTTTATTATATTCAATGTAGCATTGATCATCAAACATTATGGTTGATCGGAATAATATTTAACCGGATTATAAAATATTTTTAACTGTAGTTTAACAATGCTACCGCGTAATGATGAACTACAGTCATGTTTTTTAAAAATACAAGCGTTTTTTGTGTATTTTTTTAATACTTCAACATTAAATTAAATATTAAATTTTTAATTTTCAGGTCTATGTTTTTATATGAATCTTGATCAGCATAAAACTCTCTATTATATTCATTAATAAAAAAGGAGGGGAGGGGGTAGAAAAGAAAATTTACGTTTAATTCCATTAATATTACTAGCTCATACAAAGGCTAAATTTGATATTCAGGGCCGTCCCAAAAGGGGGTGTTGGTGTCCCACCCCCCAAAGCTGTTATATAAGCATTTGAGTTGGCACATTGAGCAAGTTTTGAACTATAGTTAGCAAATTGCAAATATTGAGGACCTTTTTTTTTTTTTTGGTGTTTCTAGTTGGCAAAAAAATACATACTCCCCTCCCCCATGGAAGACCTCTTTGGCGGGAGGCTGCATAAGCACGAATTGGCATATGTGCGAACTGGCATAAGTGCAAAGCGTTGCAAAAACTGGCATATATGCGAATTGGCTTAAGAAAGCCAAAACATTTTGCAAACATTGGCATAAGTGTGAATTGGCATAAGTGCGCCGAATAAAATTTCAAATATTGGCATAAGTGCAAATTAATATTTCGCACTTATGCCAATTCGCACTTATGCCAGTTTTCATTTATGCCAGTTTTTGTAACTGATTCGCACTTATGCTAGTTCGCACATATGCCAATTTGCACTTATGCCAATGTTTGCAAAATATTTTGGCGCACTTATGCCAATATCACATATGCCAGTTCGCACTTCTGCCAGTTTTTGCAACGCTTCGCACTTAAGCCAGTTCGCACATATGCCAGTTCGCGCTTACGCCATTCGTACTTATGCCAGTTCGCACTTATGAAATTCGTGCTTATTTAGTCGTCCCCTCTTCGGGACGGTATGAATATAAATAAGTTGATAATATCGACCCTGTTGATATTATCCACTTAAAATTTATATCCAAGAGGATCTTTTATAATAACCTAAATTTTAATTCAATCTTAAATTGTGCATTTGCAATTAAAGTTTTTGTACTCTCAACTACATAATACGATTTCTATATTACACGTCGCGGTTCTCAATCACTTAATACGATTTCTAAATTTCAATTTTCATGTTTTCAATTACATCTTAAAAAGATATAGCTGTATTCCCGAAACTATAGCCGTATTCCTGAGTAGTTTTTTCGTTATTTTTTGCAAGTGTGCCAAGTTAAAAAAGACGTACTGAAAACTTGTTTACAAACATCGGTAAAACACGTTTTAATTAAAAATGGTGCATAACAAAAGATAAAAAAATTATAAAATAAATTTAAATAATTTTTTTATTTAAAAAACAAATGTGAATAAGCATTTGAATATGATGAATAGATAAAATAAGTTTTTCTTTTTTAATTTCAAATCAGTTTTAAAAACTTATGTCACCATTTAATTTAAATTTTTACAAGTTTATTTTACTAACTGAAAATTATATAAAAACAGTTTAATGTTTTTCTACGAAATTTTCTTTCATATTTACAACAATAATATTAAAAATATTCACAATAATAATACTGCTTTTATTGGTTAAATAAAAATTTCTTCTTTTTTAGGATATAACTATATTTGTTGACTATATTTTTCTTTCTTATGTTTTATAACTTTTAATTTTTTAGAATAAATCTGTTTTATAAGTTCAAAGATTGTTTAGTTTAAATAATATTTATTAAATTTTACTTTTTATAAAATTAATTTATTTTTATGTTTAGCATTAGTGAAAAAATGCCTTCAGATGAAGATATACCAATTGATATATACTATAATAAACTTCTTGGTAATTTTTATTAAAACTTCTGTTTTTATTTTAAGTGACAATGTAATAAGAGAGTTTTTATGCTTTTAATACTATTATCAAAATTTGACTATGTAGTATTAAATTAGGATCTTTTTCAATGCATGTGACAAATGCTTACAGTGTCAGTAAAATTATATTTATTCAATAATAAGTAATATAATATGATACGTTGAATTTTTATTCTTTTTTGTATTTATTTACACTTTTACTGATAAAAAAATTTTCATAACTTATAAAAAATAATTAAATGACAGGGGCTAGAAGAAAACAAGTTTAGTCTTATCATTAAGCCCCAAGTGTTTCCTACAATAGCTATTCTATAGATTTTTCAGAAATATTTAAATATGATTAACATGATTGTATAGAACTTAAAAAAACTTTCATCTTCGGAAGTTAAGTGGGTCCAAAGTTATTGCATTTTTTGTGTGTGAAAAACTAATGATTTTTTGACAAAATGTCTATTACTTTTGTATTGAAAATTTGCTTTAAAATGATACTGAAATAGGAAAACATTAAAAATTAAAATAAAAAATACGCGAATGAAAAAAACCATAACATACATAATTTCTACACAAAAATCCTAAGTACCGTTTCTTCAAAAAAACAAAAAAATACTTAGTTTAAATAGAGGAAAATCTATACTTTCTTTTTTTACAGTGAACCTTTTTAAAAAAAGTGTTTATAAACCAATATTAAAGTTTTTAAATGTTGAGAACTAAGAAATTATGTGTAAATGTTACAAAGTTGTATTTTGGTACTTAGTAATCTTTATCTTCCAAAACTTTTTTTGATAAGTGTTCCCATGGTAATTTTTTTATCAATAATGGTCTCAAGATATGAATAATATATAAAGTGAAGCCTTATAAAACTTAGTATATTCTGAATTCGGTTGGAAAGAGGTTGAGTCAAACTAATTGAATCAAAAAGCCTCAAGGTTCTTGCCTAATTTTACTCATATCAAAAAAGATATAAGTGAGTAAAGTTCATCAAAATTACATGTTTTTGTCAAATGTCAAATATCTATAGCCCCTTTCTTTTCAACACATTTTTTAACTAATTAAGTAATTTTGTTTTGTATTTATATATAAATTCTGGAGAAAGACTATAGGTAAAAAGAATTTCTCTTTTTACCTATCGTCTAGACAGTATCTTTTTTCTTTGTGTAACACTATCTTTTTCTTTTTTTTGATTTAACCTTTTCCATTTCACCTGTTCGCTGCCAACTACGAGAATACTCGTAGTAAGTAAACACCTAATATTTGCCAACTACGAGTATACTTGTAGTAAGTAAACGCTTGATATTTGCCAACTACAAGTATACTCGTAGCAAGCCGGCATCCTGAGTTTGCCATCTACGAGAATATTCGTAGTTATACTAACTTATTTCAAATAATATTTGTGCATGATTGGCTTTATCTATTTAAGTTTTAATTTTTTTTTTTAGCTTCACAGTTGATTCTCATAACAGAATACACATAAGTTTTTACTTTAAAAATCCCGGGAATGTAATTGAAATACAAAAAAAAAAATATTTTTTTAAACAAATAGAAGTAAAGTATTGAATTTTTTAAAATTTTAATTCTTGAAAATTAAATTGTAAACCTATTCTTTTGAATGATACATTCTGAAACATTCGCCAACGCATAACGGAGGTCTATTTTTACAAACAGCACATTCATATCGTGTTTCTTTTCGTTTTATTTTAGAGCAAACACGACATGGTTTTGTAGGCAGTTTTTTTTTTTCATTCGGCGGTATCGAAGACAAGTAGTGGAGACTATTATTGGTGATTCGAGGAACAATTTCATTTAAGCAATCACCCAATAAATCCGTAACAACTAATTCTCTAAACTTAAGCAAAGAAGTTGTTTTATCTACTCCCTGTTTGCTGCTTAGGCAGTAAGCGTTAAGCACAAAAATATCAAAGAGATGAAGTGCTACTTTCTTATACCATCTAACTGTTTTTCTTAGGCAATCATAATATGATACCATTTGATCCACCTTATCTACTCCTGACATATATTGATTATAATCTTTTATAATGTTGGGTTTCATTTTCTTCTCTCCTCTCCTGTTTGTTACTTCAATCATTTGTAACGAATGCAAGTTGCTAATCATTAGCACGTCTCTTTTATCTTTCCATTTCGCAACCACTACAGCCTCTCAGCTTCTGCTTATAACGTCTCCCCGTTTCAGTTTAGCTTTTGTACATTCTTTTGGATTTGACTTTCGGTCAGTTCTTAACATACCACATATGTATGTGTTTTGACTTATCATGTGCTTTGTTAGTTCAAAGGAATTGTAGAAGTTATCGGTGTACAGGTGACTTTTTCCTAGAAACTTCTCCATTAAGTCTAAAACAATAGCTCCAGTTTGACCCAACAAATGTTTATCGAGAGTTGTCTCACCAGAGTAAATTTTTACTTTTAGCACAATACCATCCGATTCGCAAAGCTCATAGAACTTGATACCATACTTATGTCTTTTATTTTTAACATATTGTCTGAATACAATATCCCTTCCAAAGCATCATTGATTCATCGATTGAAATATTTTTGTTCGGACAGTAGATGTTGTCCATTGTATTATTTAAGTGATCAATAAGTCCAATAATTTTACACAAGCGTCCACCATCCAAATCTTCATTGTCAATGAAATGCCAGAACCATAACATTAGTTGGAATTTATTTCTTGGCATTATTCTAGAAAATAAGGGAAATCTATAGAGACTGTTCTTAGACCAGTAGTGTTCAAAGGATGGCAATTTAACACATCCCATATGAAGAAGAACACCAAGGAACTGCCGCATATCTTCTGAATTTATTGGTTTCCAATTTTTAAAACGCGAGCTTCTTCTAAGCGGACGCTGCTTATTGATTTCTTGCATTGCGTAGCAATTAGTTTTAACTACCATACTATTTATAAGCTCTTCTGTAACAAATAGTCAAAAGAAATCCAATGGTTTTTTGCTTTCCATGTTAATCTTCAAACCAGGAGTGGCAGTAAATTTAATTTTCTTAACAATATTCTGCTCATCTTTCCGTTGATTTAAATTTCTAGATGGATTTGTTTCAGAAGTTATTTTGTCAGGCAAAATATTTCTTAGATTTACTTGCCAAGCTTTATTTTGATTTTGTCTGTAAGCAAGACCACCCGTTGTTCTAGCTCTTTTCAGAGGCAATAAAAAATGTTCTGCAGTGACTGCTGTATGAACTTCTGTTAACTGATTGTCATCACTTTCTTCAGTGCTATTATCTCCACAATCTTCCATAACTATTTCTGCTGCTTCAATTGCGGAATATCTGCGTTGAACTACTATTAGATAGATAAATTTATAAGTTATATATTTGTTTAAGGGAAATTACTTATTTATACTAAAAAATTTTACAAGTTTACATGTAAAACATTATAAACTAAAATGCACACTTAGGTTTTTCACCCTTTATTCATAAAAATGTAGTTACAAATTTATTTTAGGTTATATCCAAAAAAAATAACTTAGAATTTAAAAATCGAAATATAAATTACCTTTTTTACTCATGATAACTGCCAATGTGCATGTGCAAACAAAAAACAAAAAAACTATTCTATCACATCTCTATTCTAATGCATCAAATAAGCTACGTTGTTAGTCACCACAATGAGTTATACTTAAAAATACTTACGAATATACTCGTACTTCGGCACTGGAGAAAATAAATTATTCACCAGTGCCAAAGTACGAGTATACTCGTAGTGCTTATTTTTTGTCAATTATATTCAGTATAAAAAGTACTACAAAAATTTATTTGATTAAAAATATTATAATTATTGAAATGTTGATATCTAACTTTGGCAATGGGAATGAAACCATGCAAAACAGCCTCGGCAAAAGTTAATCATATCAGAGTTTACAACTCGGCAAAGAAATAAACCATAGCTAAAAATAGCTCGACAGTTAACGTGTTAAAAGAACATAGAAAATAAATTTTTATATAAACATATACAGCCCTCAAAATCAAGGTCAACATTTAGTAATGCTGCCAACTTTAAATTGTGTGAGGTTGTTCAAAAATTGCTGTCCTCATTTTTATGTATTATGGTAAAAAAATTTTGTTTCAACATTTTTTTTTTGCTAACCTGATGCCAACCTCTAACTAGTGAGTGACCGGGGCCCCGGCTAAAAATGACACTTTTTTTTCAAACCCGTACCCAGCTAAACTATAAGATTTAGCAGGGGTTGATAGCCGGGGCTAGAAAAAAATGTAAAATACTTTTTATATTATAATTTTATGCTTACATTTACTATTATTTACTTAGATGAAATACTGGCATATATTTATATATTTTCAAACTCTAATTTACTTCCAACAAGATTGCAAGCAACTACTATTAAGTTATGAGATACTTTAAAATATAGGATAAGTAAAAATACTAGGAAATGGTTAACTGGAGACTTGAAAAGTTATAAGTTGTATATAAAAAAAACATGAAGATGGCTAGTAGTTATAAGGTTTTTTTATGTGCAAGGAAAAAAACTAGATTAATAAAGGTTTTTAAAGCATGAAGGGACAGAAGCAGTAAAAAAGGATGCAACTTGTTGAATAAAAACAAGCAGGAATGAGTTTTAGTTTATTGTAATAGAGATGATAGCTTGTTTAAGGATTGATCATGATTGTATTTGTAGAAAAAAGAAAGAAGTGCCACCTTACAACAATAGAAAAGTGGCTCAAGCTTGGCAGATAAAGCAGGTCTAATTTTTTTTTTTTATGTAAATTTATTTCCCCAAGGCTGAAAATGGAAATACAGACAAGGAGGCTACTTTATTGTGGTTATAACCCTCTCTTAACTATATAACTCTGAAATACGAACCTTGACAACTGAGGCCGCAGAGAAACAAGTTGAGCAAGGGACATGGTGGGGATTTAATTTGGTACCTCTCGTATATGACGCAAGCACTCTACTACTACACCACAGCCACATTATATTTACAATGTGCTTTTAGACTTTATCTGAGAGTAAGAGGGTTGTTATAAATCAATATAGGTATACCAACATTATTGCAACTTTTTTTTTTGCAGTAAATAAAATGAGTTTTGTTGTCTAACAAAAATTGCAGATTTTAAGTCCAGAATTAAGATCCATAATCAAAAGTCTCTAAAGCTTAACATATAAGATATAAGCTTTAGTAAACTGAGAATAATAGAGCTTAACATCAGGCGGGACTTTTTTACATTGGCTTCTTGGAATAATAAAAGGACATTTGTTAAGAGAGATGTTTTTGTAAAAAAGATAAAATATATGATCAATAAAGCAACTGCTCAAGATGGTGAAAAATATGGAGTAGAATAAGGTTTGACTTAAAAGTGAAGAGTAGGAATAAAAGCTCCTTAACTTTCAGTTCAGAAAGAATAAAAGCTTCTGAGATGCGCTTTATGCATACATATTGTGTACATAAACATTTATGTTCACTATTTATTTAGATGCTGGCATACAATATCCTTTCATATTTATATAAACTTTAGTATTTATCATTACCATCATCATCATCATCATCATCATCATCATCATCATCATCATCATCATCATCATCATCATCATCATCATCATCATCATCATCACTACACTATGTGTAGTATTTGCCGAAGGAGATAATGATAATTATGATGATGATGATGATGATGATGATGATGATGATGATGATGATGATGATAGTAATGATGATTATGATGATCATGTTGATTATAACGATGTTTATATATACATATATATAAATTTTATATATATGAATATATTTTTTTATTCAAAATTCATATATATATATGAATTTTGAATAAAAAGTAAATACTTTAGAATGTATAAAGGTTTATGCAGCCCCGGTCGCAAACCTGGCCCTGGCTATATTTTATCAAACCCGGCTCCGGTCAAATATTAACCCCGGTTGTTCATTACCTCTAACAGTTGATAATTTATTGCTAGTTTTTTTTTTCCCTAATTCCGAGGTCTGTACCAATATATTTTGGCGATGTTTATGAACCTTCAACAAGATGTTATTTTATTTAAGTGTATATTGTATATTGAAGGGAATATGACTTATTCCCATTAATAAAAAGATCTGTCTGTAAACAAATTATTTACTTTTATGAAATGGAGTCAGATGGAGTAACAATAAACACTACCACTAAGTTTACTTAATTGTAAAATAACACATTAAATATAACTGAAAATTGTGTTATTTTGTTTTAGTTGATATATATATATGTGTGTATGTATGTATGTATATATATATATATATATATATATATATATATATATATATATATATATATATATATATATATATATATATAATATATATATATATATATATGGGCATTTCCATTTCTGTGTGTGATTTTTCTTTGTTTTAGCAATTAAAAGCTGGGACTTTATGCTATATGTATACTGTTTTGATTTTCTTAAAGGGATCCCCAACTGCCGAGACAAGTTGTGTTCATATTAAAGAAAATGTTTAAAAAAAACATTTGGGTTAAGTTTTTTTGATAAAAATTATATAATGAATGCACACCATTAAATTTAAAATTCACGTTTTAGTCGAAGCTCGCCGTCTCCATTTTTTTTTTTGGTTCTCGGAGTCTGTATAATGTTAGCCGCAATCTGCAGGTTTGATAATTTATTCCATACGTGTTTAATTCATAACAGTTTTGGTATATGACGTCATCGTACAAATTTTTCTTTCAAGATGTCGTATTATTTTTTTACCAAAGTCACCAAATCATGTAAATTGTATAACTTTTTACTAAATCCCAAAATAAGTTTATGATGCAATTAAATATTAAATTTATAAAATTTATAAAAATTTAATATATAACAAATATTTACAGTAAATGTAGTGGTTTAAACTAAACATAAACTAGATACTAAAAGGATAATTTTATTAAAGCGTATAAATTAATTTAAAGTATAAACTGAAAAAAAAACGAGTGACTTGAATAAAACATATAAACTGAATAAGTAGGAAATAAATATTAAACGACTTATTTTACTAATAACCGATCAAATCAAACTAAATTAAAGTTAAAACAAATATTTGTACTAAAATTTACAAGAAATAGTTATAATGTAAATATAAAAACAAAGAATCGCATGAAATTGTTTGCTACCAGCCAAACAAAAATCTTTTTGTAGCAACCGCAAATTTTTTTGAATAACATTTGAATAGCATAACATTGACAATTAATTAAAATTCGATAAGAATAAAGTTTTTAACACGCATCATTAAGCAATAATAAATCCAAAGTGCTTAAAACTATTGTTTTTGTAAGTAGTAACTTATAATATAATATTTTTTCTTCAAAATACTTTGGTAATTACTTAACTAAATACTTAACACTTCTACAAGTTAAGTTTTACAGTGTTAATGCTTTTTTATTTTATAACTAAATTTAAAGTTTTTTTATGAAGGATTATTCAACTTTGTGATAACTTTTTTATAATTACACAATATAGCTCTTATTTTTCTTGATTATGTAGAGAATTAATTAAACCTTCAGAACAAACAAATTCTATGTGTCTAGAATAGAAATTTATAAAACAAGATACATTGTAAAGCATACTTGAAAACTGCTACCAGTTGCTTGCGGTAGTAAAAGAGTTAAACCATAACTAAATGTAAACTAAACTTAAAACAAACAACTCTATTAAACCATATGAACTAAATATAAAACGAAAAACAGCATCATACTGCTTTTATTTTTTCTCTGTCTGCGGACTCTAATAATCGCAAAATATGTATAACTGTGTCATGATTTTGGCTGGCTTCTACAACAAAGTAAAAATAATATATATATATATATATATATATATATATATATATATATATATATATATATATATATATATATATATATGTATGTATATATATTTAGCCTAAATGTTTTTTTTAAACATTTTCTGCAATATGAACACAATTTGGCAGTTGGGGATCCCTTTAAAGAACAATTATAACAAAAATATTTTTATCATATTTTAGGCTACCTGAATAAATTAAATATACATATTTTTATAGTTTTTTTTTTTTTTGCATAATAATATTGCTACATTTTGAAAAATATAGAATAATTTTCAAAACGCCATACTCTTGCTAGAAATAATTGATGACTGCTATTGATGTGTCAACGGCCAATTGAGGCTAATGATAGGGTTTAATGTATGTATATAAAGATAATATCTTTATATTAGGTATGCAATTTGCATATATATAGTGTGCCTATGAACCAGTTTGGTTTGGTTTATTAGCCAATGCCAATGCATCGGCCAATGCAGATTAATCAACTGATGCAATTGACCAATAAACCAGCCAATGGTTAAGCCGATTAATTGGTTGCTAGTTACCAATAGCATAGGCTAGCATATATATAGCATAGGTTGAATCACTTCTGATGAATTTAAATCTTTAAAATTATTATAATATTATTATAAAAATAATTATTATAAATTTATTATAAATAAATAAATTAAACCTATTATTAGCCACAATCAGCATTTGCCATTGGTACATCACTAATGACTACCATTTCTCTTCAAAAATATATTAAATATGAGTTAAAATACTTGATATACACTACATTTATTTTCATAAAAATAACTACATGAAATTGACAAGTTTGCAACACCCAGTGTTTCACAGGAAGATGTGCGATGGCACATCATTATATGATCAGGCAAATCACATTTTGTTTTGACAATTTGGCCACGATCAATTATATATTTTACACATATATATACATATATATATATATATATATATATATATATATATATATATATATATATATATGTATATATATACATATATATATATATATATACATATATATATATATATATATATATATATATATATATATATATATATATATATATATATATATATATATATATATATATATATATATATGTATATATATATATAAAACTTTTTTATTTTTTTTAAAAAGTAAAAAACAAAAAACTACTGTCCCTCTCTCTCACACTGAATATTTGATATCCATATGGGATAATATAAAGTGACCCATTTTTTAGCGTTTTACACTTTATTAAATTTAAATCTACTTAGTATTGCTAATTTTTTATGAGTTTTTTATGTAATTTACATCGATTTTGCCAGCATTCACCTTGTTAGTCTCATTAGATTATGGCACAAAATCTAGTTCTTTTGTGTTGATTATGTACATTGGTTGATTATGATTAGGTCCCTAAATGTGCATCTTTTTATTTTATCTCTTATATTATCAACCGTGCTATATTCATGCCAAATTTAGCTGACAACTTGCATCTCGTAATAGTGATAGAAAATAGATTTAGATTGTTATATTGATATACAACAAACAATATAAAAAATTGATTGATAGGTATTTTAAAGCATTGTGGCAGAAGTTCTAAATGGTGATCCATGGTGTTCTTAACCTTAGGGCTGCCTTCATGTCGTTTGCTTATACAGTCCTCCAATTTTTGGGGTTCCATATCTGCTGGGCTTTTGTAGCTGGTGAGTGCCCTTGGTATAATGATATCATCATTTCAATTTTTTAGAGTTTCGTCATACAGAAAAGGTGTTAAGTTAACTAGCTCAGGACGCTCTGTTTTTTCTACTCTACTAAACCAAACTGTTTGAAGACACAAACATAGTTTGAACTAATTAGTCTGTAGTTGTTGCATCAACTTGAGAATTAAAAAAAAACTAGTTAAAATACAAAATTTCAATTGACTGCAACAATGTAACTACTACATATACTACAACATTCCTTAAATATATAAAACACATGCTGTTTCTTCAAACTTTTTAAATGAAATTGCATACATCTGAGATTATTTTGATAACACGGGAAAATTTTGATATTTTGAAAGGTTTATTTTCCTTTCACTTTATTTTCGTAAAGAAAAGGTTTGTAATTCAAACAATTTCAAATGGTATTTTTAAATTTAAATTGTAGCAGAATAGGACCTTAGATATTTTTGGTAGCGACCTTAGATCGCTATCAATTTTTCTTAGTGAAAGCATTTTTGCAACTCAGCTTCAAAATGAAAAGTCTGCATGAAATGGAGTTGTGAAGCAGAGTACTGAGTTGCGCTACCTAAACAGAAATAATATATTATAAAAATGGAGAACGAAAAAAAGAAGATAAATTAGTTAAAAATAAAAGTTTTTTCATTGACTTTGAATATGTAAGTTGTTTATTTTGCTCTTATCTTTAAGAAAGAAACACTCTTTGTAGAATAGAAGAACTATTACATTTTATATATAACTATATTATATATAAGTATTTCACATTTTTACATCAACCAGATGTTCTTCTGTTTTAATTTTTATTACTTTATTGATGTCTTAAGCTAACTAATGACTTCAAAATCAAACTTTTTAAATGAAAATTTTTTTATAATAACTCTGAAACATCTTAGTCTTGAAACTTTCTTAATCTGGAATCACAAAATTTTTTTTTTGTGGAAAAAGCTCAATATTCAAGTTTATACTTTTCCATATTATAAATTAGAGGTATTTAATAATAATAATTCGAATAAGTGTTATTGCATCTTTCAAAAACTCAATTATACTAAATCTTATTATTTATCTGGTTAAACTGAAGTGTTTTATTGAGCTTAATAATTTCACACTGTAAATCAAGCATAATGACAAAATCAATATGTAAAGATTTATGTCTAAAATCAATTCGGAATTGGTGGCCCAGTTGTTATAAAATTGCAAGAGTGCTTTTTAGAGATATACAATTTCATCCTTCCATTTCCTTTTAAACACGTTGAAATAAAACATTACATTGGAATGATCCAGGATTAGCTAAAAACAATAACAAAAAAAAAAAAATAATAATATAAACTATTTATATATTTGATTTATAATAAACAAATTATCCAATCAAAAAATTTTCTAAATCTATATTGAAAAGCATTTTCCAAAAACACATAAGTTTAGCAAAATGTTTATCGGAATAATTTAAGTCAGTTATAGCTGTCTGTTTTCTCAACATAGTCCTATTTACTCAACATAGATGTGTCTCACTTAAATATTTATCAATATATAATTTTGCAAACTAATCAGTATATCTTGCAAAAAGGAAACTGATTTATGCAGATATAAAATTTGTAACACAAATTGAAATAATTAAAGAATGAAAAAGTAAAGAGAGGAAAAAAAGTTATTTAATTAGCTTCTTTTGTGTGAGAGAATTTTTTCACAGGAGAATATTTAGTAATTAAACTTTGAATGAATGAGTTTGATACTTCTATCTAATTGAGTTGCGCAATTCGCTTTTAAATACAGTTTTTGTTTACAATTATTTAAAGTAAACAACTATTTACAATATACATTTAATACTTCTTACATGTTTATTGTAAACAATCGTTTAAAGATTAATTTTAAAATAATTATATTTTTACTATATAAATATATACATCTATATAGATTTATATATCAAGAAAATACATACGTAGGGTAAAACACCCAGTATTTGCCACTTTTTTCTACCCTGCCCCACTAAAATATTTTTTTCTCACTCGTTTTTCAATAAATGATTGATCTTAAATATTTATCGTACAGATGGATAGTTGGGCTATACGCTGTACTTAGAACGAATGACCTCCGATAATTAATAAGGGGGCTATAGCCACCGAAAGTTGAAAGTGGCGGACACTGGAACGGTCCCCGTGTTCGCCAGGCAATTTTTTGAACCTGTTCCAGTGTTCGCCACCCTCAGACTTTTTAAAAAATGAGTTCTTTTTTTTAGTTATTTGGTATTAAAAATATATTTAAATAATTGTTGAATAATTTTTTTATGTAATGGAAAATTTTTTTGTTTTCTTCTTTGCCATTTTTGTTGCTGGCAGCAACTTTCTTTTAGCTGGAACACTTGGCTTGTTGCGTTTAGCTAATTCAGCAACTAAGCGCTTCGTTTTTCTCTCCTCTTTTGCTTGTTCTTGTTGTTTTTTTTCAAGCCTAATACCTTCTAGCATCGAGACAACTTTATCTGAAGTCACTACAGATGTGGCATGAAGTTCTTGAGCCACTGTACAAACCTTTCCTATGAAAATTAAAATAATAATCAGGTTATAATAAAGTAAATTTATGACCATAGGCTACATGTGGTAATTTTACAGAGATTAAAAATGGAAATTATAATAATAAATTTAAAATATAGGTAGCCTAGTTAATACACTAACCAATAGCTTTTTTTGGAGAAGGGAACCACTTATGATTTTTAAGAGCAGGACTAATCGCAGGTGGTCTTGCTTGTCTTTGAGGTTCTACCAACATAGGCCTAGTCCTGTTTGGAGGGGCTGACATTGAGGAACACTGTGCATTTGAACTAGAATGAATACTAGGTGAATGAACAGGGGAAACAACAAGGGAATCAACAGCTGGTGCATCCTCTTGCAGATGATTTCGATCAAAGACATATTGGAACCAATTTTGCCTCTTCACCATTCTGAGTGAATCAAATCGTGGCGAATCGATGACAAAGTCATCAAATGATTTTGTTATCCTGTAATATAAATAAGAATTGTTTTATAATAGTTACTAACTTTTATTACCCTGTAATATAGATAAAAATTAGTTTGTAATTGTTACTAACTTTTATTACCCTGTAATAGCTATAAATAAAAATTGGTTTATAATAGCTACTAACTAGCTAGCTGGGCTTATTATTTTATATTGATACAAATGTTAGACACTAATACCTAGCTATCACTTACAGGTGAATGTTTGGGCCTGCTCCCAGTCCTTCCATCGTGCTAGTACTTGTGTTACCAGACAAGATGATGTCAGAGGATGTCTGTGTCGCAACATTGACATGAAAAAAATTTTCAACTTGAGTGGAAGCTTCAACACGACCATCTTGAAGCACTCTTTCAAATATTCGACTGTCTCCGGAGTGGGCTTCTTCAAGAGTGAGCTTGGTATAATCAGGAGCGTCTTGATCAAATGGCTGTATGCCACATTTTTTAAAGGATTTTACTATTTTCTCTCTACTCATGACCCTTGTGTACACTGGCAGGAACATTCCTGCAAAGGACTCTTTGGTAACGTATTCATTTGGGTTGGCAGCCCTGAACCTATTCACACACTTAGCCCATTCATTTTTCATAGAGCCAAACAATCCTATGTCCAAAGGCTGCATGAAATGGGTACAGTTTGGTGGGATCAATATAAGCATTATTTGCAGGTCTGCTAAGGTTTTAACTAAATGAAATTGCAGCCTCGATTCATGTTTGTCGGACCAAACTATAACTGGTCTTTGTATATTATGTTGAATTAACCATTGGTCAAATGCATTAGTGAGATACTCATAAAGCACCTGATGGTTAATATATCCCGATTCACTCTTTCCGATTGCAAATAAACTGGGTGGAATGGCTTCGTATACATTCATAGGAATACAAAGGTTAGGATAAATTATAAGCGGTGGAGGGAGAGAGCCATCGGCACCAACGTTAGCTGCAAAGAAAAGTGCAAAAAAACCAAAAGTTAGCAAGCAGGCCAAGCTAGTATCATGCTAAGCTATCATGCTCAGAGATATGTTGAAAAAAAAGCAATTTATAGTGCAGCATTAAAAGAAAAGCATTACAGAAATAACATAAAAATGAGCAAAGAATAAAATGAAAATGTACCTAGAACAGTGATTCTTTCCTTTTCTTTTGAAGATGTCGCATACGGTACATTTTTAGAACCCTTAGCAGCTAAAACTTTGGAAACCTTGGGTGAAAACTGGAACCCCGACTCGTCGATGTTATAGTTACGCTGGGGTTCCTGAAGGATTTCAAGAAGGTCATGTTCAGAGAGGTACGATCTTATATCAGCAAACCATTGTTGTATGACAGCTTGTGAGACATTTCTTCTATTCGCACTTAATGATTCAGTCATGCGAGCAACTATGTTAGGATGACAGGAATAGCTTATACCTTAGAAAATAATGGCTAAATTAGTCGACTAAGTATAGGCTATTTCTATTAGACTAATTTTATGTCTGTATCAATTGTTATAAGCTTTATTTATTAAGCTACAAATGTTTTATAAAGTTAATTTGTAATGAAAAATCTTATGACTCGTTATTAAAATTATAACATTTTTTTTTATTTTAATTACCTATAGGTCAACTTTTATAACTTAGGCACAACCTACTTACCATTTATTCCCTGGCTGTCGAGTCCCTGATCTTCCAAATTGAAAGGGACGGTCTCTATTTACTTCCATAAGTAACCTTTCATCCGAAAGAAGACTAGTTACCAATGACATAATGGTTTCTTTGGTAACAGGGTGGGCGCGTTTCTGTGCGCTAACAATAAAATTCACCAAAACATTTTCTTCTGCTTCAGTGAGGTAGGTTTGTAAGCCCATCTTTTTTACAACAGGCGCTTTACCACTTATTTTGTCCCTCAATGTGGTGCGCGGGATATTGTACAACTTGGATGCCTCTGAAGCAGTTCTTTCACCACTGAAATATAGCACAGTATAATTTAGGTATGCAACTACTTTATCAGTACTAGGCAGCCCTACCCTATGTATTTCTTTTAAATGTATTATAGGCATTAGGCTATTATGACTACACAATAAGCAATTTAAGCATTGAAATTATGTCTATTAATGCATGCTAATTTTATTACCTTTTTACTTCTTCAATTGCCTTTCTAATGTCCTCCTCAGTGTAAGAATCTCTTGTAGACATACGTGAACCCTTATTGGACTTTGATTTACTAGTATTCATAATTCTAAATGGATATTATGTACCTAGGTACTTATTGAAACTATTTATTATAAGTCTTAACTTGATATATAAATTAATTTAATATAGTTATATAGCCCTATTTGGACTGCTTTAGTATTGTTTAATAACTAGGTTAACAGATAACCTACTTCTGAAATAAAAAATAAATACTTAGCTATATTTATACATTTAATAAAAAATAAAAAATAATAATTTGTTCCCGATGGCGAACACTGGCAAAAGGGGGGTGGCGAACACTGGACAAATTTAAAACGCCTATAACTTTTTTGTTTTTAAACGAAATTCAACCTAACGAAGACTGGCATATGGGTCAAAGTCCATATTTTACCATTAAGCCCATATACGTCACTTTAAAGAAAAAAAATTTACCTGGCGAAGACTGGACTAGGTACTATTATGTGTTCCAGTCTTCTCCACCCCCCCTAACCCTGCCCCCCTTAATTTTTTTCCAAGAATAGCCCTGGTACAATCTTCTCCTTGTTCTTCCCATCAATCTGGAATAAAAAAAGTGAAATTGAATTGATATTTAATATGTTTTTTATGTAATTGTTTAAAAAGATTTCTGAAAAAAAATTTTAAGGGTTAAGGTTTTTTTGTGACACACTTTCATTCAAAAAAATCCTGAGAGTTTATTTATTTAGTTACGATCGTCAAACTTTCGTCAAATATAAAGCAATGATGGGCGTTCATTCTAGACACTATTTTGGCACTTTCAACCAAATAGTTTTTGACATGCATGTTTTTTAATGGAAAACTGGCGACGACTGGAACACCTGGCGAACACTGGGTGTTTTACCCTATATACAAAACATTTAGTAATGCAAAAAAAAGAAAATCTTTTTTTTTTTACTTATTTTGTTTTTTACCTCATTAAAAATAATTTTCACTTTTTTTAGCAACATTTAGAGGAATTATATTTTTAAATGTTCAATAATTTCATTTTAATAATTATTCAATAAAAAATTTTGTAAATTTATATATACATTTCTAATAGTATTTATTTATAATGAAGTTATTCTTTTTATTTTAAAAAATCGGTGAAGAGAAGAACAGTACCAGTCCAATATTTTCATTTCGTGATAATTGATGATGTAATTGATGTTTAAGTTTCGAGATTAATGTTTAAGTTTTAAACAGTTTTAGTTTATAAACTTTATCAATCTACTTTATGGCATAAAATAATGAAAGAAAGATGGACTAGTATTATTTTTGTAGTACATAGAGATAGTCTTTTTCATTTCAGATAGAGATAGTCTTTTTCATTTCAGTATCGATCTGAAATGAAATTACAAAGGAAGAAATTAATAAATTTCATCAAAAACTTAAGAAAAGAGTGCCCCAAAAGACTTTTAGCCTCTAAAATGAATTATTATAACACATCTTAAATTTAAATTGAAATATTATAACACATCTTAAATTTAAAATTAAATAATAGTTTTATGAATAACATTTTTTTTTTTTTTTTTTTTTTTGATTGAAGTAATGTTTTAATTTTATGAGCAATATTTGATTATTACTTTGTTTATACATATATATTTTCATTAAATAGCATTAATATAACAAATAAAATTTTGCAAACATGATAAATATTTTGCCTTAATTTGAGTGTAGTGTGTTATATAGTATAATTTTAGTAACATGTTTTATAGATTGGCTCATAGACAGAAGACATTGTAACTTAAAGTGGCAAGAAAATGTATCATCAATTCGGGAGAAAATTAATTTTGCTATGCAAGACATGCCTCCAAACAAAGAAATAACATCACTCCTTTCTGGCACATGTAAACACTTCATGTATTATTTTTATTTATTTTCTCCTGGTTAATTTTCAATAACAATATAGTTAAAATTTGTTTTTTAACTAAAAAATACAAATTATGAAAATAATAGACAATATTTAAGAATTTAAATAATTTCTTATAATTGTAAACAGTTTTAAAAATCTATTTGTGCAATAATAAATTTGAGCAATGTGACATCTAAAAAGCAATTCTAAAAATATCAAAATCATTAAAGGTTGAATTACAAAAGAAAAAGAAGCCATTTTAAGTAATTTGTTATATATATATATATATATATATATATATATATATATATATATATATATATATATATATATATATATATATATATATATATATATATATATATATATATATAGTCTGTCTATCTTGTAAACCTCTTTAATCAGGGTTTGACAAAAAAATGAGTTTTTTAAACCATTATATAATACACAAAATTCCTCACCTAATTAATTACAAAATTATCATTATGAAAAACACATAAATCCAGTCCATAGAACAATATAGTTTGCAAACCTTAAAAATCCTAATTTGTGTGCCATTTATTTCAATTTTTAGAATGAAAAGGAGCGAGGAGTAAATGCTGAAGAGTTTACTTCAATTTTTGCAAAATTCATCTCTTGCACATCTTTTCCCTTCGTATGAAATTCAGAAAAGAGAATCAATCATTTTTTGTAATGAACGCACGGATCAAAATATGGTCAATGGGTAACAACAATGGATTAAAATAGGAATACAACAATGGGTAATTGCCTCATCAATATTTTAATGCGCTATAATATTGCAATTAAACAAAAAAATTTAGAAAAAAAGCAAATGCAAAGACCTGTGGACTCTTTAATTCTTGCTTTCCACAATTGAATGGTACATAAAAGGCAGAGGTATAAAGTCCATGCAGGATGAATAAATATGTGTACAGGTTTGCACATAAAAATCAAAAACTGTACACCGTTGAATATTTGACAAATTTAAAAAGTTTAGTAGGGTGTTATCTTTAAAAATTTTAAGCTCAGGGAATAAAGTTGTTTATCCAGTTCTCTTCCAACCTAATGATACAATTAAAAATAAGTTAAGATTTCCTGGTATGTGGGCTGTGCTATCGCAAAAACTAAAGAAAGACGTATTTCTAAAATCTTTTGAAGATCTGTCACCATTGCATATCAACTGTAAAAGACTTAACCAAAGGGTTTTTATGAGTTTACGATAATTTACCATATATAAAAAAAAATAACACAAGAAATATTGTATACTTGAAGCATTTTTCAATTTTTCTAAAACAATATTGGTAAAGATTTATTCTTTTAGGTTGTCATTTATTTTTCTTTTTTCCTATTACATTTTTGTATGGACAAACTTAATAATTCCTAATGCAGTATTATACTGTTAAAAATAACTCCTAAATCCTGTTTGCTTCAATAAATATGATAAAATATAAATAAAGATTGTTTTTACAATAAGATTGTTATGAATTATTATCAGCATTCTCAATAAGTAAAAGTGCTAAATTTCCACCTTATAATAAAAGCTAACAATTTTAGTCTTCTGTAAAAAACTCCTGTAAAAATATATAAAATGGGTTTATGAGGTTTATAAGATAGAAAGTGTTTAGTAGTTAAGGTGTTCGATTTTGTTTTTTAACCAGTTTCAGAAAGTAGTTTCCTCTGATTTGGAAAGTGTTGGTAAATTAAATGTATTTATATTGGAAAATGTTTAACCATACTTAATTGTTTAAAGGCAAAAAAAAAAAAGAAAATTTCTTACTTTACGGGGCGTGGAAATGGATTGAATTTAATTTATTTCCAATTTCCGGAAAGTGGAAAGTATTTAAAAATGAATCACTTTCTTTAGATTTTTATATGACATTAAATTTATAGTATTACTATTAATTAAATTTGACCTTACGTCAAAAAAAATTTATACGATCTTTTTTTTATTTTCTTTATTTAATAAGATTTCTTTTTCTACAGTTTATTTTATCATAGTCAATAGAACTTATTTCTGGTCGGGAAATAAAATATTCTGACAAAATGGTCATGTTGTTTAAAAATAATGTAATCACGTGATCAAAGTAATTGCAAAAAAAGTTTTCTGATTGAACCATAGTCAATAGAAGTTATCCCTTAGTTAATAGAAATTATCCCTTAGAAGTTCTTAGAAAACCATAGTTAATAGAAGTTATCCCTTAGTTAATAGAAGTTATCCCTTAGAAGTTCTTAGAAAACCATAGTCAATAGAAGTTATCCCTTAGTTAATAGAAGTTATCCCTTCGAAGTTCTTAGAAAACCATAGTCAATAGGAGTTATCCCTCAGTTAATAGAAGTTATCCCTTAGAAGTTCTTAGAAAATCATAGTCAATAGAAGTTATCCCTGGATAACTTCTATTGACTATGGTTTAACTAAGGTTTCACTATTTTATTCATAAAAAGTGAAATGGCAGTTTGTTTGGCATCTGAAGTATATTTATTTTGAATTTGATTTAAAAAGAAAAAATGGTAAAAAAAAAAAAAATAATAATATGCTTGTATTTTCAAAGTGCCAGCCTTTGTTTATTTTATAATTTTTGGCGTTAAAATAAGAACTCTGTAAATTTAAATAAACAATTAAATTCTATTTATTTATATAATTAAAAAAATATTTTTAATTCATCAACTGTGATAAATATATTTATTTTTTTAAATAAACAATAAGCCATTTATAGCTTTAAGTGCGCAAATAGTTTAGTTATAAGCATAATAGATTCTTATCATTGCCTAATTTCTTATCATTGCCTAATCTCTTACTCAGATAGTCAACTTTTTCAATCCTAATCTTCACTCCTTGATTTGTGTCTTGTCCTAACTCTTGTTCCCCTTTAGGTGGTTTTGACCATGCAATGATCTCTTTAAATTTTTTATCTTGTACTTCTTTATTCAGACTTCTTGGGCTTATATCTTTTGTCTCTCTGCTGATAAATGCTCCTCTTACTTAACCACTTGGATCCAATCTGGTATGGAAGTTTTTATTCCTTTTTGTTGGTTCTTGTCAAGTGTCTTTCTACTCCATAGTTTCCACATTCTTGTGCAGCTGCTATATTTAAACATAACAATTTTTGTCATCTTTTTCACAAGAAAATTAATAGAGTTCACTATTTTGAGAACAAACATCTTGTTATTGAAATCAATGTAAAAAGTGCTGTCTGATGCTAAGCTCCATTATTCTCAATTTACTAAATCACGTATCTTGTCTCAAAAGTTAGGCTTTAGAAGTTAGGTTTTAGAGACTTTTAGAAAATATTCAACAGTGTCATTAACAAAGGTGTAACAATCCATGGTCTAACATTCC
The DNA here is from genome assembly GCF_022113875.1 of Hydra vulgaris. NCBI lineage: Eukaryota > Metazoa > Cnidaria > Hydrozoa > Anthoathecata > Hydridae > Hydra > Hydra vulgaris. Next base: position 8,813,575 of record NC_061162.1, read on the forward strand.
ATCTCTAATTCATAGGACTGATCTTATCATCCTAAGTATAAGACTGAACTATCTGCAAAGAACTTTTTTAATTCAACTTTTGAATGGCCATTCTCTTTATGCTGTTACAGTTAAACAAGTTTACCCAATGTTAGATGTCCAAATCACTTAGACTTCTGTTGCTAAAGTCATTTCTTTATTTTAACTCTTCTCTAACTTGTGATCAAGACAATATTCCTGTCATAATCTTACAAAAGTATTCTCCAGAATTCTCTTTAATTTATTAAACTCTCTTATAGAACTCTCTCTAAATTGTTAACTAAATTTTGTTTTTCTAAAAACATAAATTATTAACATTTCCTTATTAATCCAAATAATATAAAATACAGTAAATTTCATATTATTTGGATTAATAAGGAAACATTTTTAATAAAAAAAGTTTTTTAAAAATATATCATGTTGGTTCTTAAAAGAAACAAAATGATATAAAAGTTTCAAAAAAATTTCACAATTTAGTTTAAAAAAAACTTTTTTTTAATTAAATTTACCTCTCTAAGGCTGAGAAGGCCACTACAGATGAGGAGGCTATTTGTGGTTATAACCCTCTCTCAACTCTATAACTCCAAAACACGAACCTTGACGAACAAGGCCGCTGCACAGAGAAACAAGTTGAGCGCGGTACTACCAGGGACGTGGTGGGAATCAAACTCAGAACCTCTTGCTTATGAAGTGAGCTCTCTACCAAGATTATAAATTTTATCAAGATTATAAAATTATTTGTTATTGCAATATTGTTGCAACTTATTTGAGTTTAGATAGCAAAAAAAAGTTTCTGATATTTTTATTTTAAAGTAAAAAAAACTTTTATCTCATCTCATCTTTTTAGCTTAAAAACTTTAACTTAATAAAAAAAAAAAAATAAATAAACTACTGGAAAGTTTTAGTTTTGTTTATGTTTACTTAATTTTAATGAGGTGTTTCTTTATAATTCTAAAAAAAAATGGCATCTTCAAAGTGATTTATTTATGTTGATTTTTCAAACTTGTTTCTCAAACAAGTAGCTAACAAACTCTTGTTAGCTACTTTACATATTTTTATTTTTGAAACTATCTACTCATAAAGTGTACTTAATTACAAAATTATTTGCACTTTATGTCAAAACCATTAAATTTAATTGAGAAAACTAATTAAATTTATTGTTTTTTTCAAAACCGCTCAAGTACAAATTAATAAACTGGAATGTTTTTTAAAACACCCTGAATGTTTTTATTTTAAATTTTTTACTGTTTACATACATTAGGCCGGGTGAATAAAAAAAAGCAATTACCTTTGCTCAGTAATTGGTCAGCTTTATTTGAAGCTTTACATGAATAAAAATGTCAGCAATTTTACCTAAGTTATTATTCACGTAGAGCTTAATAAATATTGAGTAAATTGCTTAACTTAATGTGCGCAAAACTGCTGAAGTTTTTATCCACGTAAAACTTACCAATTACTAAGTAAAAGCAATTGCTTTTTTTTATTCACCCAGCCTATTGACTGACAAATACGTAAAACATGTGAAGAGTGCTGCCACATTGGCTGACAAATCGAACATCTGAGAAGTGCGGCTACATCTACTGACAAATAGGTGGTGGTGCTACATTGACTGATGTTTTGGGTTTGAGCAGGCAATCTATTAATTAAAAAAAAACTTTTGAAAAAGTTTTAAAACATTTTCCCGTTATCAAAATTAATTTTTTTTTTTTTTAAAAAAACATAAAGTTTACATTTTATGGTTAAAATTAAAGATGACCAAGCAAGAGTATATATATACACACATATATTTTTAAATATAAAGAAAAACATAATATTTTTAATTTTTGACATTTTTTGAGTTAAAAAATTTTAAAAGATTTTATTTATAATTGAAACTCTATTATATAAATATGTCTTCAATTTTAAATCTTTATATGACTTTAAAACTTTTGTTCTTTTTTTATTTTAATTTTTGATATTAATTACTTTCATTTTGTTCTAGATATTAATTACTTTCATTGTAAACAAATCATTGAGTTGCTGAAAGAATGTGGGGAAGGGAACACCAATTTTTTTGGACAATATTCATCTAAAAGGATGAAGGTATAATTTTATAATTCTAATAAAAAGATTTTTCTCTAAACAAAATTAGGCACTCATTATAATTTTAGTAGATTATATAACTTGAAACTTAAATCAACTTATTCTAACTTTATCTTTTGTTGTATTACACTATAGTTTTAGTTATTTAAACTATAATTTTTAGTATTAGTTTAAGTAAAGCTTAGTTGTACAAAAGAATGAAAAATAAAAATACAAAAATAAAGAATGAAAAAAATAAAAGCTCATGAATTTTATCATATTTATCTGATATTTAAAAATATTATCAATCAAAAGCCTTTTGTGTTCTATTTAAGAAAGAATTTTTTTTAAATGTTTAACAAAAAGGAATTTTCTGCACATTGTGCTATATAAACTATGGAAACATCTAGTGTTTTAAATTACAGCTCTTGAAATCCAATGGATTTTAGTTAACACATGATTACTGTTTATAGCCTAGTTAACACATGATTACTGTTTATAGCCAACTGCAGGTTTGCAAAGTTTTGCTTTGCTCTGTGAAGATTTGATTCATTCACTTAGATAGGATAATGAAAGATTTAGGCAAACAAAATTTATGAAATGAAGCTTTTCTATTCTTATAAGATAAAATTTGAATAAAGGAAAAAACTAATTCAAGATTTAGCAAAAAAAAAAAAAATTGTTTACTGCTTTATGACCTATTTGTATCATTGTTTATATGTATCATTTTTTATATGTTTCATTTTTTAAATGTGTCATAACTAACATGTTTTAAAAAAAAACATGTTTTAAAAAAAATGTTCTATAAAATAGATGTTAATCGATGGTAATAGATGGATAGAGTTAATAGATGGTAATACAAATAATAGATGGTAATAGATGGATAGAGTTAATAGATGGTAATACAAATAATAGATGGTAATAGATGGATAGAGTTAATAGATGGTAATACAAATAATAGATGGTAATAGATGAATAGAGTTAATAGATGGTAATACAAATAATAGATGGTAATAGATGGATAGAGTTAATAGATGGATAGAGTTAATAGATGGTAATACAAATAATCGATGGTAATAGATGGATAGAGTTAATAGATGGTAATACAAATATTTGGTAAAAATACTTAGTATTATATGTATTAAAAAAATTAAAAAAAAAAAAATAGCAATGAAGTAAAAGTGTATTATTAGTTTAATACAAATAAACCAACTCTAAAGACAAGTATTTCTAGCCCAACCTGAGGGACAAATAACAAAAGGTAGTATTTGTCTGACCAGGTTATTTTGTTATATTATATAGAGAATATATGATATATGAGAATATAAAATGATATTATATAGAGAATATATTGTTATTACCTAGTAGTAGTTTTGGATATATTTACTAAAAGTTAAAGTGTTATTATTATTAAGTTAATGTGGTTATTATTACCGATTTTTAATCTAACGGAATGGTAAAGATATGTTTAAAGGAATAGTAATCAGGCATATAACAACTGCAACAAATTATAAAACGACTTTAGTATTAATCATTAAAATGTATTGCGAAAGCAGAATGTTCAATTACAATTTAATGCATGCAGATTAATTTGAAATATATAATGTGATTAGGAAAAAGTTTAAAAATTTAAAAATGCAAAATAAAATATGCATTTTATATTTTCGCTTTGTTAAATACCATGTTTTGAAATATGTTTAAATCGATCTCTAAGTAAGCTGAATTCAGTTTTATTTTATAAATAAATATTAGAACAAAAGTTTTAAGTTATTTAGACAAAGCAAATTATTTATAGAGATATTGACAAAAAATTTTTTGTTTGTTTATCAGCCTAATTTTAGGCTCAAAATCCAATTATTATATTTATTATTACCAATCATATTATTATCCTATCACAATCATAGTTTTTTTTGTTGTTATCAAATTTCCTGGTTAATGAATGGTGTATTTGTTGTAAAAATTTTAAACAATTTAATTTGTGCACAAGTTTAAATTTTTGTTTTTTTAGTTTGTCTCTAGTGGCTATAATTACATTAATATAAAATCATATAAAAACTTTTGTGTTGAGTTTCAGTTTATAATGCATTCAAGTTTATGACATAACTAGATAGTTTTAACAAAATCCTAAATTCTTCAAAAATGCCTAAACCTATAATCCTGGTATTTTGTTTTCTCAGGCGATCAGCAAATCAAATTTATTTGTTTTATTTTTCACTAAATCCAAAAATAAAACATTGTTTTAAATTTTAGATTTTATTAGAGAAATTTGTTTATATAATAAATTTCTGAATAAATTAGATTTATATAGTATTAATATTACTTTTGTTTTTAAAATAAAAAAAAACATAACTGTGTGATTTTTATATAGGATTACATATTTTATTGAGTTATAGTGTCTAATTCAGGATTCTATAGTTATAGGTTTACAACAAGGCCATTTTCCATCAGGTCCCTAATGCTTACACCAATGCAAACCAATAATTACGAATCATATTATAATCATTTAATTAGATTTAAAACATATTATAATCAATTTAATTAGATTTATCAGTTCATTCATTGAATTGCGGAAAATGAACAATTTTAAAGTTTAAAATAAAAAAGTTTAACACTAAATATAACCATAATGACAAAAATGCTGATAATGGTTGTAATCTTGTAATGATTAAAAATCTTTTCATTTATCACTAAAAATAATCTCATTTATCACCAAAAAAAAAATTATAAAATGAAAACTGAGGTAATGGTAAAATATAGATGTCAATTTTGGATGCAGAAGGAAAGTAAAAATTACCAATAAACAAAATCATTTTTTAAATAACACCAAGACGAAAAAAATATTTGTGGACTTGATTGAAATGACACAATCTGTAGATTGATTGCATCATTTCAAAAATTCTAGTTTTCTATTTTATTAATTTTTTAATATACTTTTAGGATTGGCAAGATATTATTCAACTTTACACTCATGAAAGTGTTTACTTAGGTTTTTATTTACTTTTTTGAAATTTTATTTGTTTAGGTATATATTATATGAATTTTTCTTTGTAAACAATTTCCTTACTTGCTTATTTTTTACTTGCTTATTACTTTCTTTTTTCTTGCTCTATTGAAGCATTTATTGGTTCTTGTTATAAACTTTTAGCTGAATCAGCAAATATGCTGATACGAAATGTAAACTTTGAAATTCCAGCATTAAAACGTCAGATTGGCAAATGTCAGCAAATACAACGAGTAAGGTTCTCACTGATGTTTTTGTAAGGTATCTTTTTGTAAGGGTATTTTTAGGGTAACTGTTGTTAGAGTAACTGTTTTTGTAAGGTATTTTTTTAATACTGTCTATTGTTGTAAAGTAATTTTTATATCTTTAGTTTTGCAGTAAACTGGTATTTGAGCAATATACTGACAATACAACAGCATTTTACTGACAATATAACAGCATTTTACTGACTATATAATAGCATTTTACTGAATATATAACAGCATTTTACTGACTATATAATAGCATTTCAAGATAAATATTTAATTTTTTAATTCAACATAATTTTTTTTAGGATTGTTCAAGAAAAATAAATGAATGTACAACCAACTCTGCATACTTTATGGATAAATATAAAACAATTTGTAAGCAAATAGGAATTAAGGTGACTGTTTTTTAAATTGGTTTTAAAGTAATTATTTGAAAGTTAGCAAGTCTAATTGTATAAACAGCGAGGTCTAATACTTAGAATACATATAATTTTAAAAAAGTTGAATACATAAGGAGTCCTTATTTTTATATATTTTTTTAACTTTTTTCTAGTCTCTGTTTTTAGATCATATTCCCAGAAAGTCCAGTTTAAATTATGGGTATCTATATTTTTATAAATTCTCAAAAATTAGTTCAAAAGCTAAAATTGATTTGTCTTTTTATCTTTTCACGTATACCTTCCTATACATTTTCTTTTATATATTTTGTTATCTTTTTCCTGAAGTTTGGTTTAAATGTTGGGTCTCTAGCATTTTTTTATTGCATAATCTTTTCTTTTTGCTTTTTTTGCCAAATATTGTTATACATTTTCTTTTGTTGGTTGTTTTTGGGGCTGAGCTTAATTACTTTTAGTGTCTTATGTAATTACTAGTTTATTAAGATCTTTTAAATTCAATAGTTAATTACGTCTTACAAAAATTAAAATAAATATAAAAAAAAGTAGAGCAAAATAAGAGTTTAATAGATTTAATGAGGAAAAAATGACAAAATATGTTGAAGTAGATTTTATGTCAAGTTCAAAATCAAGCATATATAATTAATATATAAACTACATGCGTCTAAATATGTTTAACTCTTTAGTTGATAAAGGTCTCTATATCTGGTTTATATAGTTTCTAGATCATTCTAGAGTTTCATATATTTTGATGTTATTCAGATATAGTAATAGATTTCATTTTGATGGCTTTAAAGTCAAGTTCCTTATTTCATCTCCATACTTTTTTCCGCTTTTCTACTTAGTAATATTTGTTAAATTTGTTTACTTAATTATATATATATATATATATATATATATATATATATATATATATATATATATATATATATATATATATATATATATATATATATATATCGGCTTTCTTAGGATCTTAGGAAAGGCGTGCGGTCGCACACCTAATTTGTCCACGCATAGAATAAATTTTTCTGACTAACTGACCACGTTTTATTATTATGCGTTTCAAGAATTCGCGCCAAAACAAAGCTAAACGAAAATACCGCAAAAATACAAGCAACACTAAAGTAAATAACAGATCTGTTTGTAAATAAGAAATCTGTTTGTGTTTAAAAATTAAAAATACAAGCAACACTTAAGTAAATAACAGATCTGTTTGTAAATAAGAAATCTGTTTGTGCTTAAAAATTAAAAAAATTGTGAATATTATTAAAAAAAAGATTTTATATTTCATTTATTTATTTTTTCTTGTTTTTTAGGGTGGTAGTTATTTCAGCTATGAAAAATTAAATCAATACAAATCAAGGAAAAAGAAAAAGATAATTGTTTATATAAATTTAATGAAAATAAAAGGACCTTTTAATGTAAAATTTGTTTATGACTTTTATCAGTCAGTAATACTTTTAAATTCATGCTAGAACTATAAACAATTTTTAAATTTATGTTTTTAAATGTTTCGTAAATACATCTAAATGTTTAAATATATTGATACATAAGAAAGCGCGAAAACGATTGCTATTTATTTGTAAAATATGTTTTTTTTTATTTTCAAATGAAAGAAAATTTTATTGTCAAACAATTGAGTTGCTTATTTTGCAATGATTAATTGGCATTGTGAACGAGTGTTAAAAATAAATGTCCCGAGGGAACTGTTTTCGTAACAATGACTACAGAAGCAATGCAATTATTTTTTTAACTTCTTTCGTAATTACAAAATTATGCAATTGAATAATTTCAACGTAATAAACAGCGAGCATTGACTCAGTATAATCAGATTAGAATAAGTCAAGAGAGAACTTTTTTGCACATTAAAATCTTTTTGAGTTTAAAATCTCAAATAATATATTTAATAATAAACAGCAATTTATTTTCTTGTCTAAGTATTGGGGAATAACGTCATCGCATTTGCATAAACCTTCGTAAAAACTAAATTAAATGAAAACGTTTAACCTAATTTGGTTAGCGTAAATAATGAATCAGTTTTTTATTATATTGTCTGATGAAGTTCGTGAATAAATTACGTATAAAGTCTTTTTATTTTCGTGAAATTTTTATGACTTATAGTCGTCTTTTCCTTGACTTGTATCAAATTTCGTAGCTGAAAATAGCAACCCTAAAAAAAGAAAACAAAAACAGTATAAAAAGACTTGTTTTTTTTTTTGTTACAAGAATTTTTTTTTGTTAATTTTTTTTTTTTTATTATTAAAATATTTTCTAACATCCAATTTCAGTTTTATACTTTGTTAAGGTTTTGTTTCCTTTTTTTAGTATTATTTTTTATTCTTTGTGGATATGTTCCGCTTTACCGCGAAATATTGCCGCGGTCACGTTTTCTGAAAAATTTATTCTATGCGTGGACAAACAAGGTGTGCGACCGCATGCCTTTCCTGGGAAAGCCTGATATATATATATATATATATATATATATATATATATATATATATATATATATATATATATATATATATATATATATATATATATATATATGTATATATATATATATATATATATATATATATTGTTGTTTGTTATTGTCCTCTTGTTTACTTGAGAGTGATCAATATAATGTAAAAGCAATTTTTACAAAATAGATCAATTTTATATATATATATATATATATATATATATATATATATATATATATATATATATATATATATATATATATAAAGTATAATTAAATAGAGATATTATATATCTCTATTTAATTATACTTTATATATATATATATATATATATATATATATATATATATATATATATATATATATATATATATATATATATATATATATATATATATATATATATATATATATAAAGTATAATTAAATAGAGAAATACAACTTTATAATGGAACTAAAAGTTTCATGCCTATCAGCAATCTTTAGCCATATATTATTATACAAATCAAGAAAAAAACCGTTAAAAAATACAAAATACAAAAACAGCAGTAGAATGAGTTCCGACATCAAAACAAATTGAATGAAAAAGAAGCATAGTAGTAAAACTGCTAATCGCCAGTGTCAAATTGGGCAAGAAGAATTTTGTTTTTATGCTGGCACTTAGATAATATTTCACTCTTTTTAGTTAACAAATTTGGGTGTTTGAAAAATAAAATTTCGTACTTTTCGTTTATGCATAAGTTACATTGTTTTGTTACAGGGTTATAGGCATTGCACTTTAAATTATTTTCCACCTAACAAATGGGTTCAAGTTTTCATCTTTTAATCTCCAAACCTCCTTTGATAATTCAGTGTTATTTTTGTATTTGGGAATTTTAAAAGATTTTATGTGATTTTATTTTATTAAAAGATTTAATGAATTGAGATTATCAGTAATTCTTCAAGCGAGGAAATCTTTCAAAAATCCTTACCTATGTTTAATGAAGCATTAAAAAAGTCCAGTTTTAATTACAATCTTTCTTACCAACCTAACTTAGAATTATCTCACACCAAGAACCGTAAATGTAATATTGTTTGGTTCAACCCTCCTTTTAGCAAAAACGTTAGCACAAATATAGGAAAAATATTTTTAACATTAATTGATAAGCACTTCCCTATAAATCACAAGTTCCAAAAAATTTTTAACAGAAACATATTAAAAGTAAGTTATAGCTGTATGCTGAATATGAAATCCGTTTTAAACGCCTACAATTGTCATGTTATAAACAACAAGATAGAATCAGCTGGAAATAATTGTAATTGCATAGATAAAAACACCTGCCCTTTATCAAACCAATGCTTAACAAAAAATATAGTATATCAAGCTAATGTATGTTCCAACGATCTTGTTCAAACTCCTATCAATAAATTTTACATTGACATAAGCGAAACATCTTTTAAAATTAGATATGCTAATCACATAAAATCTTTTAAAATTCCCAAATACAAAAATGGCACTGAATTATCAAAGGAGGTTTGGAGATAAAAAGATGAAAACTTGAACCCGGTTGTTAGGTGGAAAATAATTTAAAGTGCAATGCCTATAACCCTGTAACAAAGCAATGTAACTTATGCATAAACGAAAAGTACGAAATTTTATTTTTCAAACACCCAAATTTGTTAAATAAAAAGAGTGAAATATTATCTAAGTGCCGGCATAAAAACAAATTTCTTCTTGCCCAGTTTGACACTGGCAATTAGCAGTTTTACTACTAAACTTTCCTTTTTATTCGTTTTGTTTTGACGACGGAACTCATTCTACTGCTGTTTTTGTATTTTGTATTTTTTAACGGTTTTTTTTTTGATTTGTATAATAATATATGGCTAAAGATTGCTGATAGACATGAAACTTTTAGTTCCATTATAAAGTTGTATTTCTCTATTTAATTATACTTTATATATATATATATATATATATATATATATATATATATATATATATATATATATATATATATATATATATATATATATATATATATATATATATATATATATATATATATATATATATACTTTTGCATGGTAGTCAGAAAGAGTTTCCCATAAACTGTAGTTTTAAAGAGTGCGTTAATAAACCAGACCAGAAAAAGTTTAAAAACTTAAATTTTTTTTTTTTTTAAATGATAGACTGCCTGCCCAAACCAAACCCTCAGTCGATGTAGCAGTACTTCCTTACGAGTCAGGCTATTTGTCAGTCGTTGTAGCAGCACTCCCTTGCGAGTCAGGCTATTTGTCAGTCGATATAGCAGCACTCCTTTGCGAGTCAGGCTATTTGTCAGTCAGCGGAAGTACATTAAATTTTATTGTTTTTTAAAAATTTTTTAAAAAACAATAAAATTTAATGTACTTCCGCATTAATTTAATTGCTTTGACATTTCGATGACAATCAAATACAGCTTAAGAGACGAGGTAATTAAAATTGTAGTCGAAAGAGACTTTTTTTACATTAAAAGACTCTTTCGACTACACTATAAGGATATATATATATATATATATATATATATATATATATATATATATATATATATATATATATATATATATATATATATATATATATATATATATACACATATACATATATTATTTTTATTTTTTAATCTTCAGGGTACAAATGTAAGAAAAGAGCTTTTAGAGCAAGTAAATGAGTTACCAGGTATATTTGGATCTATAACAGGAAAGCTGAAAGAAATATCTGATGTTTTGAATTTTTACAGAGCTTTTGTAAAATTTATCACACAAAGGTATTAAGTTTTTATATCATAATATTTAATTTTTAAACAGTAATATATATGCATATAATAATAATTGTAATATTTGTTGTCACAGTGCTTATCTAAACATGCATTTACACAGAAAAGTATAAATGCATGTTTAGATAAAACATGCATTTATACTTTTCTGTGTAAATGCATGTTTAGATAACATCAAACTAAAATAGCCTGCTGCTGGGGGCTTTAGTACATACATCGACTATAGCCAGGAATATACTTTTATGACATTTTTTGCAGTATTAAGAATATTTGTTGTTATTGCACTACAAAGTGTTGTGAATTTTTATTAAATTTTTTATTGAATAAAAGTAATAGGGGAAGTTCCTATGAATACAAATTTGTCCTATTTCTTTTACAAATAAAAAAGAAAAAAGGTCATTGAATTTTAGGAATTTTAAATCCATTGGAAATTCTGTGGTATACGTGGTGCCATTGGCTAACTAACTTGTGCTCTGTATGTTTTTTCTGTATTTTGTATCACATTCATGGTTTTGTGGCTTTTTGGTAGTTTAATGAACCTTTGTAAAAAGTATGTTTTTGAAAAGTGACTTTCATTGACATATGTAAGATTTGAGAGATTGCTGGCATGGATCATTTATGATCCATAACTTAATTTAATGATTTTCTTTGCTTTTTTTTAAGACAATTATCTTCTTTTTTTATTAAAATAATAAATAATAACTACTATCAAGAAAAAATATCTGTAAAAATTAAAGATTTTAATACTTTGATAAAAATATATATACTCTTCAAATATGTTGATGTTGATTTTTAGTGAGTTTGTTGTTGTTGAAAATATATGCTCCATGATACATTTTTTGATGGTTTACGGTAATGTAACTGTATACCAATGGAAAACTGGTGAGGTGCCATCAAAAGTTATAGATTCTATAAAATCTGTAGATATGGATGAAATGATAAAATTAAGTGAAGGTTCTTTTACTCAAGAAGACAATCAAGAAGAGGTAATTTTTTATTTTTTGAAAATCTTATAAATACTTAATTCTTTTGGTATTATTTTAATTTATATCAATCATTTATTTAATATTTTTATCTGTTATATACTATTTTGCTCATATTGTTTACTTATTATCACTATTTTTTTTGTTTGTTCATTTAATAACAATAACATGTACTATTATAAATATTATCTAGTTTTTTGTTTACTCTATTAAAGTTTTATCTGATTCATAGAATGTTAGCATTATTTATACCTGATTAAACTTTCAGTTATGTATTTCATTAATTTTTGTTTTTTTTAATGCTTTTGATTTTCATAAATACTTTCATACAGGGCCACTTTAAGCTGGCTCAGGAGCCCTGGGGAAAGCCCAAGCCAGCTTGGGTTAAAAGTTGTGAAGCTACAAAATCTAAATGTTAGATTAAGTTGCTAAACTCCAAAATCTAAACGCCATCTATACAATCACATTGTAAATGTGATGGTAATTACTTTTTGATATAGCAAAATAAATACAAAAACTCAAATTAAAATAATAAAAAAACTCTTGAAAAAAAAACATGTAAAACAGTGCTAAATACTACTATAATCGAGCAATAATATATATATATATATATATATATATATATATATATATATATATATATATATATATATATATATATAATATATATATATATGTATATATGTATATATATGTATATATATATATATATGTATATATATGTGTATATATGTATGTATATATATATATATATATATATATATATATATATATATATATATATATATATATATATATATATATTTATATATATATATATATATATATATTTTATTTGAAGTTTATTATTAATTATTTTATTAATGAGGGTTTGACATGGGGCACCAATCTTTTCTTTATTATTCTTGGTTTGTTTTTTTTTGTTTGAAAAACTGTATGCTATAAAGATAAGCAAAACTAATAAGCATTTGCTGACCTGTATACGCTATATTCAGCTCTCAGAATTAAGGTTGGCATTCGGCAATGCCAACCTAACTTAGTAGTCTGGGAAAAAAAGGTTTTGCCAAAATATAAATTTGTTTAAATCATAACAATTACAAATATTTGTTGCAGAGATCATCAGTTTTTCTAATTCTTATTTTTTTGAATTTTTTTTTTTTTTTTTCTTTCAGATTTTTAATTGTAGCTACTATTTTTTGGTAAAATTAGCTGCTTTCATCATCAAAAAAAAAAGTTATTGTTATTTATCATGCAATTGTTGAAGACATTATAGACAATTAGCACTAGGGATCATTTGCTGTTCCCCGACTCCCGATTGTACCCGATAAAAGCAACAGTTTTAGTTCAAAACACTTTTAAGTCCCTCCTAATTTACAAGTTTCACCACTTTCCCTACTAGTCCAGTAAAAAAAAATTTCAGAAATGTTCATGGTTCAGAAATGTTCATGGTTCAGAAATGTTCATGGTTCAGAAATGTTCATGGTTCAGAAATGTTCATGGTTCAGAAATGTTCATGGCTCAGAAATGTTCATGGTTCAAAAATGTTCATGGCAAATTTATGAATTTGACTACAGAAATGTCAATTTTTTTTTGTTGATTTTTAAAAATTTTTTGTTGATTCAATGTGGCTAAACAAAAAGTTATTTTCGTAATATGTGAGTAGTAAGGAAAAAGTTCTCCAACTGCTGTGTGAGCAGTTTAATGCTCAATTGTGTGAGCAGTATGTGGCTCAATTTCAAATTCACTATTAGTTGAATTACTTTTATTGGTATTAAAAGTACCTAATGAATTTTCAGAATAAGTATCAGATACATTGATTAATTTATTATAATTACATTTGTATTTATACTTTCTTTTCAATGAATAGATGAAGGGAGCGAGTTCCAAAGAACTGATGTTCTTTGGAACTCTCTCCCTTTGGAAAAAAACTAGACAAATAAGAATTTTTGGAGCACTTAGTAACAGTCACAGTAAAATAATGAGACTTGATTGAATGACGAGTAACACAAGAATGAATTTTAGTAGATGGCATAAGAGATGCTAGCTCTTTAGAAAAGTGCCCATTATAGTATTTATAGAAAAGAGAAAGAGAAGCAACATTATGGCGATGTGACAAAGGTTGAAGGTTGGCTGCAAGAGCAGGTCCAACTATGTTTACAATGCGTTTTTGCACCTTGTCTAAAAGAGAAAGGGCATCATTAGAAGATCCGCCCCAGATATGGCAACAGTATTCCATACAAGGCCGGATTTAAGATTTATAGAGATAGAGAATAGAATCCAGAGTAAGAAAGTGACGAGCTGGATAAAGAGAAGCAACTTTAGCAGATGCTAATTTTGCAACGGATTTGATATAAGATTTCCAAGAAAGATCAGAAGTAAGAGTTAATCCAAGAAGATACATTACCGTTCATAAATATAGGAATCTAAATTATTGCAATAACAAATGGCTGAAAAAATTGAGTTTTATCTGAATTAAAGTTCACCAGCCACTGTGAGCCCCATGCTGTAGTAGAAGTGAGATCATTTTGAAGCTCAAATGCCCCCTGCAAGCAATCAGAGGGAGTTGGCTTTTTATCATGACAAGAATAAATGGTAGTATCATTGGCAAACAATACCACCTTAGATGTGAGAATATCTGGAAGATTGTTAATGTAATTAAAAAGAGTATAGGGCCAAGGATTGAACCTTGAGGAACCCCTGAGGTTACAGAATAAGAAGAAGAGTGGTGTCCATTAAGGACAACTTTTATACTACGGTTGGAAAGGAAGGATTCAATAATCTTAAAGATGTTTCCAGATACACCGTAAGAAGAAAGTTTATGGAGAAGACCAGCCAAACTTTATCAAAAGCTTTAGAAATGTCAAGAGCAATAGTAAAAAGAAAGCTTTAGAAATGTCAAGAGCAAAAACATTGCTTATGATAGGAAGTTAGACAAGTCAGATAGCTCTCCAGAGTTTTTGGAAATAGGGATAACAGATGCGGCTTTCCAGATGGCTGAAAAAAAAGACTCTGATAGACACTTGTTAAATAGTTTTTAAAGTATAAACAACAGCTCTGGAGAACACTTCTGCAAGACTATAACAGGTATGTTGACTTCTGCAAGACTATAACAGGTATGTTGACTTCTGCAAGACTATAATAGGTATGTTGACTTCTGCAAGACAGGTATGTTGAATCACAAGCTGTAGAAGAGTCTGCTGAGAGCAAGAGCAAGAAATCACTTTAGATACAGAAGCTAGAGTGATACGAATATCAAGCAATGGATTAAACTGTTTGAGAGCTATATCAGGTAGAATGTAACTGGTGGAATCAAGAGATGATATTGATGAAAAGTTCTAAGCAAACAATTCAGCTTTGTCTTTAGGTGAGGTAACAAAATCTGAACCATGCAAAAGAGGTGGAATAACAGATTTTCCTTTATTTTAGACATTGTTAAAGATTCTCCAGAAGTCTTGGGAGCCTAATTTTTGAGATAAAATACAAGACTTCGTAACCTGAGAATATTGGGCTTTTGCGTTAGACAAAACCTTTTTACGATGGTTTCTAGCAATAGTAAAGTGACGCCTGTTTTCTGGTGAATGGTTTTGCTTATAGATATGAAAGTGATGTTTATGATTAGAAATTGCAGCAGCACAACGAGAGGAAGACCATGAAGAAAAGTGTGGCTTGACTTGAAATTGTTGAGAAGGAATAAAAGTGCCAGTCTGATCCTAAGAAGTCACATAAGAAGTACATTTGTCAGCAGGAAGACAAAAGATTTCTACCCAAGGGTCATCACGAAGAAAATCATGGAAAGAATCCCAGTCAGCTTTAAGGTAGTTGTAAGAGGTGTGATGATAGGGGATTCCAATGATGAAGAAGAATGAGATAATAGTTTTAGAGAGATCAAACTGATAAGTTGAGTAAAGGAGGTAAATGATTCAGATATCTGGAAAACAAGCTGGAAAGTTTACTATTTGTGTTACAGATTGAGAAAGCCAAAAGTTGTGGGCTTTAACGCCTGCAGAGTCACTGACACTAGAGCCAAAGCCATTCAGTGTGATGAGCATTAAAGTCACCAAAATGAATGATATTGGCTGAAGGATAACAAGAATGGGCTTGGTCAATTTGAAAAGCAGTCTTGAGATGAAGGAGAGCAACATAGAACAAAAAGAAAGGTGATAGAGTGAAGTGGTGGTAAATGAAAGCACATTAAAGAATGGTCTATGGATTCAAATCTAGTTTCCCAACTAATAGGTGAGTTCTAAAAATATTGCAATGGCCTGGTGAACTTTGTAAGACTCAATAAAAGAAAAGTTACATTGAAGATCTTGAATATTAGTGAATGATACATTTAGAGAACTTGGTGATGACAATGGTTTTTTATTTTATAATTTTTGGTTCTTCTTTACTCATTTTTGGATTTGTTTCGGAACTTGACTCAAAACACAGATAGTACTTGGTACACTATTAAATAGTCCTAGCAATTTTGAATTTGAATTAATAGTCCAAGCAATAGTCAAAGGTTTGTTAAATCTTGAAACCAAAGGTTCAGAACTATGGCATGTTGGTCCACACTTGCATTTATTGATGGTCCATTTTTTTATTTGTCAAGTTATCTAATTATGCAAAAATAAACATTAAAAATTCATTAAGTTAATGCATTTTTAAAAAAGTTTATGTGGTTTGAATAATTATGGATGGTATATTTATAGTATATATATATTTATAGCACAATATATAACATAACTACCAATATTAAACTAAGTAGCGAAATTAAATTAAACATAATAAAAGATTTATTAACATTATTTTGTAGATTGATTGGGGCTGTGATTTAAATACTGAGAATCTTGAAGTTGGCGGTGAAGATATTGATTGGGGAACTTGTGAAGTATTAGATAATTCAGTTGCAGCTATTACTGTTGAAGAAGATGGACAAGGTTTGTTGAATTTTAAGAAAAATCTATATAATATTGTGTAATTTTTTGTTGTTGTTGACCTCTAACATTTTGAGGTTTTTATTGCCAACTACATTTTCCCTAATTCCGAGGGCTATATATATATAATTAAAACAACATCTGCAAATACCGGAATAAGAATATATGTATATATATACATATATATATATATATATATATATATATATATATATATATATATATATATATATATATATATATATATATATATATTTATATATATATATACATATATATATATATATATATATATATATATATATATATATATATATATATTATATATATATATATATATATATATATATATATATATATATATATATATATATATTCTTATTCTGGTATTTGCAGATGTTGTTTCAATTACAATCATTGGCCACAGCTCATATTCATCCAGCACAAGCTTTATTCCATTAAATATTATTTCACTTTTTCTATTCATCAGCTCGAGAACAGCAAGTCTAACCTCTCTCTTTTTATTTTTCAAAACAACTACTTGATGCTCCATTTTCTTTATGTGCTTTTCATCAAAGTATAAAGCCACAAATAGTCATTAAGACTAATCCAAAGTAGCTTCCGTTATTGACCAACATTTTTGCAAACAGAAGTACTACTCAAGCGCTGAGTTAGGGGTGGCAGGATTTGAACCCGTATTGTACAACAGTCCGGGTTTTGACTTATTGTTTGACACTCTAACCAATTGAGCTATCCAGCCACTAAACCACTTTTTTTGATAAAGCTTTGCAGACTTTATATGTTTTTTTGGTACTAATCTTTGCATAAATCACCAAATTTACAGCCAAATTTGCTTTTTGTCTTTTTAGATGATGATGACAAACTTTCCACATCTTCAGCTTCAGTATCAATGCTGGAACACTGATATTCAGTTTCTGAATGACCTCTTTTACTAGGTCATTCATCAAAATCTTGGTCTTGGTTGATGGACGATTGTCTCTTTATCAACACTAGTTCTCTTGGATGAATACCTTCAGTATCTTCAATTGTGATACAATATCCAACTGTTCCGTTGACATTTGCAGACCATAAAATTCTTTATCCTAACACAACCATTCACCTTTCTCATCATTTATGTTAAACAATTGGGTTTTTGTCTAGTTTTTTAAATACATTTTCTATTTTTCTTTCTGATGCTGATTTCTCTTGTAGAATTTGAATATTCAGCTTTCTCCAAAGTAGTTCAGTTTGTTTAGCCAAAATTGCAACTCTCTCCTTGCTGCTTTTTACATTTGATGACAAACTTTTAAATTGATAATATGCAATAATATTCTGTTCTGTTGGCCTTTTATTCATTTCACTAATACTTTTAACAAAAGCACATCTTCTTGAAGTCTTAGCTTTTTCAAACCTCACTAAACTTGATTCCCAAACTTTCTTATTCTTGTCTGAAGCAATACCATTTTTGTATGTCTATTACGTTATTTATAACTCATTATATATCATCAAAATTATTTTCTGCTGGGGGGAAGGGGGTGATCTTTTTCTAAACTTAACATTAAAAACTTATATTTTCTGTTTATAAATACAATTTTTCCACTCATGATGACACGGGGAATTTAAAATTCTTAAAAAACATTTTCAGTCATACCATACTGTGTAAATATTCGCAGTTCACTAAATCTCGTATTTTATCTTGGAAGTTATGTTCTGGAGACTTTTGGATCTCTTCCTCTTTTCTACAATTACTACTGCTCAATAGAGCTATAATCTATTGTTCCATCAACTAAAACTCATTCTCGCTTAACTCATCATTCAGCAAAGTCTTATTCTTTCATTGTATCTGTCCCTACATGCTCTAAAAACTTTTATTTGTCTAGTTTTATTCCCTGCACCTCAACCCTTTGGAACTCTCTCATCTTCATGTTTTCCTGACTCATACAACCTTCAATTTTTAACTCTTCTGTCAACTGTTTTCTTGCTCTATAACTCTATTCTTTTTTTCTAGATTTTCTTAGTTTTTCTCCCAACTTAATAATGGTTGCTTGCAGCCTTGTTGGGAATGAATCAGAATAATATGTATATATATATATATATATATATATATATATATATATATATATATATATATATATATATATATATATATATATATATATATATTATATATATATATATATATATATATATATATATATATATATATATATATATATATATATATATATATATATATATATATATATATATATATATATATATATATATATATATATATATATATATATATATATATATAGATATATATATATATATATATATATATATATATATATATATATATATATATATATATAGATATATATATATATATATATATATATATATATATATATATATATATATATATATATATAAAAGTTTACCTATATTTTATTTATTTATTTATTTTTTTTTGTTTTTTAGGGCGGTAGTTATTTCAGCTATGAAAAATTAAATCAATACAAATCAAGGAAAAAGAAAAAGATAATTGTTTATATAAATTTAATGAAAATAAAAGGACCTTTTAATATAAAATTTGTTTATGACTTTTATCAGTCAGTAATACTTTTAAATTCATGCTAGAACTATAAACAATTTTTAAATTTATGTTTTTAAATGTTTCGTAAATACATCTAAATGTTTAAATATATTGATACGTAAGAAAGCGCGAAAACGATTGCTATTTATTTGTAAAATATGTTTTTTTTTATTTTCAAATGAAAGAAAATTTTATTGTCAAACAATTGAGTTGCTTATTTTGCAATGATTAATTGGCATTGTGAACGAGTGTTAAAAATAAATGTCCCGAGGGAACTGTTTTCGTAACAATGACTACAGAAGCAATGCAATTATTTTTTTAACTTCTTTCGTAATTACAAAATTATGCAATTGAATAATTTCAACGTAATAAACAGCGAGCATTGACTCAGTATAATCAGATTAGAATAAGTCAAGAGAGAACTTTTTTGCACATTAAAATCTTTTTGAGTTTAAAATCTCAAATAATATATTTAATAATAAACAGCAATTTATTTTCTTGTCTAAGTATTGGGGAATAACGTCATCGCATTTGCATAAACCTTCGTAAAAACTAAATTAAATGAAAACGTTTAACCTAATTTGGTTAGCGTAAATAATGAATCAGTTTTTTATTATATTGTCTGATGAAGTTCATGAATAAATTACGTATAAAGTCTTTTTATTTTCGTGAAATTTTTATGACTTATAGTCGTCTTTTCCTTGACTTGTATCAAATTTCGTAGCTGAAAATAGCAACCCTAAAAAAAGAAAACAAAAACAGTATAAAAAGACTTGTTTTTTTTTTTTGTTACAAGAATTTTTTTTTGTTAATTTTTTTTTTTTTATTATCAAAATATTTTCTAACATCCAATTTCAGTTTTATACTTTGTTAAGGTTTTGTTTCCTTTTTTTAGTATTACTTTTTATTCTTTGTGGATATGTTCCGCTTTACCGTGAAATATTGCAGCGGTCACGTTTTCTGAAAAATTTATTCTATGCGTAGACAAACAAGGCGTGCGACTGCACGCCTTTCCTGGGAAAGCCTGATTTATATATATATATATATATATATATATATATATATATATATATATATATATATATATATATATACATATATATAAATATATATATATATATATATATATATATATATATATATATATACATATATATATATATATATATATATATATATATATATATATATATATATATATATATATATATATATATATATACATACATATATACATACATATATATATATATATATATATATATATATATATATATATATATATATATATATATATATATATATATATATATATATATATATATATATATATATATACATATATATATAAATAGTATTGCATACTAAGGTAAGCAATCTGACGCGATACTGAAATAGCCTATTACTGGGGGCTTCAGTACATACATCAACTGACAAATAGCCTGGCTCACAGTGGAGTGCTACTACATCGACTGAGGGTTCGGGATAGGGCAGCAATCGTTTCATTCATCATTCTTCGTTTTTCTTCTTCTTTTTCTTAAAAAGCCGTATGGATAAAGGTAAGCAAAAAAAGTGAGCAAATGCTTATAAAAATATGCTTTAGTAAGTGTATATATATATATATATATATATATATATTATATATATATATATATATATATATATATAGGCATCTTCCACTGACAAACATCCTCTTTCGCGGTGACAGTAATTGCGATTTGGAAAATAGTCGTGCTTGATGACCGTAACACTAACCCTTACGGTTTAGGCCCAATATTATTTAAAAACTTTGGCATATAAAATTTGTCGAATGGTCACACACGAGCAGTGAACGTCTGAGGGAAGAAATGAAGTACATTAGAATAAAGGAGAATTCTTTATTAGACAAAGCATATTTTGACAGTTGTCAAGACAAAAGTAAAGATTAATAGAGGAATATTTAAAAATAAATAAGACTGGCTATACACCCAAAACAGTGCCCAATAATACTATAATAGAGCAATAAATATTCAAATTTTTTATTTTTAGATAATCCTATTGGTGGTGTTGCAAGTGGCAATGAAGCCTTAAATGTGCTAGAAAATACTTCTACAAGAAATATTTTCATTGATGAACTTTATGAGGCATATCTTTATGTTTTTATATATTTTCATTTATCTATTTATTAATTTTGAAAATAGTAGTTAATAATGTTAGCTAGAGGGGTACTTCATTTTATAACTTTTTTTATCTTTTCTTACTTTGTAAAATTTTTAATGTAAATTTAAACAAATTAGGTAAGTTAAACAAAACATTATATCAAGCTGGTTATGCTACTACTAAAGAGTTAAAATTTTAAAAATTTACACTAGATGTAAATAAATCAAAACCTTGCCTTTATAGTTGTTTGTTATTGTTAAAATAATAAGTAAACCTCAGATGATAACTGAATTCCCTTAAAGGTAGGAGTAACTTTTGTATGTCATCACTTATGTTTCATGCGCAGTTAAATATGGATTTAATAGTATCTACCTTCATGTTAAAGAAAATTCTAAAAAATAGAAAATGTTTAGATATTACTATGCACTTTATTTGAAGTATTTCTCTCTTTAAAATTATCAAAGAATCACTCAAAATATCAAATGGCTAAAATTATTAATGATAATTAACATTATAAATCATCTAGGTAAAAAAATGTACCCGCAAATTATTTTGTGTGTAAATATTTGGGTGTCCTAAAAAAAAAATTATTTTTTTTTGTGCGCTAAAACTTGGTTCTTATATATAAAATGACTAATAGCATCAAAAATATTGATCTGAAACAAGTGAAAGAGATTTGAAAATTTTTAATTTTTGTCATATTTGGCAATGCTAACCTAATTGCCAACCTGAAAGTGTTTGAGGTCAGCAAAAAATTGCCGACCTCGTTTTAATGTTTTATGATCAGACCTTTGTATCAAATAATTTTTGCTGATCTCTAAAAGATTGAGATTGGCAAATTATTTCCTAATTTCGAAAGTTATATATATATATATATATATATATATATATATATATATATATATATATATATATATATATATATCATATACTAGTGTATATAATAACTTGCCTAATTTATATTTATTTGTACATTAGGTTCAGTCATTTCTGGAGCAACGTGTTATTGAGATGAGTTCTGATGCTGATATGATAACCATTTGTCAGGTATTTTGAAATAGTATCCATTTTTATAGGAAGCTTGTTAAAAAAAATTTGTTTAACACTTAATAAAACTTAATAAGTTTAAATTTAAAGTTTTTAAAAATGTTTAAATTAAACTAGTGCTTTCAAAATTTTGAATGATCCTACTTCTATTCTGGATGCATTATAAATGTATCAGTATATAAAACTTCATATATAACTGTATTTATACATGGTACATTATAAATGTACCAGTATATAAAACTTCATATATAAATGTACGAGTCAAGAATTACTATATGTCAGAAGGTGAAGGAAAATGTATGAGTCAAAAATTACTATATGTCAAAGAATTTTAAAGAGAGCTTCATGACAAAAATTGTTTATGATAAGTGTACATTTTATTTACCACTAACTTTTTCTGCTTTTAAACATGGCATTAGCGCTCTATTAAATAATTACTTAAATCCCAATAATGGCTTGGTATTCTACTCACAGTTTTTTGAAGCTATTAATATAGTTCATTGTTATAATCTGCATGTTAATGATATTATTGAAAAGGTGACAATTATTCTTTCAAATTATAAATTTGAAATAAAGGATGCTATCAAGCAAAAAAAAAAAGAATTTTACTTTAAATTTTTTTTTTTTTTTTTTGCTTGAAAGAAAAAAAAAAAGATTTTATAGATCATTTTTGATAGTTTTTAGATAGATAGATAGATAGATAGAAGAGGTAAAAGTCAGGACAACAGTTACTTAATCAGGTGGAGTTTTAAATGATTCAAATAATGATTCAAAATCTAAAGCAACTGTGTCATGATAAATTGCTAACATGCTAGACCGAGTTTAGTGGTTTCTTTTACTCCTGTTCACAAACATCAATATACCAATTCAGTGATGTGAAAAAGCTGCTGTTATAGTTGAAAAACATGGTGCGATTAGTTTTTGGATCTGTAATGAATAGTTAAAAAATCTATCAGCATTACTAGAGAATTTTCAAAAGAATTACTGACTATTAGGCCATTCATCCATTATATGATCAGTGTGTTTAGTTTCATTTTCTTGATGCAGTTTATCTACATAAATGTTTATGTAACAAATTGATTTCTGAAAAGTATCAAAAGTTAACTCTTGACAATAGAACTATTGGTTCCTTTACTGGTGATATAGATATAGTTTTTTTTAATATCATTTTGGTATTAGTTTATATATCCCATGCTGCTGTTTATCCTTCTGTACTTCAACTACAGAAAGTGGGACATGTTTTAAAAATATTTTCACTGCTCTGAAACTAAAAGAAACTTATGAAACATCTTTTATCAGTAGGTTTTAGATTGGTGAATTATTCTTAATGTCTTTGCAAAAGGGTAGAATATTAGACTAAGAGACCACAACTGATTTATACAAAATAAAAGTTTAAATAATCTGCAATTATTTTTAGAACAATTTAAATCTATGAAATACTTACTTGGACTCAAACAAATTCAACGTATCCATGATACCAAAAAAGTCCTTGTGTGAACCACTAAAAGACTGATACCTGACAGTTTTGATTACAGCCTGCTTTTTTAGCTACAAAACGACAGAACTGAAAGAGAATTTTCTGTTTATAGGCAATTATCAAAAGCAAATGCTTTTATTACAGTTTGTGATGTTTTAAAAAGTGCTTAGCTCAATTTGCTGCAACGTTACTAGAATCAGTAGAAGTAGGACAACCTAATATTAAATATGTCACAAATGTGAAAATCCAACCAGTTTTAAAGATGCAACCTCAATGAAAACATGCATTTATAATGTGAGTCATTCTGAAAATATAAAAAGCTTAGCTTTGACAGGGTAGCTGAAGAAAGATGTAAAGGTGAACTAGATTATGCTGAGAATAAACTTAACAAATAATGCAAATTAAAATCTTTTAAATCTAGAGAATTTTTGTTTATCAATTTGTTGATAAATATTATCAAATCTTCATTTTTATGTAGATGATTTTTATTTTTTATTTTTTTTTAAAGTTTTCACTTTTTTATCAACTTTTACTTTGTTATAAAGTTTTAATTATAACTTATTTTCCCTGTAAAATTATTTTAATGATACTAATGTTACAAAACGTTTTTTTGGTTGAATTTAATTTTAGAAGCGTTTAGTGAGAACTATTGAATTTTAGTGAGAACTATTGACTTTGCTAAAGAAGTCAGACTTTATGCAACCTATCATTAGTCTTTGATACTAGTGAAATAAATTTTTACAATACTATGTTATTGATGTTGCTTCTGATATTTTATGGATTTTTTAGTAGAGATATCTATACTATATATTTTTTAGTTTTGGTTTTTGTTTTAAATTATTTTTTTAAATATTATATCAACTTCATTTAATGTATCTTTATTCTGTTCATAGTTTCAGTTAGCTCCTGAAATTGTTCAAAATCAAACAAAAGAGTGGTTACTGCTGCAATTATCTCGTGTCACGTCTATACTTTCAGAGATGACTTCGTTAAAAATGCAAAATTTATATTTGATACAAAATTCCCCTAGGTTTGTTGTACTTTGCAGTTTTTGCATTGTTTCATTATTTGGACATCAAATTGTTTGAATATCCATTATATACTCACGTTGATTAAACAATTTTTGATGAAAGGTTTTTATTTAATAAATGTGAATCCTTTCAATAGTATTTTTATTTTAATGATGTAGATATGTCGATAGAATTGCCGATTCTTTAATTCAAAAATTAACTACGTCTGAAAATCTCATGAAACAAATAAATATTCTTGAAGAACGCTCTCAGAAAGCACAAACTTTGCAAGCTGAAACTGAGCCCAAATTGGAAGTCATTATTAGAAAGACAAAAGAATTACAGAAACAGGTGTCTTTTTGCTTATCTATAATGCTATTTAACGCGTGTTTCTATTTAACACTTGTTGTTTTGTTTTGCGTACAATCTGTTTCACTAATTCTTTTTTATCTAGATTGAGAAAGAAATAAGCGTCAGGTACAAAGACCGAAGAGTAAACATTATGGGTGAAATTAATGTAATATAAATTTATGGTTACCGTAAAATATATTTAAAAGTTAACAATATTTATAGTTTATAATTCTTGTTTATAAAAATCATTTTAACTTTTTTATGAAATTGTTGAGTGAAAAATGCAAAAATGAGAATTTTGAATTCTCGTTCTCATTCTCTCGAAAACGAGAATTTAAAATGCCCGAGGCTAAAGTGCTAGCTGTCAAAAAAAAGAGAATAAAAGCTTTTATTTGAATCAAACCATAATTAAAAAGATTTTCAGTTTGTACAAGGTGTACCTAAAGCGATAAACCCTATTGTTTAAAACCCTAAGGAACTTTACAAAAAGCGTGACATTGTTTATGAACAGCTCCTTTGTTGCAAAATCCAAATAATTATTAAATTAATTCGTCAAATATC
Organism: Hydra vulgaris; assembly: GCF_022113875.1. NCBI lineage: Eukaryota > Metazoa > Cnidaria > Hydrozoa > Anthoathecata > Hydridae > Hydra > Hydra vulgaris. The sequence goes on from NC_061162.1 coordinate 8,839,629, forward strand.
ACTTTTAATCAAATTTTTTTTTATTGTAAAATTAAGAACTCCGTCAACAATATTCAGCATACAGTGCTTTTTTTTTCACAAAAGCACGGTTTTTTCAGAGCAACTTTCTGTAAGAATCAGGTAGTGCTTAATAATGACTGTTTTCAAAATGAAAGTAAATTTTCAAAAAAAGTATTAAAAATTTCGAATCTTCAGATATTGAACTTTTGAATTTTAAAGCGAAGCATTTAACACTGTTAATCATTATATTCTCTTAAACTATAAAATTACGGGAATAAACATTTGAATGTTAAATGGTTTCAAAGCTAAGATACAGGAAATAATAAAGAGGAAAGATAAATATATAATAAAGATATCAATATATTATTTCAAACAGTAAACAAAGAACTAGACAAACTTATCCAATAGTTTTAATCATACAAATTATTTTTAAATATTACTAAAACAAAATATACTTTATTCCATCGTCTGCATAAAAAATTAGTTATCAGGACCTTTTTATTGATAATAAATTAATAGAGAGCAATCAATAAAATTTTTAGGCGTGTTTCTAGACGAAAATGTAACCTGGAAGGAACATATACAGTATCGGACAAAACAAGTGCAACCAAATAATGCTAATTTAGTTTCTTCATATAAAAGTGCTACATTTTTTCAATTTAGAGAAATAACTATGTAACTGTTTAGAGACAACGTTCTTTAAGTTTTGTTCATCACAAAGTTCATTATTTGTACACGAAAATTAACAAATTAATCAAAAGTATTTAAAAAAAATTGATTTCCTTCTGGACAAAACAAGTGCAACTCCATAAAATGTTGACGAAGCCGTATTTCGTTATCAAAATTTCGTGGCGAATCCTTTGTTGTCGATCACAGCATTGTATCTTCGAGGCATAGATTCGATCAGGTGATCAATGAAACTTTGTGGAATCGCTGCCCAGGCCTTTTGAATTTGTTCAAACAGTTGATCCTTATTACCAACACCTTCGCAATTAATTCTGCGGTTGACAATCTTTACAGGTTCTCAATAGGGTTGAGATCTGGAGATTGAGGCGGCCAATCCATCACCGATAGGTGGTTGTCTCGAAACCACTGCTTAACTACTTTTGCAGTGTGCTTTGGATCGTTGTCTTGTTGAAAAATCCATTTTATTGGCATATTCCATTCAGCATGAGGTAACATATCATCTTTCAGGATATTTTTATACATGAAACGGTCCATTATTCCATCGATTCGATGTATTGGACCTAGACCGTAAGCAGAAAAACACCCCCAGACCATTACATTGCCTCCACCATGCTTGACGGTTTTATGGCAGTAACGTAAATCGAGGCGTTTTCCGGCCGGTCGACGTACACAGCAAATGCCATCGCTCTCAATGATGTTGAACTTCAATTCATCACTGAACAAGACAGTTCGCTATTTCTGCACATTCTAGTTAATATGGGATGTAGCAAACAGGAGTCTTTTCTTAGTGAAATCAGCGGTTTGTTTGCAGGGCGTTGAGAAAACAATCCGGCTTCAACAGCATGTCGTCTGATTGTTCGGTCCGATACAGGCAGCTCTAATTACTTTTGTATCTCGACTGTTGATATCCAGGGATTCTTCTTGACGGATCTGGCGATCATAGAATCCTCTCTAGAAGTGGTGGAACGCGGTCTTCCACCTTTGTTATCTTCTTCCAACTTCCCCGTAGAACGATATTTGGAACATAGTCTTGATACGGTCCATTCTTTCACGCGATATTTATCACAAATACTTTTTTGTGACATTCCACTTACGTAATCGCCAATAATTTTCTTTCTTAGTTCCAATCCAAGACTGTCGGGAGCCATTTTTGCACTTGAAGTCATAAAAATAAATAATCACGTTTCTCAAGGCTTACTTTGTTACATTTACCTTGTGATGATACAATAATGCTCTGTGGAATACAACGTCTGGATACTTTTTTTAATTATTAAAAAACTTCCGTAACATTGACACGGACCAGACTTAAGAAAATGAAACAAACCAAAAACGTTGCACTTGTTTTGTCCGCTGCAAAATGGCTTTTGTCAACGAAATTCTACCTGTGTGCTGTCACCTGTCAGCTGATTGCTCATGTCATGGCATGTTATAACTCCAGACGCCTTAAACTGTTTGCTGTGGTAGTATAGTTCGTTTCGTTTTTAAGACATGTAAAATTAGGAACACTTTTTAGCATTATTCGATGTTGGTTGCAAATGTTTTGTCCAATACTGTAGGTGTAGTTGAAAATAAATTATCGAAAAGTTGAGGCATAATGTTCAATGCTAAGCAGTTATTAAATTGATTTTGTTTAAAAAATATTTTCTTTTCTTTTATTGATTGCTACTTAAGTAATGCGAAAATTGCTTGGTGTAGCACTAACGCGGCGATAAACAAATAAGTTGCTAGGCAAACAAAAACAGACTATAAGGATAGTTTCAAACGTAGATCGTTTCTCACACACAAACACTATTTAATAAACTCAATATTCTGAATGTATGTAAACAAAACCTCTATCATGTTTTTATTTTCATGTTCAATTTTACAACATTATTGTTCCATACTTTTTTTTAAAATAAAAATGGTACGACATATTGATTTTATAACAATACAAAACTATGTAAAGGAAAAAATTTACCCTCAAGAAATTCGTGGTGATAAAGGGAAAAAACCTAACCTTCGAAAAGCTTGCAAACATTTTACCATTGTATTTGGCTAATTAATGTACCGCAGTGAAATGTTAGTTATTGCTTGTAAAGATCAACAACAAAAGATAATATCTGACTCTCATTCTGGTCTTAGTGAAGACGCAAAAGTAAAAGCAATGGCTTCACATCGTGGATAAGATACAACATATAAAAAAAATTTCTAACAGGTTCTATTAGCATAATATTAAATTTGATGTTGAAGAACTTATTAAAAAATGTATACAATGTCAAAAACATGGTAAAATTAAAAGCGTCTCTACAGAACTTCATTCTATACCAGTTAAAAGTAAAGCCATGGAACAAGTTGGTATTGATATTTGTAACTTGCCAGAAGTTCATGGCTTTAAACATTTAGTTGTCTGTATAGACTATTTTACAAAATGGTCAGAAGCAAAGCCTTATAAAAATAAAACAGCTGAATCAATAGCACTCTTCTTATATGAAGTAATCTGTCAACATGAGTGCAATAAAATTAAAATTAATGATCAAGGAAGAGAGTTTATGAATGAAGTCAGCAAAAATCTGCATGACAGGAACTGAACAAAAGGTAACTTCTGCTTATCATCCTTAATCTAATGGACTGTGTGAACGTCAGAATAGAGCTATAAAATAAGCATTAGTTTTAAATTACTCGATAAAACAGCTGCTGAATGAACTGCGAACTTTGAATCTGCCGAGAACCAATTTTACCTGTAGATATTAAATATGGATTAGTTGATATTAAAGAACATGAAATGGAACCTTTTGATAGAGAAACTTTTGATGCAGCTCTTGTCTCATCTATTACTTTAAGAGAAGAAATTTACAAAAGTGCATACAAGAATATTCAAACTGCTGAAAATAAACAGCGGAAAGACATAAATAAACGTCATCAAGTACCTCTTTTGATCGGAGTTGGTCAAAAAGTCCTTTTGAAAAATCAAAAAAGAATAGAAAAAAAAAGGGAGGAAAAGTTTCATTTAAATGGCTTGGTCCATAGTTCATTCCATTTCTAAAAACAACCTGAGCTGCTTGGTTAACCAAAAGGGTAAGATTTTAAAGACAAAATACAATGTCACTTTGCTCAAATCTTTTGTTGATTTTTATGAAAAGTCATTGCATGATAAAATGTTGAATTCTTGTGTCAAAACTGAAGAGTACATTACTAGTTTATGGTGCATGTTATCTGATGAAGTTGATACAATGGTATTGACAAATGCAGTACAGACTTCGAATAATGTTACGGAAACATATCATTCATTGAGTTGTACGTGCATCAGATTTAATAAGATTTTGAAAACAGAAAAAGAAGTTTCTTCTTCCTCGCATTTTCCTTGAACTCAGAAATCATGACTTTTCAAGGGAGGGAGTTAGGATGTGACACGGTCTGACACGGTTAGCCTTTTATCAGTGGCGGATTGAGGTTTAGCATCTTGGGGAGGAAGAGGGGGCTAGGAAGAAGAAAAGGGTGATACGAGTTTTGGTTGGCAAAAACTAAAGTTTGAGTTTGTTAAGAATACTTTGGTTAACAATTATCGTTGAAAAAAAAAAAAAAAAAATTAATATTAATGCTATGGTTTGGTTATTTAAAAGTATATTTACACTATATTTTCTTTCTTGGTAGTTTATAAAAAATTTTTTGCAAGATTTAATTTTCAGCAAATACAGAACATTTTTTATACATATTTAGAACACTATATGGACTTGTAATATCTTTAAGACGTTGTATAGACGTCTTACAGACTGGGTTAAAGCATAATAATGTATTGATTATTTAAAGTTAAAACTCTCAGCAAGCTCACAATCCATTAAAATTAATGTCATTACGAAAAGATATTTTTTTGTTATTGATGATCACAGATAATTTTTGATCTTTAGTCTACTGAAACTACTTTCATAATAAGTTGATGTAAACGGATGAGTCAAGTCGAATTTGTAGAGTATAGACTAGTTTGAAAAACATGATGTCATCTATTTCTCTATTAAGAATGAATGTACGTCCTTTTTTGTAGTTCAGTTGTCATTGCTGGAGATATTGATGGATACACATCTTTGAAAGTAGGGCCAGCGCGAGTAGGTTTAAGTGGGAAGAGAGTACCCAGGGCCGACGACACGGGTTTTGAAATGATGGGAGGGGGGGGGCGCAATCATCAACTTGACACAATAAATTTTCACAATCAGCAATTTAACTTTTAACTCATAAAAAAAAAATTAATTGTTCGACAATGTTGAAATCAGTTAATTTATAATTTTTTGTTTTTCTCTATAAAAAAAAGTGGTTTAAAGTTTTTTGAACTTTGTAGTTATATGAACATCTGTCACTTTACAGTCACGGTAGTTTTGATACGCCAAACTGTGTTAAAAATAGACTGCATACATTATAATTATAAGAGATATTTTCTTTAAACAAAACATCTCCGTTTTGTTTTCTGCTATTAATGCTAGCAAATTTGTAAAGCAGCGATGTAAATGATGATTTTTTATTACCAAGTCTAAACGCAGAATTTTGTAATGAGAAACTTATATTTTAGGTGGCGCCAGTTACTGACCTATGGGAGCGCGGGGGTAGCTAACTCCACACCTCCCCTTTACACCCTCCCCCTCCCGCCCCACCCTTTCTTCTCCTCTCCTCAACACCATATGCTGAATCCTCCACTGCGTCACATCTAAAACCCCACACTCCACTCTTCCCTATTAAATTTTAATAAAGTTTTATTTAATAAAAGTTTTATTTTATCGAAAAACGTCTACTTATTTACAAAAGATGGCTGCTAAACTCGTTTGTTTTAATGAAAATTCATTGGATACGCCTCTGATGCCCTACTATTTAATTTTGCACCTTTGTTTTAAAAAAAACCAGGCAACGATAAACAAAGATGGCGATAAACGTAGGAGTAGGAAACTATCCTGAATATAATATAAATTCATCCTTACATTGCATTTCAACTTCTGAGAAATCGGTAGTTAATAATCGAATTGAAGACATACGTTAGTATTTAGTTTTTTTTTAAAGTTAATGAGTTTTATTAAGGTCATGTATTTTTTATTTATAAAATAATTAGGTTATGAAATTATTTTCAGAACTATTTTTAGACTTTATTAAAATTATTATAATGTTTTTATCTTTTTACACAAACTGTATAAGTTTAAGTTTTTTTATTGTTATATAAAATATCTTTTTGTATAAATAATTAAATAATTTTTTTATAAATGAAGAAAAAATATTCTAGAGAAATACAGATTAACTGGTAGAAACGACGTCCTTAAAGTAAATCCTCAATCTATTTTTTTTCACGGATTTGAACTTGGTGCTAGATATTGTCAAATTCTTGTGAGTTTTTTAAGATTAAAATATAGTTTACTTAATATCAATTGTATATATAAGTATATTTTTTTTATAAGTTTTTTATATAGGTTTATATTTTTGTAAAAAAATCAAGCAGGTAATAGATTAATGAATTAATTACTACATTTCAAGTTGTTTTCAAAATAGTTCAAATACTAATTGGGTAAAACTAAAATTAGGTTGTTTAAAGCGATTTTAATTTTTTGCTTGTTGCGCTCTCCACAGTGAAGACTATTTAAACATTAGGAATATTTATTGGCTTCAGTACAAACATCCTCTAACATAGAGCCTGCTGCTGCAAAAGAGTATGTTGCTATATCAATTGAGGGTTTGGCGTAGGGCAGCAATCTTTTTTCTTTTATTGTTCTAATAAATATTCCTTATGTTCAAAAAGTCTCCACTGACAATAGCACAAGCGAAAAAATAAAATTATTTTAGGTCGCTTAACTGTAGGATTACTATTAATTGATTGTTAATATGAATTAAAAAATAACTGAACTACTAATTAAGTATTAATTTAGCACTTAGCTATAATGATGACATTAGTTTGTTTTTTTAAAGTTTATTTACTTAACACTTGTGCAATTTGAACAAGTTTCCACAATGGCATTTTTTTTGTTTAAGTATGGTATTATGGAAGTTAGTTAGTTGAAGCAACTTGTTGGACTGAGTATTTTTATTGACTTATCCTGCTGTTAAGCAGCAAATCATTTAATTTATTAGTTTAAATAAACTCTATGGTGGTGAAGTTAAATTGAAATTGTTGTAACTAAAAAGAATTAATTAGTAATCATTTCTGAAAATAATTAAACATAGAACTTAAAATATTATTTAAAAAAATGTTTTATAAACATTTTATAAGCATTTTTAAAATATTTTATAGATAATTAAAAAAATCTCTATGGACAAGAACGTAAAAAGCTAAGTAATAAATTTATTCTACGTTGCTTAACTGCAGGATAACCCTTATTGTTATACTATGACTAAAAAGGTTATTGTTTAAAATTAATGAAATCTTCCTACTTTTCTGCTCCTCCACAAGTAAGTTAGGGGTTTTATATCAGTATTTTTCTTTCATTAGGTAATTTTTCTTGTAGAGCTAAAAAGTCTTACTTGCTCGAATATAGGATTGGTTTAGAGTCAGAACGTTAATAAAGTTATTAACGTTCTGACTCTAAACCAATCCTATAATTCTATAAACAAAATCTAAACCAATCCTATAGTTCTATAAACAAAAAACAAACAAAAAAAAACAATATAGTAACAATTAGTTATTTGATTTGTTAGAAACAAGAGTTTTACACAAAATACATAACACAGTTACACTAACAAATTCACTCCAAACAAGACTGCAAGCAAGCACTAATCAATGTAGAAAGCAAGCAAAAAAAAGAGGGATGAAGTAAAATTTAAAAAATTTACCAGCAAGCAAAAAAAAAAAAGGGGGTATAAAGAGCACTTGGCAGAAGACCAAAAAAGTTGTACATTGTAGTCATGAAAAGTCTAGAAAGCAAAGAAAAGTCAGGAAACTGTAAAGGCAGGAAAGAGCTTCGAAGCACTAGCGCTTGAGAAACCAGCCCAAATATGAAAAATAAATTAAAGAGATGAATTCAGGAGAAAGAAAATGGAAAAAAAGAGCCAATTTTAGCAGATTAATTATTTAATGAATTGTGTATAATTCCTGAAATAGGTCAGAAAAATGATCGGAAAAGACTCAAATAGAAGATTCAGATTGATGAGTGTTGCTATTTATCAATCTTAATTACTAATTGTTACTATATTGCTCAGAATATGAACAACATTGAAATAAAAAACATATCAATATTACTAGTAAGCAACTAATTTTTTTGGTTTATAGTTCACCAATCATTGTGAGCCTCAAACTGCCACAGGAGACATCTTCTGCCAATGTTTCCTGTGGCAAATTCCTGTTCTAGGTAATCAAAAAGTAATGACTTTTTTCAGGCTGGAGTATATACTTTGGAGGTCATTTTTTTCAAAGAGATCATTAAAATAGATAAGAAACAACACAGAACCAAGGATAGAGCTCTGTAAAACTCCAGAAGTCACTAAAAATAAAGAATAATATTTTTCATCAAGGATGACTTTAATACTGCTGTTAGAAAGGAATGATTTGATCATTTTATAAATTTTTAAAGAATTACTATATAAAGATAGCTTATGGAGAGAAACAGCATGACAGACTTTATCAAAAATCTTACTGCAATTAGAAAGGAATGATTTGATAATTTTATAAGTTTTTGAAGAAGTACTATATAAAGAGATTTTATGGAGAACAACAGCATGACAGACTTTATCAAAAATCTTTGACATGTAAAAACCAATATCTTTTGTTTCACTGATTTTATTTAATACACAGTAGAATCTTTTTGTTATATTTAACAAGTCAGGTGTTGTTACGACTATTAAATAATGTTTTTTAGAGTCGACAAAAATCAACAAAAACATTTTTGAAATTGACTAAGTTGACTAAAGGTCGATTTGGTCAAAGTATGGGAATAATTTATTTTTTTGAAATAAATAGTAATAGTAAGAAATAAATATTAAAGTAATATATATTTGCTTTCTATTTTTAAATATAATATTATCTAAATAATAATGGAGCAAAGCAATATTAGAGAGGGGCAATCGACAATGGGACAATCTATTCCTAGACCCCAATGATTTAATTCTATCTACTCCCAGACCCCAATGAGACTTAAATACTTTCTACATATATCAAAAAGTCACTATAGTCATATTTACAATGTGATTGTGTAGATGTCATTTAAATTTTGGAGCTTCACAATTTAGTTTTGCCCCAGGCTCTTAAACTAGCTTTGAGCAGTCCTTTATGAGAGTATTTATGAAAATCATAAACATTAAGTGAACAAAAAAAAAAATTTATTATCGAAAGTTTAATTAGGTATAAATAATGCTATGCATTAGAAATTTTAAGAGTAAACAAAGAACTAGGTTATAGTTATAATAATACATTAGCCTTATTCTTTTCAGAGACCTGGTCTCAAAATTAATTCAATGTAGGGAAAAAAGTAAAGATGGTAGCTTTGTTATTAAAAAAATTAACTTAACGATGCTGTTGCTGCTGCTATTAGTTCCTAATTCATCATAATTAAAAATATAAATGATTAAAAATGATAGACAAAAGTCTTATGTAGTACTTTCGACGAATTACAAAACAGAATGCAAATCTATATATGTTATTTAAAGCTATAAAATAAACTGAAGCCTAATAGGCTATTGAATATTGTTATTGAATAGCAAACCAGTATTTTCAATAGTCTCACTTAAATTACCTAAAATTAAAACTGAATGGTCATCAAATAAGATATTTTACGATAAGAAAATTAGTGAAATTGTGATGTCATTTACAGATATTGTGACTATAAAAAGGAAGGGAACTGCGGACTTCCTGAAAAAGCATACAGAATGCTACAAAGTTAAAATATTTACCTGGTTAAATGTTGCATGCATTAATTCTAAAAATATAATTTATAAAGTGCCTATTTGAGATCAGTTGTTTTACTTTTTGATTGATTTAATCCTGAAATAGACCATTGCAGTTGTCCTATTAGTTCTAGTTGTTTTTTTTTTGCTTACCTTCACTTTTGTGTTTTTTAAAATACAGTAATAATAAAATACTAGCTACAATGAAAACTATAAAAGAAAAGATTTAGGCTCTATCTTGCACAGAACAGTTACAAAATGTAACCATTTTTTTAAAATTAACAGAGTCCTTAAAAAATGAAAAAAAAGAGATGACATAATTGCTATATCAGCAGATCCAGAACTAAACTATTGTTTAAAAGATGTATAATTAATTGTTTAAAAATTGAAATAACACTTTTATAAAATGGCGGTTTAGCTGTAACATTTTTATTTTGTACTGATGAAATTGAAACTTGAACGCAAATCATCTGCCTGTCAACATTTACATTATAAATAGTCATAAAGAACTGCCTTTGTTTTATAAGATTATATTTGTTTAAATTATTTGATTTAATCATACTTCACATAGGTAACACTAAAATTGAAAAAATTGACTTCTATATTAATAAACTCACAGAAGATTCAAATGATAATAATAATTGAGGAAAAATTAGACTTTTAAAAATAATACCAAAAGTGTCACAAATATCATCCTAAATAACACTGAAAATACTGATGTACAAAGCACTTATAACGATTTAAAAGACATATCTCTCATTAACAGAGAGCATATCTCTCATTAACAGAGAGCGTTTTGATACTGGTAGTATTGACCTTAGTAACCACATGACTCCAAAACATTGTGATATTAATTACATAAACACATAAAACACAAAATTGTGGCATGATTACAGAAAACATAAAATTACAGCTGGTTGACTATCTAATTTACTTGGTTTTTTTGGAAAACTTTAAAAGTTTTATATTATATTGGAGTATTTTTGAAAATCAGGCCAGGCTTCTACACCAGGCCTAGGCCATTTAGAAAATATTCAAAAAGGTAAGTTATATGAAAACTTCTTTCTTAAACTAAAGTTGAAAAATGCCTATACTTTATTAGCCTAATCAACAATAAATATGATTGTAGCTCTGATAAAGATATATGACCCTGATTGAAGAAGTTTGTTAGATTAAAAAACTTAAAACTGTGTTGAAAAAGTTTATAAAAAACTTAAAATTTGTTCCCATTGTCAAAAAAACAAAGGGTTGCTGCGGTGCAGACAGATGGTGATCATAGGCCAATCATTTTAAATGCAAAGTAATCACGGAATGTGACAAATCCTTAATTACTAAATGGAAAAACAATCACCGTTTTATAATTGATGCTGCTGTTATTAAACATAAAAAATGAATAAAAAATAATATGTTTTCCTAAAGCTGAATGAAAAGTTTGTTGGTGCACAAATGAGAGGGTTGAAAGTTTCATTCACATGGTTTTACGTAAATGCAAATAAGATACTCAGTCAAATACATCTAAATGCTGGGAAAATTCCTAAAAACACAATGACTAGATTTATTCAACTTTACAAAATCAAGTTAAGATGCATGCAACAAAATAAGCAGGTTTATAGAAGCAAATACTTGCTGGAATTAATAAATTTTCATACACAACTATGCAAAGGTATTATAAAATCAAGTAGTAAAAAATCATCATACCATTCCAAATGGGGCAGATTTGCACCTAGCCGTCAGTTCAACATTGATCAAGTACCCATGCTGTTCATAGTAGATCAGAAGAAAACCTATGATATAATCATACCGAACGCAAAGATTATAGAACTTGGGTAAGCCAGCCAGAGTTAGGTCTATGCAAAAGACAATATACTCTTCAAGTTTGTATTTCACTTATCCTATAAAAAATACAAACTTGTATTTCTCAGATGAAATACAAACCAAGTTTGTATTTTGTCTGAAAGTTTGGTTGGGGGTGATTTAAAAAAAAAATCTAGCTGTACAACTAGTGAATTATTTCGTGCAGAAGTAAAATCAATATGTCTGACTTCACCTCTGCGCAAAAAAAAAAAAGGATTAGTTTGGTATGGTGTATCTGGTGCTACGCATATATGGCAAACTGTAGATTGTTCCATAGGTTAGATTTCCAAACGAGCTGTTGCAAATAATGAAAAAGAGTGGTTGGTAACGATAATAACCTTGAATTTTGGATGGGAAACACCAAAAGAAAACTGAATGTTAAAGTGTGAAGGATTTAATTACCCATCGGGTAGAAGAGGCTTATCACTAAATAATGGGTGAGTATGCACAAACTTGGTGGAGAAGTTTAAAAAAACTGTATGCTTGATTACAGTAGATTGAATGGAAGTTTATAAAATAAATACAGTAGGTTTTGCGAATTATGTTGCACCACCCCTTTTGTTGATGAAAACTAGTCAAGAACCCATTCAACGTGCTCCACCAATACCTGCCGAAAAGCCCAAATACATGTTAACAAAAGAAGAGTCAGAAACAACAGAGGTTGATTTAGATGACAAGTGGATGACCCTAAAGACCAGGTTTTTGAAAATTATTTGGTTAATCAGGAGACTCGTGTATATTACTAACAGTGGTACATTGGTAGAATTATGATACAGTTCTACCAATACGTGATATAACACAAAATTTGAAGAATATTGTGTTCTGTTTAAGGACAAACCAAAGGTTATATTACTTATAATTTGTATTCAAATCTGTTTGGTTTCTTATTAAAAAAAAAAAAAAAAGAAAACTTGTATTCAAATTGTATTTTATTCACTTTTTTGATCTTTTAGTAATCTGAAATTTAAATTTAAGAAAATTTAAATTTAAGAAAATTTTAAGAAACTTTTAGAAATAATAAACTATTTTTAGAAAAATTACCCTTAAAATAAGAATCTTTCTTGTACTAACCCATTTCCTTCTTTTGTTATTTAAAAAAAAAATGTGTAAGTTGTTAAACTTAAGTTGAGATATTAGAGGTTCCTTAGTCAGATCAAAAAATTTTGATAATTATAGTAAGAAAATCAGTTGTGCTAAATTTAGAATAGTTAAAATTATCTTAAAAGTTTTTAAGCAATGCAGGCATTTTCCAACACTGTTATAGGTTAAATTTGATAAATTATAATAAACAACCATTATTAGTTATTATATTTTATCATGTTAGAAACTGATGAACATAATAACCAATAATGACAGTCAATAAACTTTAAATTAAAAATATAATTTGTTTTATCCAGTTTAGTTTTTAATAAATTTAGTTAAGCAAATCAACAAAATATTGAGTGAAATATATTTTCAATTGAATTTTTTTTTGTTATAATTTTTTTTAAAGACTGTTATCAATGTTTCTCAAGAATGTCAAAGAGTCCACATTTTTGCACCCATCTGTAAAGAATTTAACATTAAGCATGAGAATAAGGTAGTTTAGGATTTTCTAAATAAAAGTTATCTTTTTTATATGTATACAATTGTTATGATTCCTGCTAATTAGTATTACTATGTTTTTTGTTGTGAAAATTATTTTTCATCACTTAGCACAAGCTTTACCCTGGAATGTCTCGTAAGATTCTTATTGAATTTAAGCCTAAAGAAAATAATTTTTTACAAGACAGTATTAGAATAAGCTGCAAAGTAAGTTTTTTGTTTTATTTTATTTTTTATTTATTAAATAATTAAAATTTTTATTTTTTTTTATTTAGATTTCCTTTGTGTTTATTAATTTTCTTTTAGATTTTCTTTTTGTGTAACATTTATAACATTATTATCTTTACAGCCCCATATTATTAAGATGTGTAGATTTTTTAGATAAAATATATTTTTTCAAATTAAGAAAAAAGATTTTGAAAAAGTATAACATTTTTTTAAAAAAGTGATACTTTCAAAAATGATGTTATTTCAGTTCTAGCTAAATTTTGATTTTAATTTTACTTATTTTGGTTATTAACAGTAATCTGTTGGTAGCCATTTTTTCTTTCAAAAGTAATAAATACTTCATAGTCTGACCAAAAGGAAAGTGCCAGTAAACATATTTTGTTTATTAAAAATGTAAAAAAGTACGAGAAATGCATAATCAGTTAAAATGAGCAAACTTTTAGAATGGAAAAGAACTGTATACATCTGAGCTTCTAACAGCTAAAGATATGCTAAGATATGGTATATTTCTAAAATAAAATAATGAGAAAAATATAGGAAACTTTACTGTAGATCATCTAGTAACTGGTATGTTACCCACTTTGCTTGGTCAATCGATAAAAACAAATGTATTCTTTACAAAAAAATAGTAACAAATTAAGATGAATCTATTTTACAATTAAAATAAACGAATATAATTAGCATTACAAATGTCTCGACAAACGCATTGTTAAATACCGTAACTAATGACTTACAGTATTTAACAAAATTTTTTTATTAACAATATTATTTTTATATTTTATTGTTTATGCATTTGATTATTGAAAATGCAACACATTAATTTTTTAAAAAATTAACCCATGTTTATGGGTTAGTTTTTAAAAAAGACTTCTTAAAAGAAGTCTTTTTAAAAAACTTTTTTAAAGCTTTAAAAGTTGTATTTACCTTTAATTAAAAGTTGTATTTAACTTTAATTAAAAGTTGTATTTACCTTTAATTAAAAGTTGTATTTACCTTTAATTAAAAGTTGTATTTACCTTTAATTAAAAGTTGTATTTACCTTTAATTAAAAGTTGTATTTACCTTTAATTAAAAGTTGTATTTACCTTTAATTAAAAGTTGTATTTACCTTTAATTAAAAGTTGTATTTACCTATAATTAAAAGTTGTATTTAACTTTAATTAAAAGTTGTATTTACCTTTAATTAAAAGTTGTATTTACCTTTAATTAAAAGTTGTATTTACCTTTAATTAAAAGTTGTATTTACCTTTAATTAAAAGTTGTATTTACCTTTAATTAAAAGTTGTATTTACCTTTAATTAAAAGTTGTATTTACCTTTAATTAAAAGTTGTATTTACCTTTAATTAAAAGTTGTATTTACCTTTAATTAAAAGTTGTATTTACCTTTAATTAAAAGTTGTATTTACCTTTAATTAAAAGTTGTATTTACCTTTAATTAAAAGACTGGTTTGACATTAAGATTGACAAATTCTAGATTGTTTAATATCTTATATAAATGAATAAGGTCTCCTCGTTTTCTTCTGAGATTTAAATTAATTAAATCCATTTTAACTAGCCGTTTCTCATAACTTAGCATTCGGTTTGAGTATGGTATTTTTGTGGCCCTACGTTGAACTCTTTCAAGCATTGAGATTTCGGCCACATTCGGAGGACTCCACGCTGGAGCCGCAACTTCAAGATGAGGTCGCACATAAGTAGTATACAAAATTTTCCACATATAACAATCTCTACTTTCAAAGGCATTTTTCAATAACCCCAGTATTTTTGAAGCTTTGTTAACACATACTTGCGTTTGATGCTTCCACCTCATATCCGGTTGTACAAAGACACCTAGATCTCTTTCTAATACACTGTTTGAGAGGTCATAAATCATTCCATTTATATTCATTGTGTATGTTTTATCAATACCTTGAAAAACTTTCTGATTGCCGAATCTCATCACCTTACATTTTTTGCAGTTTAGTTCCATACCCCAATTGTTGCACCATTTCACAATGTTGTCAAGGTCGGTTTGTATTTCCGCTTGTTTATCAATGGAATCTTCTATGGCTATTATTTTGCTATCATCAGCATACATTTTAAATGTGTTTAGCACAACTTCTGGGAGGTCATTTATGAATAGTAGAAACAACATTGGACCCAAAACGGAACCCTGAGGCACGCCACTGGTAACTGATACCCATTCTGAAACTGTATTACTAATAGCAACTCTTTGTTT
This sequence comes from Hydra vulgaris, assembly GCF_022113875.1. Lineage (NCBI taxonomy): Eukaryota > Metazoa > Cnidaria > Hydrozoa > Anthoathecata > Hydridae > Hydra > Hydra vulgaris. The sequence goes on from NC_061162.1 coordinate 8,855,021, forward strand.
CCTATTTGCAAGAAAACTTTCAATCCAGTTATATATTTTACCAGTTATACCATACGCTTTAATCTTTGTCAATAATCTTTTGTGTTCTACTTTATCAAAAGCCTTTGCGAAGTCAAGATATATGACGCATAACGGTTTACCTTTTGCAGTTTCAAATGTAATTGTGTCAATTGTCTCAATAAGATTTGTTGTGCATGATTTGTTTGGAACAAAACCAGTTTGCTCCTCACATATAAGTCTATTTGAAACTAAATGTTGCAGAATTGTGTCCCGAATGAGCTTTTCGAACATTTTACAAATAACAGATGTTAGGGATACTTATAAAAAAGTCTTAAGGGGATACTTATAAAAAAGTTAAAAGTTAAAAAAGGGGATACTTATAAAAAAAGGATACTTATTAAAAAGTCTTATATAATTAAATATTATAAATAAAAATTTATACAACTTTCTATGATACTTCAATTAAAATCATTAGTTACTTTATTTAAAAGCATTCTGGTAATATAAAAGCGTTAGTATAGATAAGCGTATCGAAATTTTCAACCTAATTAAAAAACAATTTTTTCAGCGCATTTGTTGAAAACCATAGTTAAATTGTCAAAACAAAATATTATTTGTGTGGTCATATAAAGCCCTGAAATCGCACTCTTTCTGTATATATATATATATATATATATATATATATATATATATATATATATATATATATATATATATATATATATATATATATATATATATATATATATATATATATATATAGGCTTTTATATTTATACAGTGGTTTTCATAAATTTAGACGCACTCATATTTGAGAATAGAAAATTTTAGGTATTTTAACGATAAAACAATGACGAAAAAAGATTTCGGTTTAGTTTTTTTTCTATTTATCAGATAAATACATACAGAATACAAAATTTAAAAAAAGTTTACAAAAAAAATGAAATACTAAGTAATAATTAGGTACAACTACATGGTATTAAAAAAATTAGACAAAAAATATTATTCATAAATTTAGACGCACGATACATTAGAAGGCGTAATTTATGAACCAATCAATATTTTGTGTATCCGCCTTTTGCTTTAATACAACTAAGAACTCTTCTAGGCATAGACTCAACAAGATTTTTGCACATCGCTTCTGGGACCCCATACCAGGTCTCCTTAAGGAATTCCTTCAGCTGACCAAGTGTGGAAATTTGAACCTTTGCTAATTCACGATCAATCCAAGCCCAAATATTTTCAATCGGGTTCAAATCAGGTGAATATGGAGGCCACGGTATTGTCATAATATTATTATCGTTGAACCACTCCTTTGTATAGTATGCAGTATATGCAGTAGCGCTATCTTGTTGAAGTTTCCATGGTTTATCATTGAGCATAAGCAATTGATGGAGTTAGGTTGTTTTCCAGTACTTCTACGTATATTCTGGAGTTGATTCTTCCGGTGTATGTTTGGCACATACCAACACCTTTGTAATTGAAGCATGACCAGATTCCTATCGAGCCTCCTCCACTTTGTACAGTTGGTCTAATGTACCTGGCGTAATACTTTTCGTGAGCCATTCTTTTGACTGTTATGTTAGATTTGCGATTGATAAGCTCAAATTTACTCTCATCACTCCACATAATGTTTTCCCATTGATCTATTGTCCAATACCTTCTTTCACGACACCATTTTAGTCTCCTTTGTTTATCATATGGACGCAGAAGCGGTTTCTTCAAAGCAGTGTAGACTCCAATCTTGTATCTGATAAGTATTCGGCGGACTGTGCTTTGAGAAATAGATGTATTTCGCGTTGTATTGAATTCTGTGGTCAATTCTTTGTAACTAATTCTTGGATTAGCTCTGACAGCTCTAAAAAGAACACTATCGTCCTTTCTCGTGGTTGACAAGGGTCTACCTGGCCTCGTTTTTTCGCTGGCACCACCAGTGTGAAGAAAGTTTTGTTTCGTTGTCCGAATGCATTTCTCAGAAACTCCAATTAACTTGGCGATTTCTCTATTACTTTTGGTTCCTTCTTTGATGTGCGCAATAATTTGCCATCTTTCACCTTGGGTGATACGTCTTTAGCCCATTTTTTACGTTTTTTTAGTGCAAAACTAACTTAACTTTTGTTTATTTATTAAATAATGATTAAATAATTCCAGGTAAGTCATATTTATATAAGGTTTTTTGACAAAGTCAATTAATTTAGGTCTATTAATAAGAAATATAAGAAAAAAACTACTAATTAACTATTAATTAACAAGATAAAAGACTTTTTTAATTGTGCGTCTAAATTTATGAACAAAATAAAATCAAGTTTATCAATTAACTTTTTTGTGTTAATCGGTATAAAATGAGTAATAAACATCCTGTAAAAAAAATTAAGGTACTCTATAATAGAGTTTCATTTCCTCTTTTAAATTATATATCAAACATAGCAGTAGCACTTTTATTTTATTTTTATTTTGAGTATTTTCTTACATATATTAAAAAAAAAAATGAATGCGTCTAAATTTATGAAAGCTACTGTATATATATATATATATATATATATATATATATATATATATATATATATATATATATATATATATATATATATATATATACCGCATGAATTAACTCCCAATATTTATATATATATATATATATATATATATATATATATATATATATATATATATATATACATATATATATATATATATATATATATATATATATATATATATATATATATATATATATATATATATATATATATATATATATATATATATATATATATATATATATATTTATTTAAACAATTTAAAAAAAATGTATTCTGCAAAGTAGAGTGCTCAATGCTCTTAAAAGAACAGAGCAATTATAAATTAGTAGAAAATCAATTAAAAAAAAAAAAAAGTGATTTTCTACTAATTTTTATATATATATATATGTATGTGTATATATATGTATGTGTATATATATATATATATATATATATATATATATATATATATATATATATATATATATATATATATATATATATATATATATATATATATATTAGGGTAGGTCGATTTTGGTATGTAAGTACCGCTAAACAATATAAAGTTGGATGTTTATATGTAAGTAACGAAAATAGCAAACTTAAGTGTTTTAAATTAATAATTTTTTGCGGAACTTCGATAGAGTTAGTGGATTTGCATACTTCGTTAAAAACTTTTCGCTGTTTTATAAAATTTATTTTTCTTCGTTTTTTAAAGCACGCATGTATTGTATTTTGTTTGTAAACAATATTTCACTTCGTAGTTTCGTAGTCTTTAGTAAAGCCTCTTTACTGCTTTTAACATTTAAAATGCCAAAAAATCAAATTTATAAGCGGCTAATAAATATTTCTTAAAATGTACTTTTTAATTCGTCCTACTTTACTTTACTTTTGTAGAATGACAATATAGTTAAAATAGATTAAAGTGAACAATAAGCAGGTTTTACTAATTGTATAAATATTGTTAAGAAGTTTTTATTTTGTGCAAATTTAAATAGTTTAGTACTTTAATAAAGTGTTATTAATTTATTGCAAATACTTAATATCTCTCGTAATGATAATATGAACAAAGTATTTAGTTTTAGAAAATAAAAGTGCCAAAAATAAAAAAAAGGCCCTTTACGCGATCGAAAAGTGAAGAGAATTATGGAGGTTGCCCTTGTGATTTAGTTACAAGGGATCTAAGCACATACAGACAATTAATTTAGTTTTATTACTTCCTAAATGTTTCTGACATTGAGCCAAACTTTTGGGCAATTGTTAAGCGTGTTTCATGTGTTTTAAAATCTATATGGTTATCTGTCAATCCACGATTGCCTTTAATAAACGATAAGTCTATTAAAATAAAAGTTGAAAATCTATTTGCAACTGTAAAAAACATAAATCGTAAACATTCAAAAGCAAATATCAAACGAAATCTGGATTCTAAACTAGATAAATTTTTTGACATATCTGCTTGTTGCTGTTCATTGGACATTGTTTCATGTAACAATGTTTATGTAAAGTGCAAAAAAGAAAAATGCAAAACGGAACACATTATTTGCATATGCCCTAAAGAAGCAAAGGTCCCAATAGAAGAAAGAGTTTATATACGAGACCAGCATTTAAAAACAGGACAAAAAGGTCTATATCAGATGTCTTCAGTCTTCAATACGTCTGCTTTAAAACACAATAACAGGATTAAACAGAAGGAAGGAAATATATCACATCACAAACATATTAATAATGAGGTTTCAGGTTCATTACCAGATCCCCCAGAATGCATATCTGAAATTATAAAACCTCAGGTATTTTAATTTATATATTTAACACTTGTTAATAATAAAATCGTTTATCATAAATATTTTAAATTTTTTACTTAAGGAACATAATGAATGGCAACCGAGTAAAAGAACTCAGACAGATTATAGTATTCAAAAGTTTCCAAGATATGCTATGGAGCTGGTCAGAGGCAGATGTTCTTCAAATCTCGGGGCAGCTCTTGGAAATGCCTTACTCCATGATATCAAGTATCTATTGTTACCTGAAGTTGACATCAATAATATTCTAATGGATGAGTGTAAATTAGACAGAGCTAAGTCAAAAGTAAAAGTAATTTCAAAAAATGCAGATTCAGAAGAAAAGACACAATTATTTTGTATTGGTTTAAATGGAAAGATAGATAAGAACACGAAAATGTACTTAAAAGCAAATAATTCTGAAGAAAAAAATTTCATAATAAAATGTTTTGGTGCAGAGCATCACCTTACTTTTACACATGAGGATGGCAAATCTCACGGAATCTACTTGACACACAGAACAATACCCGTTGTTGGTGCAACTGGGGATGTTCTTGCTCTTGAGACATTTAGTGTACTTGAAGAATATGACAGCCTGGAGAGCATTCTGCTATTCTTTTATACTGTAGTCTTCATCAGAATGAACTCCCACTAAAAGCCCTTTTTAATACGTTAGATGAAAAAACAACCGGTCTACAAAATTTTAGTGGACTAATTGGGAATAGATGCTCCGAAGAAATTCATAGACAACCTCAAGTAGAGTTTGAAGCAATTAAAACTTCTATCACTGAAGGATTTATTTCAGATGAGATATTAAAAGATATTAGTCATGATCAAAGGCTTCTTTACAAGTATTGTAAAGGTATTGGATTAGGTAAAGTAGATGACAAATGGGCTAATTGTAAAATAGGTCCACTGAATCATGCTCGATGGTTAACTCTTTCTATACGAATTCTTTGTTTATACACTCGAGATGTTTCTCCCATTATATTGTTAAAGTTTATGCTCCATCATGGTCTCAAATAAAGAAATCTTCCAAACTGCAAGATTCCCCCAGATTCTGTTTTTCACTATTAATCAATTGAACCTTATTAAGTTTGATGATGTAAAGAAGATTGTAAAAAAAAACATTCAAGGTAATGCTTTCTGTTTGATACCTGCAAATTTTCTCTACGCAATGGTTAAAAATAATGATGAGCAGATCAGAACTCTTGGATTTAAGACAATACTCACTCTCAGAAAACATTAAACTTTTAAAAATTAATTTTCCTCTTTATAATTTATTAGGCATCTGTATATAAAGCTTTTTTAAAAATTGTATTGTGCTAATTAAGTTTCAGTTAAGTATAATCATTTTTTTTTATTTTTAGCAAGTTTTTTGAAAGTAACAATATTTTTATTTTCAGAAACAAAAGCAGTTATCGAATAGAAAAGAAAATTCCTCAAATAAATTAGAATGCTATGAGCTGGATATCTCTTATTGATATTGCTGATCTTGCTTATATCAAAATGGAGCCACCAAATACAAAAGATTTTTCTAATGAAGATATTTACACATTCATTAAAAGTAAAATAAAGCCTAATATTCAAGACCTCCCCTCTCATTCCCAGAGCGTTAAGAGGTGTGTCAAATTAGTTTCTGAAGCTTCTAACACAGTATATGGATTTGAAGCCAGGCTATTCGATAATCTATATAACTCAATAAAAAAAAAAATTATACTTAAATATAAATTGGACTTGTGACGTTTTTGCATAATAAAACGAAACGATAAACCGTATCAATAAATTTAAATACAATATTTGAGTTTTTCCTTGGTGTGTCAAACTCTTTTTGAATAAAATTTAATGTGAACGTATTGAAAAATATGAAACCACAAGCAAAAAGTTAATATTTTTATAGCAAATGTTGATGAGGGTACTTTTATATTTTAATCGCTAATCCGCAAGCGGCCATTTAACTAAATACTTTCAACTTTTAATTTTTTTGTTTTATATATATAAATTCACCTTTCAGTACCTTAGCCGTTACAAAATTAAAAATAGGAAATTAAAAAAAGTGAAAAATCGACCTACCCTAATATATATATATATATATATATATATATATATATATATATATATATATATATATATATATATATATATATATATATATATATATATATATATATATATATATATATATATATACCTCTGGGCAAGTTTTATAACATCAGTAAGAAAGGAAGGGTAAACTTCCTTACCAATAATGCTTTTTCTAAAAAATATATTGAGTTAAAATTAAGTTATTTTATACATGATAAATATGATGACAATAAAAAAGAAAAAACAAGAAATAATAAAAAGAGCAGTAAGCTATTCTATATGTGCTATTTAACATGGTTTATTCAAGTGCATAGCTTATCTTTGAACCAAGAGTAGTGTTTGAGTAACAGTTATGCTATAACTTACATTATTTTTTATAAATTAATTATTAAATTTCAAATTTTTGTAAAGGTTTTATTATTTGTAACTTTATAATAATATGGTTTTACCCTATTTAAATTTAATAAAATATTGTACTCAACAATTTAATATCAAGAATTGTAAATTAATAAATTTATACAAATTATTAATGGTTTTTTTTACCTTCTTTTAAAATCCTTTATCACTAACAACTCTCAATTTTTGTTAAAAGCCTATAAAGTTTATGTGTGGCCTATTGTACTTATGTTTGGAACCCTCACTTTTTGAAAGATATATGTTTTTTTTTTTTGAAATCACTTGTTTACAAGTTTGTATGCGTTGGATGTAATTCTTGTTATATAGGCAAAACTTCTCGCTACCTTAAAACATGAATGAGTACTACAGGAGAGACAAAAACTTACACATATACAAACATCTCCATGCTAACAATAACTGTTTTGATAATTATAATTACTGATTTTTGATATTAGATTGCTTAGAGGGGGCATTTGAGCTTGAAAAGGATCTCTCTTCTGCCATGGCATAGGGTTCTCAGTGGCTGTTGAACTTTAATTCAGATAAAACTCAATTTATTTCAGCTAATTGTTATCGCAATAATCTAGATCTTATATTTATGAACAGTAATGTACTCAATAAGTCATCTAACCTTTATCTTCTAGGATTAACTCTTACCTATGATTTTTCTTGGAAACCATATATCAAATTGATTGCAAAATTAGCATCTGCTAAGGTTGCATCTTTTTATCATGCTTGCCACTTTCTTACTTCGGATTCTTTAACTCTATATGTATGGAATCTATTTTTTAACTCTATATTTATGGAATACTGTTGCCACATCTGGGGTGGATCTTCCACTGATGCCCTTTCTATTTTAGACAAGGTGTGAAAACATATTGTAAACATAGTTGAGCCTGCTCTTGCTGCCAACCTCCATTCATTATCACATTGTCGCAATGTTGCTTTTCTTTCTCTATTCTATAAATGCTATAATGGGCACTGCTCTAAAGAGCTTAAGTCTATTGTGCCCTCTACACAATTCTTTCTTGTGTTTCTCATCATTCAGTTTAGTCTCATCCTTTTACTGTGACTATTCCTAAGTTCTCCAAAAATTATTAATTGTCTAGTTTTTTTCCTTAAACATCAGTTCTTTGGAATTCACTTCCTTCATCTTGCTTTCAGCTAATATCAATAAAGCTGTCAAATGGTCAAGAAATTGGTGAATGAAAATCAATATAACAAAATGTATGATCATGCATATCAGTCAAGGATAAACTAAATTGAATCATGAATACTATATGTATGATGACAATGGCACAGAAGACACATTAGCTGTTACTTGTATTGAACGAGATTTAGGTGTACTTATCTTTTAAAGTTAAGACGCAAGTAGGTTCTGTTGCTATGAAGGCCAATCAAATACTTTGATTTTTTTGAAAAAGCATTTCAGCACAGAGGTTTAAATCTGTAAAAATCACTATATACAACTTATATTAAACTACATTTAGAATTTGCAGTTCAATCATGTCGCCATATCAAGCAAGAGACATACAGATTTTAGAAAACATATAACAAAAAAATACAAAAGTAATTTTTTCAATATCAAAACTGCCATACAAAGATAGACTCCAAGCACTAGGACTTACCACCCCAACTGAGAGAAAGTTCAAAAGTGATATGATTTTAGAATAATACATCGCATTGATGTCATTAACTGGCATCGCCCACCAAAGTCTCTTTCCTCTATTCTTTGCAATACCCCTGCTGTCAAGACATAGTTTCAACTGGTAAAACATTGCAAATAGAGGCAAAATTCCTTCACCAATTGTATAGTTAAACATTGGAACTCTCTGCCAGAACAAATCATTGATGCTCCAGGGTTGAGAAATTTTAGGGAGCAATATGATCATCAAGCTATGAGGAGAAACATTAGAGCCAAAGTTAATGTTATTCAAAATGTGGTAACATGAACATTATGGTTTCCATTCATAGCTTTTGCTTGTCTTGGATTTTGTAAAAAACGCATTTTTTTTATTAATGTACTATGTATATAAACAACTTTGGGTTCTGCACAGTAATACTAATACCATTCCTTCAAAAGTCTTTTTTGTAAAATAACTTGTTCAGAAAATATATATCTTTTTTCTCAATTGTTTTACCTATTTTGTGCTAAAAGGAAATTATAGAAATCTCATGATATTTTTTTAATAATCTTATATTTTGCTTTGATTTAGGATATATCAGATCTTAATGTTCCTATATATGCGTATTTATATCTGGATTTGGCATCAACTTTTCCAACTTTAATAACTTTTAAGCCTACTGTTGTTGGATTGAGGTTAGTGTAAAGTTATTAGTTAAATGCTTACATGTCATTATAATTCATAAAAAATATATAAATTGTATTATTGAGTTGATAATAAAATATATCCAATTTATAATAAAAAAATAATAATATAAAATTTAATTAGTTTTTGTTTTTTTTAATTTAAAATTAGATATGAGGTTTATAAGGTAACCCTATAGTATATATATATATATATATATATATATATATATATATATATATATATATATATATATATATATATATATATATATATATATATATATATATATGTATATATATATATATATATATATATATATATATACATACATATATATATATATATATATATATATATATATATATATATATATATATATATATATATATATATATATATACATATATATATATACATATATATATATATATATATATATATATATATATATATATATACATATATATATATATATATATATATATATATATATATATATATATATATATATATATATATATATATATATATATATATATATATATATATAACTCAATAATACATAGTAAATATTCCATAACAACTAATATACAGGGCCGTCCCGAGGGGGGTGTACGAATTTTATTATTCAAGGAATAGAGTTTTAGTTAGCAAATTGGACACTGGAGTTGGCAAAATTGGATCTATAGTTGGCAGTTGGCAAATGTTGGAAAACGATGACGTTTTTTTTTTTTTTTTAGAAAAGTTAGTGGCCAAAAAAATCTTTTGTGGCTTTAGTTTTAGGTTAAAAAACAGACACTTCACCCTCCTTTAAAATTTCTTCGGGACGACCCTGCTAATATTGTAAGCAACATATATAAATAACATACAATAAGTAGTATATAATATGAAAAACTTTATTTGTTTAGTGATGTTAAAAATGTTCCACTGCAGAACAACACACCTGTTAGTTTCGATTTTCAAATTGTGTTTATTGAGAAGAATGCTTTTTTTAACGCAAGCCCACTCGAAGGTCTAAATATCAAATAGCTGGCTAGTAACATATTTTTATATTTGGTTAATACAGAATTATTTTAAAAATCATTTACTTCAATCAATTTTAATAATAGTATATTAGAACCCATTATTTTGACAATCAAATTATATTTAAAAAAAAGAGTAAATAAAATTTTAACTATGATTTTTTTTTTTTTTTTTTCATTCTAATAAAATTGAATATCTCTAATTATCTTACATAATAATTATCATTTTTTTAAATCTTTTTTAGCAGTTTTATTTTGATAAAAGAAACATGACATCAGCAAAAAATATTTTTTTGGGTTCTTATAAATATTGTTTTTTATTTATTTTTGCTTAAATGCTGGTTTTTGCATTTGAATGAATTCTGAAATTGATGATGAATTTTTTAACCTTAAATTAGTAGATTACCTACCCAAACCAAAACATTCAGTCAATGTATGTGCATTCCTCCCATGTTCTACTTTATTTTATATTGATTCAAAAAATTTATTGAACTCAAAAAAGTTTTATTTGGTTTATTTGCCTAAAAATATTTGAATGAAAAGCATTACTTATAATATTTTATTATAAGTTTTGATGTTATTAATTATTTTTCTTTCTTAGGTGTATTACCTGGAAATAGTTGTATAAACATCACACTGAAATATTCACCTTTAGAGTTTTGTACATCTGTTTCAAAATTGCAGGTAAATGAAAACTAAAATTAAATGTAAGTTTTTGTTTTAATTCATTAATCATTTTCTTGTCTTGATAAAAGCATTTTTTTTTTGTTTATTAGATTTTAATATCTCAATTTAACTCCAAACCACATAGTTGTACATTAATTGGCTCATGTCAACCTGGATTAGCTGCAAAGTAAGTGTGATTTCAGTTTTACATTTGTTTACTAACTGCTTAATTCCATTATAGCTAGTTTTGACTACAGTTTTGATGGCTGTTATATTTTTTTTTTAAATACAGTTTAGGAAACCATTATAGTTTGTTTTGTGTACAGCTTTAATAGTCAGTTTAGTTTGAACCCACTTATTTTAGTTGCTTTGTAATTTTGATTGACAAAATATTTTTTTTGTAAACTTAATTTTAAGTCTTCTAGATTTTTTATATATTAGATTAAAGGAGAAAGAACAAGAAGTTATTCCGAAAATAGGATTAGACCCCGAGATTGTTAGTCCTCTTGGTCGCCTGCGTGTTAAGAAGTTGGTTTCTAAATCTATATCAAAGCAGAATTGCAAAACAAATGTAATTTTTTTTAAACAAGATTTTTGTTTTAAAAGTCAAAGCTAACTTTAAATGCTAAAACTTTATTAGTTTGATACAAATATAGTAATTTAATAGTAATTTCATAATTTTTTTATTAATATATTTGTATATATGTGTGTGTGTGAGTGTGTATAATATATATATATATATATATATATATATATATATATATATATATATATATATATATATATATATATATATATATATATATATATATATATATATATATATATATATATATATATATAACCTGAAATACCTGGAAATAGCATGAATCCTAGGGGAAACCTGGAAAACTCAGGGATTTTTTAAAATTTTCATAATATTCAGGGAAAACTCTGATTTTTAAAAATATTTTGCTAATACATATAATAATAAGTTTGCATGATGTGGGTGTTTTTGTAAAAGTTTTAGTTTGTCAAATATAAAGATTTTGTTTAATTAAGGAAAATAATAATCTTGTTGATGAACAGGTAAAGAATATAGAAAAGTCATGGAAAAGTCACAGAAAACTCAGGAAATTTAAATAGTTCAACTCAGGGAAAAATTTCTTTACTCAGGGAATACTCAGGGAAAAACTTTAAAATTTATAGTGGCAACCCTGATATATATATATATATATATATATATATATATATATATATATATATATATATATATATATATATATATATATATATATATATATATATATATATATATATATATATATATATATATATATGTACGCACTCACAATCAGGAATATACAGGGTTGCCACCAAATTAAGGAAATCATGGAATTCAGGGAAAGTCAGGGAAATTTAGATATGATCAGGGGAAATCAGGGGAAAATGATTGATTTAGTTAAGTCAGGGAAAATCAGGGAAATTTTTAATTTTGTACTATTTTATTTTAATGCTTTAAATGTTTTATAGTGAATAATTTTTTTGTTAACTAATTAAATAATTATACAGCTCAAAAGGTTGTTCAAGTATATTTTATTTGATCGTTATAAAAAAATTAAGTTTTATTCTGGTCATATATTTACAGTATAAACCAAATAAAAAGTTTATGCAAAATATTTTATGTAAGTTTGAATGGAACCATTATTAATAATTTAAATGAATTTATTAAGTGCTTTTTTGTGTTGAAATAGCTGCAACATGTGAAGACTTTCAAAGTTTCTTTAAATCATGCTGTTTTTTTATTATATTTTTTTTAGAATAAATAAAAATTAAAAATTTTTAAATAACAGTTTATTTCAATAAAGAATGTTTGAGTGATCGATTGTTTAAATAATGGCTAGTAAATCGCACAGATAAAAAGTCAGTCAAATGCAAAACATGCCAAGTTCAATTCAACTTATCAAATATAGATCAGAGAGTTGTGACAAGTCACATGGAGGGGAAAAAACATATTCAGAAAGTTAAAGCTATTATCCTGCTACTTCAAACCTGCTACATCTAAAAACCAAGGAGTTCTTATAGTAGAGCAATCTGATAAAACTTGTGCAGGTATCTCTTTTGCATGCAGTACAATATAATTTCTCATTGAATGATTTACTATATTAAAAAATGTCTTCTGATAACACAACTGTTACATTGTTTACACATACTTTTAACAAAAAATATCAGGAAATCTTCTTTTATAGTTTTTCATTTGATGAAAGCCTAAATGATTCTTTTCAAAATTGTCAAATGGATCTAAGCATTCATTTTTGGAACAATGATTTAAATCGTGTTGAATACAAATACTTTGACTCTCAATACCTGTGTACCTCTCAAAAACTGTGTACAGATGGCCTAAAATAAACTTTACTTCTTGATCTTATTAAAAAGCAGCCTGAGCAACTAGAGCAACCTCCATAAAATCCATGGTGTTTTTAAAGCACCATGGATTACATTGAGGTTGCAACTCTTAACTTTAAGAAGTTTATGTAGCTTTAAGGTTTTTAATCAAGGAAGTTAATGAAAGCAACCTTGCAACATTTTTGCAACCTTTTCCATGGTTCTCCTGCCAGAAGAGCTGATTATGTAACTGTCACTGAACTGAAAGATAAATTAACTTTCACTAAATTGAACTTTTTTTGGTTACATTGCTAGTTTGTTGCAGAAAATTTTAGTGAGATATCAGACACCTCAATGATTTCATCTCTTTAAAGATTTGTTTTCAACTAATTAAAGCTTAATGAGTTTAATAATTAAACAAGATTTTACATCGCTAATTTGTTGCAGAAAATTTTAGTGAGATATCAGACACCTCAATGATTTCATCTCTTTAAAGATTTGTTTTCAACTAATTAAAGCTTAATGAGTTTAATAATTAAACAAGATGTTTTATACAGCATCATCAATGAGAACTTCTGAAATTTTATTACAGCATCATCAATGAGAACTTCTGAAATTTTATTACAGCATCATCAATGAGAACTTCTGAAATTTTATTACAGCATCATCAATGAGAACTTCTGAAATTTTATTGATTTTCTCATACAGATAAAATCTGTAAATGATCAGCTTTTTATTTATCCAATTCTTTTCTGTTTATATATCTCTTCAAATGAATGTGATCTTGCTTTCTCACGATTCTCAAAGTTTTTAGAAAAAAGTTCATGTAATCTTTTACCAGCATTAGAAAAAAATCACTAGAAATTGTTTAGACAAGTTTTAAAACCATTAAAGTTGGTATAAAATACAAGTGTCAAAATTCTTGAAAGTAGTTTTTCTGTTAGATCATGGTCAAGCATTAGTTGAGAGGGGATTTAGTATAAATAGTAATATGCTAAGTGAAAACATGAAAGAAAAGTCATTTGTCTTTTGTGAAAAAAGACAAGTGACTATCGAAGATCTCATGATATCTAACAAATTAAAGGCTTAACAAGTAAAAATCTACAATTAAAGACTGTTTGTAACGCCTTGTTGAAATATTAACAATATCTAGAGGAAAATAAAAATTTGCAAACAAAAGGAATCGAAAGTAATGTGATGTTGTTGTTGTGATGTTGTTGTTGTGATGTTGTTGTTGTGGTGGTGTTGTTGTGATGTTGTTGAATCAAGTAGTATTAGGACTTAAGGAGCAGGAAAAGTATGAAGTATGAAATGCAAGTTATTATTGTCTTTCTAGTTATTTAAAATATTTTAATTGCTGGTTATTTTTCAAGCTTTATTTTTATTTTTATTTTGCTGGTTATTTTTTCAAGCTTTTTATTTTTACAATCTTTATGTTTAGTATTAGCTTTTATATTTGTTTCAAAGACCTTTTTGCTAAATTCAACTGTTTTTTTAAAGGGTTCAAAGTATTTTATCTTTTTTTTTTTTTAATCAAAGAAATTATTGGTTTTCCATTTAAAACAGAATATAAAAATGTCTTATATAGAAAAAGCGGGCTATCTGTTTCTTTGGGGGTTAAAAATAGCACATCTGGGGGTTAATGTAAAAGTTTTAAGGAAAATCAGGGAATTTCATTCCAGAAATATAGTAGCAACCCTGAAATAAGGTCAGCAATAAATTGCAGATTTTAAATCATTAGCGGTTTGTATCAGGTTGACAAAAAAAAAATTGCCACTAAGGGGTAACCATAAAACATAGAAAGGACATCAGCAATTTGCCAACCTCAAACACTATTAGGTCAGCAGTAAGATATGTATTTTTTATTTACATCAAATCCTGCCACCGCCTACTCAGCGCTTGAGTAGTACTTCGGTACGCAAATGTTGGTCAATAACAGACGCTACTTTGGATTAGTCTTAATTACTATTTATGGCTGTTCCTATGCTAAGCCAACAATATCTTCTGATATAAGAACATTGTATAGAAAAATATGGCATAAAAATTCAAATAAATAAATAAATTAAAATAAAAATAAATGAAATATGAAAATTAGCTGCAATACTTATGACTTTATTGTTAGTCATTATTAGTGGTATTATTTATTATTAAATTTTTTTTAATCTGAAATTTTTTGTTGATGTTATTAACTTATATAAAACAATTCTGATTTTACTTTTCTTTTATATACCATAGTAATAATAGTTTTTACTTGTAAATAATTAGTAATTTAATATTTAGTATTCAATTTTATTAATTTATTTTAAGAAATTTTTTATTTATTATAAAAGCTTATTATAAACTTTTTTTATTTATAAACACACTAATAATAATAGTAATTAACAGTAAGTGACCTGCAAAATGTGTCATTATTATTTGAAGTTTCAAAAAGTGTTTAATAGCTTAGTAAATGAGCTTAGGGAGTTCCATTAATAAGCATGAACCTCCAATCTATAGAGTTCATGCTTATCATTATCAAGGTTTATTTATCACAGCATCTGTCCCTAAAGTGTTGGTCAAAGTGCTTACTTTTGGAAACCTTTAAAAGATTGTTTTTTTTTCAACTTATGAAATACTTAAATGAGCTATTTTACTTATAATAAAAGCAGCTATCACTGTACTTTGTTTCAATCAAAACCCATACATGTACTACAATGTAGTATACATGGATTTTGATTGAGGTAAATCTATATGTACTACAATGCAAGTGTCCTTAGCTTGTCAGACATTTACAATTTTTAAATTTACAATTTTATACACAAATTTTATGAGGAAAAACAACGTGAAACCCATCCCCGTATTTTGTTTAATGCAGAACTGTTCAAAGACATTCTTCTGTGTACAAAACTTGATCAACTCAAGCAAGATTTTTGCTTCTTTCCTGAGTATATATTTCAATATTAATGAAAGGTTCATGTTTTATCCCTGTGTGCTCCTTCTTGTTTTCATCAGGTTCTTTGCCATGTGTATTATGTTTTTCTAATTGAGTTTCATTGTCATAAGAACCTATGGTATTTTTATCATTCTTTTCAATTTTATTTTCTTGGCCTTCTTCCTCATCTGATCTATTTTCAAAATTTTGTTTCACTCCCAACAAGACTGCAAGCATACACGTTAAAGTTACTAGTAAACAAAATATAGTGTTATCAAAAAAATGGTTGACAGAAGACTTAAAAAGTTGAAGGTTGTATTAGTCAGGGAAACAGATGAAGTTGGAAGAGATTTCCAAAGCATTTGTGCAAGGAAAAAAACTTTAGAGTAATTTTTGAGTTTTTAGAATATGAAGAGACAGATAAAGTAAAAAGACAAGTCTTGCAAGAATGAGTTTTGATTGATGTAACTAAGGATGATAGCAATCATGAGCAGTAATCATGATGGTATTTGATGTTATTTGGACCATAAACCATGAAAGATTTTAATTGAGAATTGAATTTAACAATGTAAGCCAGGGTGATTTGGATGTGTAACAATTGATTAACCTATTTAACTATAATGGCAGAAAGAGTATGACCAGATGATTCATGACTCAAATTAGAAGAGAAGTTCGTTGTAAATAGTTCAAAAAGTTAAAAAAAAAATGATTAAGATTAGATTTAGCAGCTGCACAAGAAGGTGAAAACCTTCACCTTCATTTGAATTCAACCTTTGAAATAGACTTTACTTGAAATGGTTGAGATGGAAGTAAAGGTATTCCTGCCTGGATCCAGGAGGTTATGCAGAAGAATCATCACAAAGAAAATCACAAAAAGAGTCCCAGTCAACTTTAGGGTAGTAGTTATGTGCGAGTATTATTGCGATGATAGGGTCCAAAAAAGAAGAGTTAAAAGATTTATAGAAATCATTTCATGGTTAAAACCACCTAAAAGAGAACAAGGCGAAACTGAACACATGCTAGGGTCAGAGACAAGACACCAATCTTATGGCCATTCTCTTCTTTTTATTCCAATTAAACAGATTAACTCATTGTTAGACATTCAAATCACTCCAGTTTCCATTGCTATCTAGAAGAGTTTAATCAAGTCATATCTTGATTAAACTCTTCTACAGCTTGTGGTCCAGACAACATTTCTGTCATAGTCTTACAAAATTGTCCTCCAGAAAATAGCATCTTTTGTTCCAATTTTCAAAAACTCTTGTGAACATTCTGACCCCTTTAATTCCTATATTAATGAATGGCAACCCTCTCACTGAGTCCTTTTCTTTACTATCATTTACTACTGACCTTTCATGGAAACCATATATACAATCGATTGCTAAGTTAGCATCTGCTAAGGTTGCTTCTCTTAATTGTGCTCACCATTTTCTCTCTCCTGATTTTAATCTCTACCTCTACAAGTCTCTTATTTGCCCCTCTATGGAATACTGTTGTCATATTTAAGCTGGTTCTTCTAATGATGCTTGTTCTCTTCTAGACAAGGTTCAAAATGCGTTGTAATCATAGTTGGACTGGGTCTACCTGATAAGCTTGAGCACCTTTTCCATTGTTGTAAAGTTGCATCTCTTTCTCATTTCTACAAATGTTACCATGGTTACTACTTAAAAGAGCTATAATCTCTAGTTGCATCAACTAAAACTCATTCTTGCTTGACTCGTCATTCATCGAAGTCTCATTCTTTTAATGTATCTGTCTCTGCATGCTCATAAAACTTTTATTTGTCTAGTTTTTTTCCCTGCACCTCAACCCTTTGGAACTCTCTCCCATCTTCATGTTTTCCTTACTCATACAACCTTTAACTTTTCAAGTCTTCTTTCATTTGTTTCTTTGCTCTATAACTTTATTCTTTTTTTCTAGTAACTCCCAACTTAATAGTGGTTTGCCTGCAGTCTTGTTGTGAGTGAATCAGAATTTAAAAAAAAAATAAGGAGGGGGGGGGTTAAGACACCATAATATCTATATATACATACATATATAAAAATAGAGAGAGAAAAGATATCTTTAAATTATGGAATGATTTCTTCTTGTTCTTCTTGTTGGCAACTAAAACCTTAGTTACCCATTTATTTAAACCTCTGAACCAAATTAGCAAAATGGGAAAAGTTAAATGTTCCTTTTACCATAAAGATTATGTATAACAATTGAACTTGAACAACAAAGCATGTTAAAAATATTTGTAAGTGTCTTGATATATTACTCTATATGCTAATGTCTAGATAAATAAATCATAATTAGAAAAAAAATGCAGATAAAAAAATAAATTATGAATAAATAAATTACAAATCATCAGATGAAGGTGGTCTGGGAAACTCATTAAATAGTAATAATTCAAAATTTTTAAATTTCCCTTGAAATTAATTTTAGTAAAGGGCTTTTTTTACTAGTAATATATTTTTTTAAACAAATATAAAAAACAATGTAAGACTAAGTTACTACACAATATACAAATGCTCAACGAAATAAATAATCTCGATAGATTGCTTATTTCTTTGAGCATTTGAAGTCTGATATTAAATGGGCATGATATTATATACTAATATATTTACATTATCAAAATCTTAAAGGTTATTTTCTTATAGGATAAGAACAGTTTCTATATTTAATGAGAGTTGTTAGGAAGCACAACATGACAAATAAATATTCCCATACAGTATGCTTAGATATATAACTTTAAAGCCAGTTTAATTTTTTTATTAAAAATATAAGTTAAATTGGTGTTTATACATGTAATTGTGCTTATAATGATCGTATACTAAAAATATACTAAAATATAGAAAACTATTCCAAAATTTATGCCAAAAAAAACAACAAAAATTCCTCAAAAAAAGCAGAAAAAAACAAAAAAATGCTGAAAAACTAAAAAAACTTGTTTTTTTTGACCAAAAAAATGCCAAAGTAAAAAACTTGATTAATTGCAATAGGTAATGTCACAGCCACATCAAAATGTCACCAACTATATTAACCTAAGTCATACTTAATAGGAAAAAATTTCATATATTCTTTAGTTTCGTAAAAGCTCTCTTGAAAAACAAGAGAGCTTTTATAAAACTAAACAAGAATATATGATTGAAATTCAAGCGTATATTTTCTTACAGTTTCAAAAAAAATCTTATCTCAATTCAATTGAATTGTTAAATGACTGTTTTTACAATTATTGTTTGATTATTTATATTGTATTATATTATATTAAGAAATTACCTTAATATTGATGTGTTGAAACTTTAATAATGATACCTAATATGTTAATATCCTGTTAAAAATTTCCAAAAAAACTTGATAGAAGTGAAATTTTAACTAAATTAGGAACTGAAATAAGAAGTAGAGTTGTTGAAATCATAAGAACTGAACTGAAATTAATTTTAAGAAAACTTATTTAAAACTGAAATAGGAATAATTTTATAAGTAAAATTAGAGTCAAAAATTAAATCGATGCCACAAGAACTGAATAGAGACTGAAATGGAAATTATATTTCGAACTTAAATATTACTGGTCTATGAGCTGTCTCATACATATAAACATATAAAAAAATTTTATGTTTATATGTAAAACATGTTGATTGACATCTTTTTTTAAAGAATTTATTGATATTATAATTATACTCATGTTCAAATTTTTTTTTTTAAATTCGAACATGAGTATAATTATAATATCAATAAATTTTTAAGACCAATTTTTTTAGTTTTATCATATAAATTGTATAATATAGTAATAATTAAGGGATAATCTTTCTTATAAAAAATATTCTTATTTATCAATCATGTATTCATGATTATTTAAAAAAAAAATGGTTGTAGTCATATCTAGGTTCAGAAAATTTGTTGAAATATAAGCTTATGATAAGCATATTGCCGAGTCTTATCTAGCATGAGGGAGAAAAAAATACATTCATTGGGAAGTCATTTCAAACCAAAGTTCTTTATATATAATAAAATTTCTTATGCATGTAATTCTTTTAACTACATTTTTTTTAAACGTAGTTTATTTTGTATTAAGTTATATTGCTGCTGTTAAATTTAAAGTATAAATAAAAAAAAATAACAGTTAATAATTTTATTAACAGATTGAAAAATCTAGAATGCTGCTGTAGTTTATGCAAAGTATTAATAGTATAGTATGCTGCAGCATACTATGCTGCTAATCCACAGTACGTTGCTGTTATGTAAAATTATTTTAGTTATATAAAGTATAATTGACAGCAGTGTACTAAATATTTTAATTAGTTTGTTATATTTTAATCTGAATAGCTCAGATGAAAATCAGTTTTAAAACTTCAGAACATTTTTTTTTTCAACATCTTTGCTTCCAACAAGGCTGCAAGCAAGCAATATTTGATTTGGAAGTTACTGGAAGAGAAAAGACAAAGTTTATAGAGCAAGATAACAAGCCTTCCCAGGAAAGGCATGCGGTTTTTTGTCTCGTACAACCACAAAAACGTTTTTCAAGTTAGAGAATGTGATCACGGCCATTTGCGCAAGTTATATTATATGTGTTACTGAAAAATTGTTTTAAATTTAATAACTACATAAGAAATTAAAGTAAACTTAAATAGAAAACAATAATAACAGTTTAAATAATTTGTGTGTTGTTTTTATTTTTTTTTATTTTTTTAGTGGTTATTATAATCAGCAACAAAATTCATTAAGTCAAAGCAAAAAAAAAAACAACAGTTTTAGGCGTTAAAAAGGATGACTTTCCCATATTTTATGTGTTTTTTCTTTTAAAGAGGAAAGAGAAAATATGTATCGTCGTCTGTTTGTAAAATATATTTGTATATTTATAATGTATCAAGTTTATATCAAAAGTTAAATTATACGATCGCGATTTGCAAACTCTGGTAAAATATTAGGTCTTTAAAACTTTAGTTCATGCAAAGCTGTGTACTTTGTTTATAAGGAGCAAATTATTAAGTTTTCTAATGACAAAGTTACAAAAAACAAAACAAAAACAATAAACCTACTACTACAAAAGTAATAACACTTTAGTCACTAACTGCATTATAAAAGTAATAAAACTATAGTAGTGTTATTACATTTATAAAGCACTTATTACTTTTAAAGTTCATTCTTTGTTCAAACAACATTATTAATTCCAAACATTTATTAAAGTAGAAAAGCATCTAGAAAAAATAAGGCGGATATTCAAATATTAAAAATTTCAGGAATTTTCACATATCACTTATCATATCACATATCACAACGTTATACAAAAGTACTTTAGAAAAAGTATAGCATTATGAAAAGCTTTACGTAAAAATGCGCATTAATTTTAAAATCAACCAATAAAAAATTTTTATTGGTTAATTTTAAAATTAACGTGCGTTTTTACGGTCCATTAGTAACGTTTTTCATAATGCTAAACTTTTAATACAATACGTTTTCATAAAGTTGTTTGTCACGTTTTTATAAGTTACTTTAGTTTTAATATTATTTAAACATCTACTTTATTTTTCTATTATTACAATGATGTGATGGTTGGAGGTTGGCTTTAAAATCAGGTCCAACTATGTTTACAAAGTTTCCAAAATGTTTACAATGCATTTACATCAAACTTTATTATTAGTAAGAATTTTGTTGAATAAATTAAACAATAGAAGTTTTGTGTTTTTGCTTTATTCGAATAATTTTTTTTAATTATATATATATATATATATATATATATATATATATATATATATATATATATATATATATATATATATATATATATACATATATATATATATATATATATATATATATATATATATATATATATATATATATATATATATATATATATATATATATATATATATATATATATATTATGTACAAACATCTGCGAGCAAGTTTGCAGATTGTATATTTAAGTATTGTGTATGTATAATATAAGTATATAAGTATTGTGTATGTATAATATAAGTATATAAGTATTGTGTATGTATAATATAATTGAAACCTTTAAAACTTTTTTGACAATTAAAAGTCTTTTTGCTTAAACTGTTTTGTTTTGAAATTTTGTACCTATGTTATTGTATTTTAAACAAATTGACAAGATTAAAAAATATTTTATCATTGATGTGGGACCTTTGGTGACTATTACCTTACTGCACATCACACCTTATTGCTCAGAGAACATCACACCTAATCACTGAGCTACTAATTTTTTTTTATTTAGATATTAAAATAAATTGTTTTATGAAAATTTATAACAATAGTTATTAATTTGCCATGACTCTCTCTCCTCCTCCCCCTCCTTGATAGTTCTGCTTGCTAAAATTTATGTCATATTTTTAATAATTCAACAAGTCCAGTATTAAAAACAGCTCAAATTTGACCGGTTTGGAGAGCTAGTTATTATTATTGTTATAATTATTATTTTTTTATTATTATTAATTAATTGTTAATGTATTGTTAAGGAAATTGAAGTTGATGGAATACGCTTCCCAAAGAATTTACACAGCATTGCTGCAGTCAATTATGTCTTGATGCAAAAACCAAATCCACAAAAAGAAGAAGCCACTATCAGTCTTGAGTTAGATTGTAGTGATTCAAAGCCTCCATCAAAACAAATGAAAGTCAGTTTTTTAAAATATTTTTAACATGAAAAGTATAAGTTTGCATTTATAGCATAAAATATTAATATTAAATATTAAAATATTAATTTGTAAATGTAAATAGTATATAAACTCAAAGCATAAAAAATTTGTTTTTTTAATATCTCATGAACTTTGCAAATTCTTACAGGAAGTGCTTTTTGAAGATATAGTTAATAAAAATGTCAAAGAAGAGCAAAGGAATCATATCAGCTGGTAAACATTTATTTGTAATCTTTTCACTTTTTAAAGAGTAAAAAAATTTTAAAAAAACCAAATGTCTTTTAGGCATGTACATTTAGGCGAAGAAATTGTGTCTGAAACATATAAAGACAAAGTCATTAATGATCGCACTCAGGGATTTGTTAAAAGTGAGGTAAAAGATATCAATGAAATTTAGTCAAGTTAAAAATATTATGAAATTTTAAAGTTATAAACTTTTTTCTATCTTATTATTCCTAGCAACAAAATTTTTTTGCACACTTTGAATCCAGACAAAAAAAAATTTGTTTATTCATTGTTTATTGAATCAAAAAATTTATTGTTTATTGAATAGACAAATTACAGTTTTTAGTGTGATAAAATATCACACAAAAAACTGTAATTTGTAACTCTAAAAGAAAGCAGATCTTTTAAAGGGAGTTGAAACAGGCATCTTAAAGCTGTGCAGTACTAGGGCAATAAATAAAGGAATGTCTGGATAAGCAGTTTGCAGTGCATTTATGTCTGTACAAAAATTTGTAGGAGCAACACACACACACATGCACACACATACACACATACACAGACACATCAAAATCTTGAAGTTAAGTTGAACAACTGCTTCTCACTTAGATGTTTTTGTAGTTTAAATTATTTAGATATATGTAGTT
The DNA here is from genome assembly GCF_022113875.1 of Hydra vulgaris. NCBI lineage: Eukaryota > Metazoa > Cnidaria > Hydrozoa > Anthoathecata > Hydridae > Hydra > Hydra vulgaris. Next base: position 8,878,590 of record NC_061162.1, read on the forward strand.
AATCTTAAAAAAATGCATCTCTAACTATCTCTCTATCTATCTGTATATATATATATATATATATATATATATATATATATATATATATATATATATATATATATATATATATATATATATATATATATATATATATATATATATATATATATATATATATATATATATATATATATATATATATATATATATATATATATATATGTATATATATATATATATATATACATATATGTATATATACAGATAGATAGAGAGATAGATAGAGATGCATTTTTTTAAGATTAACTACATATATCTAAATAATTTAAACTACACAAAAAAAAACATCTAAGTGAGAAGCAGTTGTTCAACTTAACTTCAAGATTTTTCTTACAACATTTACATGTGAAATGCTCAAGACTTGTCTGGTCCCTGTAAGCCTTACACATTTCTATGTAGTGTTAATATTAGTAATATTTGTATCAGCTGTAAACACAATTATAAAATTATTATTTTACTTTTATGATTCTTAGCTGTCATGAACATCTTATTTTTATTTTTAGGACATGCAAAAGCAAGTAAAGAAATATAATACTGTAAAACTATTTAAGAAAACTTGTAGACCTGCAAATTCAGTAATTTTATTATTAGTTTCTTGATTGGAAAGTATTAAATAAAATTTTATCAGTTTTTTTTACAGTATATAAGACTATAAGAAGTAGTTTAATCCCAGATAAATCGTTTTTGTTATTTTTTATGATTGTCTCTGCTCTTGCCTGGTGTTAAGTGTATTATTATTTTAAACTTAACTATAGTTATGCTATATGCTAAAATATCACTAAAAAAAGATTTCAAAATAGATTGATTCCTATTTTTGAGAATTATCCTATTGTTTATCTTATAATATTAATAAAATATTACTATTTGTTTCACATTTATTTGTTATAGTCTATCAGTCATTTCCTTTTTTTTTTTCAGGAACTGGAGTTAGAACCATCTTTCTTTTTATATAAAAATGATGATTGGGAAAAAAGGCATATCTTTTTACAAAAATTTATACAAGTTGCGCGTAAAGTATGTTGTTTTCACTATTTAAAAATTAGGAAATAGTTTAAAAATTATGAAAAGATTAAAACTATTTTTTTAAAGGTAATTATACACAATCGGCTTTTGAAAATTTTGAAGTCTCTATCAAGTCACTTACCGCAATGGAAGCAAGGAAAGTTTGAATTACAGCAAACAAGTGAGCTTTTAAAGTTATTTTTTACAACCAGTTAAATATTCATTTCTGCAAATTATTCTACTAATCACACATTACAAAAATTCTATATTGATGATATTAACATATCATCAATATAGAATTTTTTAGCTTTGTGTATTATTTTTTACCTTTATATAATATTTTTTACCTTAACACTATATTTTTTACCTCACCTTATTATAATATCTTTTTACTTTACTTTAATATGTTAGCATGGTTAAAGTGGTGTAGTACTACTGTAGTACTTTACTAGTTGTAAAATTTATACAAATCAAGAAATTTATGGAGGAGCCCAAATATTGTTAAAAGTTTTTGACAATATTTGAGATGCTGGTAACAGCTTTTAAAAACGTCCTTCATATTTATATAATACAAAATATATTAGCTATTATTGTTAGAAAATCATCAGTAAAAAAAAGATTATAATTCATTTGTTTTAAAAAAAATTGATAAATTCAAGAAGAGGGTTGATAACATCTTAAATCTAATTTAATTAATATTTGTTTGGATATGTGCCATTTTTAATTATTAAAAACTCACAAATCTTTTTATCGGATATTTTTACAAAAGTTAAGTAAAAAAGCGAGTGTTGTATGGATTATAGATATTTTGTTGTGGACAATTTCAAAGAAGATTACTAAAAAGACTAGTGTTGTTTGGATGTTTTTGAAAAGGTTTAATAAGAATGCTGCATGAAAAGTTTCAATAGATTATAGTAAGAACTAGTTTTGTATTGATATTTTTTATGGTTTAATTTTGTATTCAAAGTTTAAGCCTAATATGGTCACATGCAACTGTTAATTGAAAAAAAATAATTAGTTACAAAGTCTAACAATATTAATATTAAAGGTAAAATGTTTTAAAATGATGTTTCTTTTTATATGAACAAAAATATCCATCATAATATGTTATTTTATTTAAGCTGTTTTCAAAAATAATTTGTCCTTGTTTTTTTGTCCTTGTTTTTAGTGAATGTTATTATAGATATGATATAAAAGAAATTTTCTAAAAAGTTTTGTTTTATCTCACTGTTTTAATGTTACCTCACTGTTTTAATGTTTACCAAACAAAAAAATTGTAGCTATTGTCAATTTCTATTAAAATGATATAAATGATATACAGACTAAAAATAATATTATTTATACTTTAGTGAAATAGTTTTAAACAATTTAGAAACCTATCAAGAAGATGTTGCTTCCAAAACTATGGAAAAGTTTTTTGAGTGTCACTTTATTAAACCATGTATCAAAAGCTTTATCAAAGGTTATGGAGATATTGTTGAACCAGTAATCAATTTTTTTGTTTGTTTGTTTTTATTTAGAAAAAAAATACACCTGTATATATTTCAATTGTAATGGTAAACTTAATAGTTTAATTTTCATTAAATTTATTAACCTAATAAAGTGGTAATGGGTCATTGATTTTAATGTTCTTGTTTCTTCATGAAGGTTGTTGAGATTTGTATTATGGAGATATAGGGCTATGACAAAAAAGAAAAAAAAAATTAAATAATAAAATTAGCAGCCTCGAAAGTGAGAGCATTTGAAAGTATTAATTCAGTTTCTTAAGTGTTTCTTTTTTGTACTTTTTTGATATTTTTCTTCATTTATATTACATATTTTACTTATATTTTAACTGAGGATAATTATGTTCTAGGTTAATGTATTTTAACAAAAATAGTTTTAAAAGATTTAAAAAAATATATTATATATTATGTATATATATACAAGTATAAAATTTATATATATATATATATATATATATATATATATATATATATATATATATATATATATATATATATATATATATATATAAATGTATGTATCTTCATACACACAGTAGTATATATGTATGTACATATATATTTTAAATAATGTAATATTTTTTACTTGCAGCATAAATTTATTTAAATTGCAAATATAAAATTCATTAAAATTTATTTTTACATTTAAATAAGCAAAAACTATTTTTACTTTGTTTATCAAAATAGTTTTAATAAGAAAGTTCAAAGTTTTTGTTTAAAAGCTTGTTAAGCTACTTAAATGTCATGTTGTCTATACATTTTCATGCAATGGCTTATTGATGTTACATTTGAGAAACCTCCAGACATTTGACAACTAGGATAACTGAGCATTGTCAAACTGATGAATATTCTTTTATACATCTAAATGCATCTATTAATTGCAAAAATCTGACTAATTATATTTTTTGAGTTTGTAATTTAAAATTCTGCTATTTATTCACAATTTGATGGTAAAAGAAGCGTTTATTATTATTTACTAAAAATCCCTTCTAAATGCATATTTTGATTTCATTATTGAAAAATGTAGGGAAAATAGGGTTGGGGGGGGGGGTATTATTGAAGAAATAGTTGTTTTATTATTTGACTTTGAGCACTTTTTATTTATTAAATTTCTATTATATTCTTTCTATTATAGTAAAAAAGTATAAAATATTACTTAAGAAGATGGCTGCTTCAGGCAAAGCCTTAAGCCAGAAAGTCATAACTTCATCTGCAACTGTGTTGCAGGATATTGAAAAAGTTGACTTTTTGATTATTATTTCATAAAAAACTCTACATAGGGCAACTGACTCAGCTCATCTATTGTTAAGAAAATATGTCCAACCAGCCAAACATTTGTAGTTGAGCATGTTGTTCAATTACAAACTTTCTGGCTTAAGGCTAATATTCCAACTACAGCAAAACCTCATGTAGTTGCTAAGATAAAGAGTATTCACAAGCAACATGTTTAAGTGTCTAAGCACAGAAGTAGAAAATCCGCTATTCAACATTGTTATCAAGAACAAATCACTGCCAAGATGAATACACTTTTTGATATTGCCCGTGGTAAATGGTATTGTCTCATCAAGATAAATGAAGGTAAACAATTTCTGATAGACCAGAGAGGTCACCAAAAGATGTTAATGACATCACAAAACTTAATGTATAAGTTGTAAAATACAGAAAACGCAAGCTTGAAGAAAAGAGGCACTTTGAACAACATAAAGAAAGTAAAGTTATATCTACAGATACATTAATGGATTACAATTCAGATTACTCTTTGAATGAAAATTCTGACTTTGATATGTCAATTCAAACACAAAAAACTTTTACTCATCCAAATAATTCAAAACATTCTACTATGGGTACTAGTCAACTCTCAATTACAATATCCAAACGTTGCATTCTTGACAATCAACTTTTTATGCAGCATTAGACCGAACAAAAATAACACCACAACAAGCAATGATTGTTGATGTAAATAAATTAACATTTTCACATTCCACTCTAAAGGAACCCAAACTACATCCTGTGAATCTGGTGCTCTAATGGGATAAAAGGTAGTTGAGTTCATTCATGAATGGCCTGGCATTAAGG
>NC_061162.1:8888214-9000714 GCF_022113875.1 Hydra vulgaris
TATATATATATATTTATATATATTTATATATATATATATATATATTTTAATTCACCTCCTTAAGGCCGAGAAGGCCACTACAGACAAGGAGGCTACTTGTTTGTGGTAACAACTCTCTCACTACTCTATAACTCCAAAACACAAACCTTGACGAACAAGGCCGCTGCGCGGAGAAACAAGTTGATATATATATATATATATATATATATATATATATATATATATATATATATATATATATATATATATATACATATATATATATATACATTTTTACACACACCCACACATATATATAGATATGAACAAATATAGTTGATCTTTCTTTTAGGAGCCATACTTGTTGGGTTTGATAGATATAAAACCAACAGAAGTTTTGCTGACTTCCAAACCTGAGTTGTTTAATCTTGAGGTTTTATATTGTTTATAACAGTATTTATATTTTTATAGTATTTATACTTAAAAATGACTTGAAATAGAATAAACTTAATTAAAAATTGTAAATAAATTATACATAAAATTGTACTGTTAATTTTATATCTTGTGGCTTATAAAGAAGAAAAAAGTTTATTGAGAAGAAATAGGAAGCATAAACAAATGCATTTTGTAAAGTTTATTTAAAATCCTTCAGCATTGTAAACAATAGAGAATATAAAGTAGCAAGTTTTTTTATAACATATTCACTTTCAAGGCTGCAAGCAACCGCTATTAGAGTTGGAAGTTACTGGAAGAGAAAAGATGAAGTTTATAGAGCAAGATAATGATTGACAGACGACTTAAAATTTGAAGTTCCATTTTTATCCATCATTTAGCCCATTATAGTTTTTATAGAAAAGAGAAAGAGAAGCAACATTACAATGATATGATAATGTTTGGAGGTTGGCTGCAAGAGCAGGGTTCCTACTCTTCCTTAAAAACCTTAAAAAAAGTTAAAGTTCTCCTTAATTTTTTCTTGTTTTTTTTTTTTTTTTTTAATTATCTAGGAAATTTTATTAAAGTGAATGGATTATACTTATTAATAAAGAAGAAAAAATATAGTCCTTTAATAGTTTGAAATCCTATATTTCTGTTAATTTATAAAAATTTTTCTAATTGTATTTAAAATTTATTGAAAAAAATTGTTTTTTGTAACCAAATCTCCTTAAATATTAGGAAAATATCTCCTTAAATCTCCTTAAAATCCTTAATTTTAGCCTCAGTTTTAATATTGAGAACCTTGAAGAGCAGGTTCAACTGTACAATGCATTTTTGCACCTTGTCTAAAAGAGAAAAGTCTTCATTGGCATTAAAAGATCTACCCATCATTGGAATTGGAAGATCCGCCACTGACATGGCAACAGTACTCCATACAATGACAGATTGAGATTTATAGAGATAAAAAATAGAATTCAATATAAGAAAGTAGCGAGTAAAATAAATTTTGCAATCAATTTAATACATGTTTTCCAAGAAAGATTAGAAGTAAGAGTTAATGCTAGAAAATGAAAGGTAGATGACTCATTGAGTACATAACCATTTATAAATATAGGAAGATCAGGATTTTTGCGATAATGATTAGCTGAAAAAATATTTTTCTGAGTTAATGTTCACCAGCCCCATGCTGTAGCAGAAGTGAGTTCATTTTAAAGCTCAAATGCACCCTTTAAGTTATCAGATCGTATTAGCTTCTTATCAAGACAACAATAAATGGTAGTATTATCAGCGAACAATGCCATCTTAGGTGTGAGAATATTTGGAAGATTGTTAATGTAAATTAAAAAGAGTATAGGGCCAAGGATTGAACCTTGAGAAACCCCTGAAGTTACAGAATAAGGAGAAGAGTGCTGTCCATCAAGGACAACTTTTATACTACGATTGGTAAGGAAGGATTCAATTATCTTGAAGATGTTACCTGATACACCATAAAAAGAGAGCTTATGGAGAAGACCAGCATGCCAAACTTTATCAAACGCTTTAGAAATGTCAAGAGCGATGGTCTTAACCTCTCCACCTTTATCTAGTGCATGATAAAACCTATCGGTTATTACTGTTAGCAAATCAGCCGTAGAACGAGAAGATCGAAATCCATATTGATGATCAGAAAGTAAGTTATTAGATTTAAGATGAGAGATTAAGTGTTTGTTAATTAAAGATTCAAAAACCTTGCTTATGATAGGAAGAAGACTTATGGGATGGTAGACAAGTCAGATTGCTTTCCAGAGTTTTTGAAAATAGGGATAACAAATGCCGCTTTTCAGCAGGCCTAAAAATAAGACTCATATAGGGACTTGCTAAATAGTTTTGAAAGCATAGACAACAGCTCAGGAAGACTATTACTTCTGCAAGACCATTACAGGTATGTTGTCCGAACCACAAGCTGTAGAAGAGTCTAAGCAAGAAATCACTTTAGATACAGAAGCTGGAGTGATGCAAATGTCAAGTAATCAATCAACCTGTTTGTCAGTTGAATCAAGAGATGATTTTGTTGAAAAGTTTTTATAAACAGTTCAGCTTTGTCTTCAGGTTAGGTGACTAAATCTGAACCATACAAGAGAGGTGGAACAGCAGATTTTTCCTTATTATAGACGCTGTTAAAGATTTTCCAGAAAACATGAGAGCCTACTTTTTGAGATGAATTTCGAGATTTTGTAACTTGAGAATAGCGGGATTTTGCGTAAGACAAAAATTTTTTAACAATGGTTTCTAGCAATAGTAAACAGACATCTGTTTTCTGAAGGATTGTTTTGCTGATAGATATGAAACTAATGGTTACAATTGAAAATTGCAGCACCACAATGCGAAGAAAGCCATTGGAAGAAAGAGGCTTGACTTGGGATTGTTAAGAGAAAATAAGATTTCACGCCAGTCTGAGTCCAAGAAAAAAAGAAATTATGTAAGGAGCACATTTCAGCAGAAAGACGAAAGATTTCTACCCAAGGGTCAATTCAAAGAAAATCACAGAAAGAATCCCAGCCAGCTTTATGGTAGTTGAAAGAGGTATGATGATAAGGAGATTTTTTTAGAGATATAAAACCATGATCAGAAGCACCTAAGGGTAAGTGTGGAGAAACTGAGCACTGACTAGGATCAGAAACAAGAATATAAGTCGAATAGAGAGGGTAAATGATTTGGATTGTCTGGAAAGCGAGTTGAAAAATTGACTATTTGAATTAGAGATTGAGAAAGGCAAAAGTTGTGGGCCTTTATGCCTGCAGAGTCATTGACCCTAGAGCCAAGCTAATCAGTGTGATGAGCGTTAAAGTCACCAATAATGACGATATTGGCTGAAGAAGAAAGAAAAAGGGCTTGGTCAATTTGATCAGAAATAACATTGAAAAGAGTCTTGAGATAAATGAGAGCGATAGAACAAAGAGAAAGGCGATAGAGTGAAATGGTGCTAAACGAAAGCAAATAAAAGAATAGTCTGTGGATTCAAACCTAGTTTCTCGACAAATAGGAGAACTCTTATGAATGTAAACGCCCAGGCCAAGCATGTGACTATTGGAATCTTTAAGAATTAAAGAAAGATAACCATCAACACTAAGATCACAAGATAAGACAGCTGAACTCAAATTAGTCTCACAAAGAGCAAGTAGGTTTAGTGAACTTCTCAGGAGAAAAGACGCATCAGAAAAAAAGTTTTTTTGAAGACCACGATTATTAGTGAATAATAGATTTAGAGAACTTGGTGATGACGATGGTTTTTTGAGTTTTATAGTTTATAATACTTTAGTCATTTTTAAGTTTGTTAAAGAACTTGACTCTAAGCACAGATAATACTCAGTTCACTATTTAATAGCCCAAGCAATTGCCTTATTAATATTAATAAACCCTAATTCGTAAAAAAGGGCTCCAATATAAACTTTTTTTAATTTATTCTTATTTATCTTTCAATTGTTTTATGATTTATCTATCAAGAAATAAATAGTTTTCTAAAAGTGTTTGTTTTTAACTCAAAAATTGATAGGTTTTTAAACCTAAGAAGTTTAAAAAACGTTTAACTGTTGCCTTTTTTTCGTCTTTCTCTTAAATTTTTGCTAATCTAAATCGAATGCAAAATCTTTTTTTAAAACCTTTTAATACTTTTTTTTTTTAGTGAAAATTTGTGTACCCTGATATTTATTTGTGTAGCTACTCTGATATTTATTTGTGTAGCTACCCTGATATTTATTTGTGCAGCTATCCTGATATTTATTTGTGTAGCTACCCTGATATTTATTTGTGTAGCTACCCTGATATTTAATTATCAAAATCTTTTATTTAAGGTTCCACAGCAATACAAGCTTCTTTCATATACAGAGGTTCCATATGACCGCCATGTGACAAAGCATATATCTAAACGTCTCCCTCGAAAATTTAAAACTGGATTAGAGGTTTTTGTTTTATTCATAAATTTACATTAAGGTATTTATATATTAATAGATTAAAAGAATTTAAGTGTTCATTTATGCTATGTTATTTTTTTTTTTAATATAAAAGGTTATGAAACTTCTTTTCTGAAAATAATAAAAATGTCTTTTAAATATTAAAAAAAAATTTAATTTTTTGATAAAAGTTATAAGCAAGGATTTTTCTTATTTGCACAGTCCATCAAACCTAAGACATCCACTTCAGAAGAAAAAAATGTTTCAAAACCTCTGCTGCCACCTGCATTTTTCCAAGAATCTATACAATATCACCCCCTACATATTTTTGTAAGTACAATATCACCCCCTGCATATTTTTTTAAGTACAAGTAGATTCAATTTTTTTTTGGTTAGCCAAAATTGATTATTTAATTTGCTAACTTTTGTTAAAATTTTTTGAAGAATCCTTTACCTGGCATCCAAAAACAACCTCAACCATTAGCATACAGTGAAATTGATAATGACTATGGATTGTGTCCTTTAAATATGTCCAATCAGTACAACCATTTAATGCATAATGAAAAAGTAAGTTTCTTACAAAAATAAAATCTTTTAGTTATATTACTAAAGTATATTATAAAAAAAGTATATTATAAAAATTATAATTAACACTCAATGTTTGTGTTATTTTTAACTAAAAATTGTGGTACTTTTTTTTATTCTAAATTAAAAAAAAAGTTGTTTATAATTTAAGGTTTTATTTTTTATTTTCATAAAAGTTATTAGTTATAATGTTTTAAGTCTTTATCTTTCTTATAGAATATGATACCAGAGATGATGTGTTGGAAAAAGTTTGCATCGCAAGGTCTCATTGTGATGCAAAAGGGGTCTTTTGAAAATACTTCTATACCTCAACTGTAAGAAAATGCAATTTTTTTTCACAGAACTAGTAAAGAAGGAATTGATTTAATTTAAGGAAGAAATGATTTAATTTATTTAAAGCATTAAGATGCTCATGGCAATATGTTATTCAATGTATTTGCTTGAAGATTTTTTAAGTTCTGTTATTTAATGTCAGATTTGTTTAAGGGGTCATCCACAAATAATGTCATGTAATGAGGGAGAGGGAGATTTTATGATCATTTGTTTCAGGGGTAGGGGGTATTCAGTTTCCTGATGCAATATTTTTTTAAGTTGAAAATGTAGAAAATCTTTTCTATTGATTAAAAGAGTGCTTAGCCTAAGGCATAAATCCTCAGTTAATTAATTAATTGCAGCTATTCTGCGACACTAACTTATTGCTAAAGAATTTATTTGAATAATATATTTATCAAAAATTAAATATATCTTTGGAGATTATTTGTTTGTTTAGTCACTGTTAATTTAAAAATATTTATATATGTATTGTCTGCCTCCCCCATATCTATTTAAGTTGTTGTTTGTAACTACACTCTGACTACGACCATATCAGTTAATTTATGTATGCATTGATGATTATTATTATTTTTCTATGAAATTTAAAAAAAATTTAAATAATAAATAAGTATAGTTATAATTAAACAACAATTATAGTTAAAACAACTTTCAAATAAATATAACATAATAAACAACTTCTCATAAAAATATGTAACATAAAACAACTTTCAAATAGAAAATCAAAATTAGAAAATTTGTTTTTCCTAATAAGAGTTGAGCTCCCAACTTTGTTAGCGGTGCTTTAAATTATGCAGTTTCAATCATCCATGGATGATTAAAACTGAAAAAACTGAATGCAATTACTTAGAAAAATAAACTTCTACCAATTTAAAAGTTTTCATGCTCTATACCCATATAGTTACAATATATTGGCATAGAGCATGAAAACTTTTAAATTGGTAGACGTTTATTTTTCTAAGTAATTGCATTCAGTTAATTCAGTTTTAATCATCCATGGATGATTAAAACTGCTTTATAACTGAAGGTTTATTATGCACAGTGTTTTTTTTTTTTGGTACAGGAACACATTAAGGAAATATCGTTGAACAAATTAACTGGATTTGACATCAGAATCTATATGCACCAATGCCTGGAAATTGCTTTAAATTTAGTTAAAAATCATAAAAAGTGTAATTTCAAACAATTTTATAATTTACATATATATATATATATATATATATATATATATATATATATATATATATATATATATATATATATTTATATGAAGACCACATGGGTAAAACCACAGATGTCCACTTTTTGAAAATTTCAAGTTTTATATATTTTTATGATATTTTAGTATTAAGCTATTTTAATTTAAAAATTCATAACAAAAAAACTGTTTTAAGGTTCTATGGTCATTTAAAAAAAAGGGCAACTTTGAAACAACCACTGTTGGTCCAATGTTTACCGCGTAAAAAACACAGTTGTCCAAGTTATTTTTAACTAAACCAAAGATAATAAAAACGTAAGTCACATGACTAAATTTTCGGATGAAGTAAACAACATTACATTCACAGAAAAACATTTAAAAAAAACATTTTATATATATATATCTGTGTGTGTGTGTGTGTGTGTGTGTGTGTGTGTGTGTGTGTGTGTGTGTGTGTGTGTGTGTGTGTGTGTGTATTTATAAACTTTATATATATATATAAAATAAGTTTTTTTTTATGACAAAAATTTTCTCTTGAACTATTTCAACTTTTATTTTAATTCATAAAGTGTACCTTTTGTATCCTAAAAAAGTAGAAAATGGAATTTAATTTTATGTGTGTTACATCCCATATGTTTAGATCAATGATCTAAACATATAATAAACTGAAACAAGCATACATAGCTCAGTTGCTATTTTGTATAAAGTTAAAAAAAAACTTTCATATAATATTTTGTTCAAATTTTTTTTATTAAAAGAGGGAGGGGGGGCTTTATTATCCCATCACACATTTAGTACATTGTAGTTTTAAATTACAATGTATTACCATCTACCTTAAAAAATAATAAGTGTTCTAAAAGGTTACAAGCTAACATAATTTATGAGTTGATGAGTTTACAACGGAAAAACCACAGATGTCCAAAATGAGTGTTTTGTTTTCAAAAGAACATTGTGAATAAATAATACTTGTATTTAGCACAAAAACTGAGTTTTTATATTGTATAAGGACTAAAATATCTAGCTAAGTATAAAAAACTGGGTTTTTTTTTAAAAAAAAAGTAGTTTACTCCCAAAAAGGCTGTAAGCAAAGAAAAAGCAAAGAATATAGTTAAAGTGCAAAAAAGCAATTGGCAGAAAGTACAAAAAAGAAGTTGGCAGAAAGTGCAAAAAAGCAGTTGACAGAAAGTGCAAAAAAAATGTAAGTTGTTTGAGTTAAGAGAGAGTTTTAAAGTATTGATTTGCTTGATTAAAACAATAAGTAGAGCATTACCTAAGTGAGTGGGGGAGAGGGTCCAGACCACTGATTACCTATAATAAAATAGAATTCAAAGAAATAATAGTTTCATTTTGAAATTAATTTAGATATTTAGATAATAAGTTTCTAAATTTATTTAGAGACCTTCGTTTGAAGGTAATCAGTGGTCTGGACACTCTCCCTCACTCACTTAGGTGAGGGTGAGCAAGGAGGGGGAGGGAGTTTGGCATAGCATTTGAACCATAATAAAGGTCTATAAAAAGTTACTGCCCCCTTTATTTTTGCCTCTATCTACTATAAAGACCAGATCAAGCAGAGGACAGCCTGCCTTATCTTTCTTTTTATTAAGAAATGCACATAGACTGGTTGGCGGATTAGAGAGGCACTGGTTTTTAGTAATACATTAAACCATTGATAATTGAAAAATAGAATTATTTAAAAATGCTGGCATTTTCGTTGTGGATTTGACAAGTTTATAATGTTTGCATTTTTAGATAGTTGGGTCTAATGGTCTTATATGCTGTTAATCTTAGATCAAAACAAAGTGTTAGAAAAATTTTCAAGCATCTCAAAATGAGTAAAAATTGGACTTTTTAGGTGAGTGGACGTTTTGCTTTTAGATATATCTGAGTTCTAAACTGCAACAAGCTGCCTATATTTTGCCCATTTATTGTAGACAGTAGTAGCTAATCAGAAAACTTATCTGTAAAGACTTGTGGATGAATAGAATAACGCTACAGTTTCATTTTGGCATATTTTAACAATTTTAGGATTTTTTCCAAAGTTAAGGAGGTCATAATTTTTTACTAATTTAACACAAGTTAATAAAAACCACTTTTTTAAAGAGAAAACTATTCAGAAAATAGTTCTAGAAAATATGAGACACTTGCTGAAAGTGAGAAAAAAGTTATACAGCTCTAAAGTAGTCTGTTTTGACCGTTTGTAAATCGAGGGGAAACATTGTTTCATGTTTAAGGCTATAATTTCTGGACCAATGTACTTGGAAGTCTGAAATTTCAAATTTAACCTATCTACTTAATTCACATAACAATGTGTAAAAATCAGGAAAATCAGAGATGGTGACCCAGAAAGTTTTCTTCAAATTGGTTAAAATATAATGACTTGACCTGTATATAAGTTTGTAAGTTTTAGTAATAGTTTCAGCTTTTTTAAAACAAATATTAATTAAAATTCAATTGTTTTTGTAAATTTTTGAATGGAAGTCTTTTCAAAAAAAAAATTAAATTTTAGTTAACTGTTGAAGTTTTACAACTTTTGCAATTAAATTTTGAATTGAAATATTATAAAGAACATTTGGTAAAAATTTCGACCTATTCAATTAAGTTTATGAAAAGTTATGAATTAAAAACTAAAAAAAAATTTGATGTGTCTAAACTTGTGCACACACTGTAAGTTGATTCCTTTTGCTATAATTTTTTTTTATTCATTTTTTTTTTTCCCACAAACATTGTTGCTCTGAAAGTCTCTACCATCTTTATGTTTATGTTTTCCTAACTCTTTAGCTCTTTTTGTTTTCTGTTAATTATTAACTTAGTGTTTGCTTTCAGCTTTTGTTGGGAATGACTTTTATTAACTAAATTGTGATTTCATAAAAACAGAAAAACCAATGTGTTTATTAGAGTTATGTGTGGCTATATGATTATTACATATTTATCTTCAGATCTTTTTTTGTTCATTAATTTTTAGTTCTTTCTTTTTGTTTGTGTGCATGATGAAAAATTGCTTTTTTTTTACCTTGAAAGTATAATGCTTGTGCTTTCCCGATTTTCAGCTTGATTTTATCATTTTCAATTGAAATGAAATTTAATGAAAAAAAGTTTCAATAGTAAAAATTATATAGTTAGCTTCTTTTTAAAGACCTTACAAACATGATGTCAAAGGCTGAATGCAATTACTTCTAAAAAGCGTTATAAACTGAATGCAATCACTTAGAAAAATAGACTTCTACCAATTTAAAAATATGTTTTCATTCCACTAATGATGAGTAGTATATTTTTTGTAAAAAATACGCACAAAAGCATAAACAACTAATTAAAATGTAAACATTTTATCTGTAAATTTATGCAATTATTGTTTTTTTATTTTGTTCTTTTTGAAAAATAGAATTTTTATCCCAATCCTAAATTATTTCATCTTAAATATAAATTTTTATTAAACTGGTTTTAATTTATAGTTAAATAGATTATTTCTATAACTTGTATTAAAATATAAGTAATATTTTGGTTTTACATGTTTAATAGAAATGGTCTTTTCAACAATGAACTTTTGTCATTGCAAATTCCACCAATACTAAAATCTTTGCCAGATGATGATATAATGGAAGAATGTAGCGAAATGTAAGCTACAAGCAAAATTTTGATAAATATTATATAGTTTATTTTTTTAAACCACCTATTTTTTCTAAACATTGGATTTTTTAGGGAGTTTTTTGATTATCCTACAATGGATTTTGTAAAATCCAACTTTAAGACAAGTTTCTGTCTCCAGAAAGAAGTAACCACGGAATGGCATGTTGTTATATTAAAAAACATTTAATTAAAATTTAATTTGCTATACATTTTTATAATTTCTATAGGTATGTTTTTTTTATATATTTATATTTTATTTATTTTATGTACAGCATTTCTGATTCCACATCACAACCCCTGTTACAGTCATCTAGCAAACTAGTATCTAGGTAATTTAGTTTTTGTTTTTGTTTTTTTTTCTTTTTCCAAGTTTAAAAGTGGTTTTATAGTTTTATTTACAATAAGTTTTAATGTTAAATACAATGATATTAATAGAAAAGATTAGATGTTGCCTATATTGAAATTGCAAATGATTTCAAATTGTTTTTTGATTATAAGTGAAAATTTTATAAATAAGAAATAACAAAGAAGTTAAACAATAAAATGATTTTTTTTTCTACAATCCATTTGATTCAGTCAAATAAAATGCGACCTAACCCAAAATTAATCTTTCTTACTTTCTAAGTTATAACAATGTTTTTATAATTTCTTATTTAAAAGTTTGCAAACTTTAAACGGCTATTACTTTCAAACAACCTCTAACAAGTATGAATAAAATTTTAGATCAGTTATTGTTGTCTAAATTAAAATATAATAGTTTTACAAAATTATTGTAAAGCATCACATTTTAAAAGAGTGTTAGAGTTTGAATGAAAGAGTTTAAAAGTTTGGATAAACAAATGAGTTTAAGAATTTGAATAAACAAGTGTAAGAGTTTGAATTAACAAGTGTTAGAGTTTAAATAAATGGGTGTAAGAGTTTGGATAAATGAGTGTTTAAGTTTGGATAAATGATTGTTAGAGCTTGAATAAAGTTAGTTCTTATTAATACGATTTTTTATGTAGTAGGAGACAAGCTTTTTGATTTTGTAAAATGACATTTTATTCTATTAATAGTGGTATGCAATCCCGGTACCAAAAAATCTCATTTATTTTTTTACTATAACTAAAATAGTAAAAATAATTTCAATGCAAAGTTATTGATATGAGTAAATTTAAATATGAAATAGATCTATATTTACAATACTTACTTATATTTTTACAATACTTACTTATATTTACAATATTTTTTTTTTTTTTTTTGTAAATGTTGCAGCAATTAATTCATTCAAATTAATTATTTCAAATGTTGAAAACTCCTTTTCAGTAGTTCCTTTTAGTAGTGAATTGATATCAATTCGATTTTTAAATTTTATAAAAAGTTTTTTGTTACAAGCTTTTTTATAACCATCAAGAAGTAAGGTATTTGTATATATATATATATATATATATATATATATATATATATATATATATATATATATATATATATATATATATATATATATATATATATATATATATATATATATATGTATATATATATATATGTATATATATATACATACATATATACATATATATATATATATATATATATATATATATATATATATATATATATATATATATATATATATATATGATTTTAATAAACATGATGATTGATGACCTGATGATTAAATAAGCATGAAGCAGGTTTTTGTATAAAAATATGTAGTTTTTATTTATAAGATACAACTTAAAAACAGTGAGTATAAAGAGATTTTAAAAATAACTTAGCAGTACGCTAAGTTATTTTTGGAATCTCTTTATATTCACTGTTTTTAAGTTGTTGAATTACTAAGAGAATTACAAAGAGCTCAGCTGAGAACATACTGTTGGAATGGTTTAAAACCTCACTCTTAAATTAGAGAGAAATAAATTAATTATTCGTGAACCTAAAAGGGATCCATTTATCTCCAGCAACACCATTAATAAAATTTAGAGTTGAATGTAGCTCACATACAATTAGAAGGCGTGTACATAAAGCAAGTTTATTTTCAAGATCAACTAGAAGTGTGCCTTTATTGTAAAAATAACATATAAAAACCAGAAAAGAAATTTTGTCATAAATATTTTGCATGGACAAATCAGAAATGGGGCACAGCTTTGTGGACAAACAAATCTAAATTTATTATTTTTGGATTAATTAATAAGCAGTTTTTCCACAGACCATCAACTACAGATTATGATCCACAAAACACTACTAAAATTATAAACCACAACTATAAACTAAAATTATAAACCACAATTACAAACTAAAATTATAAACCACAATTATAAACTACTAAAATTATAAACCACAGAATTAAATCAACAGAAATAAACCCTTTAAATATTCTAGAGCTTTCCACAATAAAATTACAATGATGATATTGAATGTATCCTAAAAACTATAATTTATGCAACCACTATACATCCAATAATAATATCAAGTATTATTGAAGTCTATTGGTTGTTTGCTTCTTGGTATATTTGGTGCCAAATCAACAGATCAAGTTGAGATTGTGAAACCACCACCAAAGCAGCAACATTATAAATGGCGTCTCATTACCACACTGAAACTACTGATGTATTTATCATCAAAAAGTTTTTGATTAATGAAACAAAACATCTGTTGTAAACATAACACAAAGCACAACTATAAAATCAGAGATAAAATTAATATTAGTAATATCATTGTAAACTATCTTTTTAAAATATACATTTTTAAAAAATGTAATAATTAATCACCATTTATAATACACTCATATTTGAAACAATTGCAATTTCTTATTGCTGAAACAATTGTAAATTCTCTTATTCGAAACAATTGTAAATTCTCATATTTTTGAAACAATGGTAAATTCTCATATACTCAAAACAATCGTATTTTCAAGATCTAAAGGTGTCTTTGTCAAAATAAAAATAGATTTCAGTATGTCACAATTTAACTTAAACGTAACTTGTTTTTTAGTCTATTTTACATAAAATTAGTCTTTATTTATTTACATTTTAGTTTGCTAATATTTATTTATTATTAGTAATGTAGTTAACCATACACAGTTAGCACTGAACCTAGCTGACCCAAGAATGCCACTTATACGGTGTGATAGTATACACATCAAGGTACCTTGTGATGCAATTTTTGAAACCTTTTCATTTTGTCAGCAGAAAATAATTTAATTTGAATGTTCAAATTAAGTGAAATTTTGACTTTATAGTGCTGTAATAACACCTCTAGAATGAGAACCACTACATATTATTTGATAACAATTGGTCTAAATATAGCTCACATCAAACTCTGGATAAAATTTCAGTTGCATTGGTTTACTGGCTGAGGATTTATGACAGTTTTAGTTTATATTTTGTTAGTTTTTTGCTACTTCGATCTCAAAATATTATTGATTACTGTGTAAACTATTGCCAAAATGCAATAAAAAGTGGTAAAAAAATGTGCAAAATCCGGCAAAAGGACTATCAGTTAGGAAAACAACAAAAAAATGTTTTTGTTAAAAGAAATTTTATTAGCCCTTGAAACTTTCTTAAATACATTGACTTTCAAAATATGAAAAAATAACTATATAAACCTTATTTTTTATACTATATTACCATCAAATATCATCTGATTAAATTGTAAGACATAGTCTTTGATTTTTTCCACAAGAAATTTATTTAAAGCCTAATTTACTCTTTACTTAAACACTCTTTTAGTCAAACTAACAGCACTTAAGGATTAAAATGGTTGAAATGTTCATTATAAACCGTAAGCTATAATTTTCTGCTGCCTAATTTAATAAATTAAATTATTTTAGCAGTTCTTTAAAGATGCTTACTGTTCACGTACTGTTACTGTTCAGATCGAATATGCAGCATAACAATCTTTTTTTGTACTGTGGATGATTTTTGTTTGGTTTATACCTTGACCAATGTTTATAAAAGTTTTGATAAGCAGTTTTGACAGTTTGTTCACTATAGGGCCCCAAGGTGGATCATTTGCGACTAATAAAATCTTTGATGTGATAAAGACGGTGTGAGTTTCAGGTCTTACTCTTGCACCAGTTATCATCAAGTAGCACCTTTTAAAATTCTTAATTATTTCAGCAAAATCCGCCTGAAGGATAAATCCAAAGCAAGCTTTTACAACTAAATTGAAACTTTTGAATGCTTTAACTGTTTGAAGAATGTTGGGAACTGAGTTTGTATCAGCAAGTTGCTGGAGTAAATCCACATTTTAAAGAAGCCTCCTTAATTAATAAAAAGGTGATACAGGCTCAGTTGGATGTGGAAGATATACTGATAATTGGCTTTTCGAATGACATTTCCAAACAACTTTGCATGACCTGCAACCCCGCCAGATTGCTGAAAAGAATCAAAGCTAGATTTGATTGAGCCCAGTATTCACAAGTTCCCAGATTTGGCAAACACAAAGATTTTGATGTCACACTGTGTACAAGGATGCATACTTGAATGGGTATGAAGACCACTAATTATATTTTAACTTTCATATTGCAAGCCAAAGTTTGTTTAACTCCATTTGCATTAATCAGTGACCAGATTTGTTTGATGTTGTAGTGAGTTTCTTGCAAATCTTCTGATACCACAACAAGATTTTGTTTTATAACTCCAGTGTCTTTGCCAGTCCTTTGAGTGAAAAGTTATTTTTGAAGTGGTGAGCTGGTATCAACCCTTAACGCATTATCAACAATGCTTAGACAAAACTTGAGAAAACCTTTTCCAAAATTAATTTGGAGCTTAACAAAATATCCACGATAAATTTTGTAAGATTGAATAACATAATTCACTAATAACATAATTGAATAACATAATTCACATAAGGCTTGATATATCATTGCAGCAAGAAACTACCCAACCTGTACCAGAATCTCCTTTTTTGTTGGTAGTTCTTAAGTCACTGCAGATGAAGAAATCACTCAAGTGTTGACCTGCCAATAAGAAGTAAGAAGTCTAATTCTCATAAAAATTTAGCTCATGCTGCTTGATGTTTGGTTTACAGTTCTGAGCAGCTTCTTTAATCCGTTGTTTGATTAGTCTCATATTTATAAGAGCTATAGTGGTCAATTTTGGGACTATCAAACAACGGGTTAAAGAAACTGCTCAGAATTGTAAACCAAACATCAAGCAACAACATGAGCTTTATTTTTATAAGAATTAGACTTCTTACTTCTTAAGAGCAGGTCAACACTTTTTACAAGAGCTAGAGTGGTCAATTTTGGAGCGCATGATAGTGGCTGGGCACTGCTTTAACCTGAAACCAAAATATACATATTTTATCTTTTTATTAAACTTTGTCCAGAAAGTTTTTTGTTTTTTTTTAAAGATTTTTTCTGAAAATATATGTTAAAGATATATAATATGTTAAAGATATATATATAAGTGTAAATATTTACCTGGGATAATTGTAAGTGGACACCAGATACTTTAGTAAGTCAAATAGTTCATTCGCGGCATAGTTCTTTGTTGAAAATAACTCGAGATGCAATTTGTTTGGCATCTTTTGCTGCTAAAAAAAGGTTTTCCCTGAACTTTATTTGAGAGCATTAGTGAAGAAAATTTCCTAAAGGCAGAGACATGTGCTGCAACCTACATTTGGTTCTTTCTCAATGGTAGTTTGCTCTTTAATAGGATGTTTTTCTTGCAGTTTTGAACGACCAATTTAGAAATTTAGGCAATACCACATCATGGCTCTTGTTTCAGGTCCCGCTTGTATTGAATAGAAATTAAACAAAGGAGGGAGAATAACTTTGTTTCCCCCTTGTTTCCTGCACAAAATATTTCTACATATTCGCAGAGTCTTTGTGGTACCCAAGAATCACTGATATTGTTTTTTGTCTTGTACAGTTGGCATATTCGATTTGCTTGGAAAGCAGTAAGCTGTCGTAAACATTTTTTCAGACAAAGTCAGCACAAAAATTTTTGATTTTTATCGCAAACCTTTGCTTGATCTGGCATTGTAGCAATTCACTAAATTAAACTTTACTAAATCAAAATCTCTTTTACAAATTTTAACCTGAATTTATATCGGATAACAATCCACCTACAAATACTATTAATTATAAACAATTAAAATTAAGGAAATAATTAATTAAATTCAGGGCCGGCGCCAGCATTTTTTGGTCTTTGAGATAGCTAACTTCCAGACATGAAACAAACTCCAAACATTTATATGTTTATACTTATGTCAAATAAGGATGCTTTGCAAAAAAATGTGATGATTGGAACAAAATAAAACCCTTGGAAACAAAAAAAACCCCAAGTTTTGGCCTACCCTGCCCCAAACTTGAGAGCAACTAGCTGATGAAATATTTTCTGTACTTTTTTCAACTAAACTTATATTCATCGATAAATTTAAAGTTTCATATTTCGAAGACCTAAAAATGTTGGCACCGGCCCTTCTTAAATTGCAAGGAAATAGCCCTTACATATTTCTTTTATTTTAAAGGAAATAATTATTTTAATCAAAGGCTTGTCATACTTACTGACAATTTAGATAAGATTTTATTTAAAGACACGTTCCTACAAAAGGTTTTTACTGCTCTTCAAACGACTATTCGCCCTTTCATAAGATTTTTTTCTAGCCTTTAAAACTTTTTATTATTGTCAATTATTTTAATTATCTGAATTTTTATATTTTTTTAATGTAGGTATCTTAATAAAAGCTTTTCAACGATTTTTTAACATTTTCATGCATTTTGGCAGTAGTTTATACTTTAGAAAATGTTGATATTTTCAGGCAACGCATAAGCCAATTCAAACCACGTTTCAAATAGCAAATCAATGTTTTTGTCTTTAGAATGAAAATGGTACATGTAGCAATAAAATAATTATAATAAAACTTGTTGATATTACATAGTAGAACAATCATGTAATCATTGTTTTTAAAACAGTGACCGAATATCACAGTAATCGGTAACGTTGACGTATAAGTAGCAAAAAACTAACAAAATATAAACTAAAACTGCCTTAGTTTTTTAATTTAACCTAAAATTTGTTGATTAGGGCTTTCAGTTGCTAGTGAATTTTAAACCAAACAAAACTTAGTTGTTTACTGCTTACATTTATCGCAATATTTATAATATTTCTATATTAATAATTGCCAACACTTTTTCTGTGTCCTCTATCTGATGTCTTCTAGAATTATCATTCACTGCTGACCTCTCATGAAAACCATAAATACTTACTATTGCTAAGTTATTATCTGCTAAGATTGTCTTTCTTTATCGTGCCATTTTCTTACTTCTGATTTTATTCCCTACCTCTATTAATATCTTATTCGTCTTTGTGTTTTGTTGTCACATTTATTCCAAATATCAATCTCGCAGGATTCGTCAATCAGTAAAATTGGATTTTTTTTGTAACTGTTTCTTCATGCTCATAAAAATTTTATTCATCTACTTTTTTTCCTTGAGCATCGGAGTTTTGGAGTTCTCTTCCGTCTTCATATTTTCCTGGCTAATACAATTTATAGTTTGTCAACCGCTTTCTTGCTCATTATCTCACTTTTTTTCTTTTTGTTAACTTCTAATATAATTAGTGGTTGCTTGGAGCCTTGTTGAAAATGTTTTTAAAATGTTATAAAAAAGTTATTCTATTGTTTAGGTTACTAACGTTGTCTAATGTAGTAATTACTTTATCGTTCATTTTAAATTTGTTAAAGATATTTAACAAAGCATCTTTTTATTTATCTTCGTCTCGACACCTATTAAACTATTGAAAGCCCTAACAAAACTGATTAAGTTTGTTTTGTGGTAAAGGAAGTATGCAGTTTATTGATTTTAGTATTATGTACTCAAACGCAAAACAAATATTTTTATAAAACGCGTTACTTACAATCAACATAAAGGGATGACAACAAGCATTAATAAAAATTAAAAGTTTTCTCCATCGCTACTTTTTTTTTAACGAAAACTAGCGAGTGGCAACTCGTAAGTTTTTTTTTTTTTTTTAACGTAAATATTTCATGATCTCGTCCAAAATTTAATTCACTAATGTTCAACTTAAATTTTTTTGAAATTGAATTAAATCTTTTTGTGTGGTTCTATAGTTTCTAGTTAAAAGCTAGTTGACAAATTTTAGTAAGCCTAAAAGGTTAATTGACAAATTTTATTTATAGTTTTTTTAGTTTAATTAGGTTATAATTTTTAGTTTTGGTCACAACACTAATTTTTTTTGTATAAGCAAGTATACTATCAAAGGTAGCTTTACCTTTCTACTTACTTATACAAAAAATATGTAAAAATATAAATACTAACATCATAGTGTACTCCTTGTTTGTTTTATAACTATTTACCGGAGAAATGGCATGACCACGACAATAGGCAATAAACTTTAGCAAGTGTTATATGTCCGTTCATTATGTGTGTTTTTCACCAGATGTTTTGTATAAATGTATATGTGACATATATTACTATATATTCAAAATAATTTGAAATGTGTTTAAAATTTTGTTTTTAGGGAATCCAATAATTGTGATAAAAACTTATTCGATAGGATGCAAGAGAATCTTCTAAATATACAACAATCTTGGAATGTATCAAAAGCGTTTGAGGATACTCTTCGTACATCTTAGTTTCGCGTGTGCGTATAAATGCATGCATATATATATATATATATATATATATATATATATATATATATATATATATATATATATATATATATATATATATATATATATATATATATATATATATATATATATATATATATATAAATAATATATATAAATATATATACATATATATATAAATATATATATATATATATATAAATATATATATATATATATATATATATATATATATTTATGTATGTATATGTGTGTGTGTGTGTGTATATATATATATATATATATATATATATATATATATATATATATATATATATATATATATATATATATATATATATATGTATATACACACACATATATATATATATATTTATATATATATATATATATATATATATATTTATATATATATATATTTATATATATATATATATTTATATATATTATTTATATATATATATATATATATATATATATATATATATATATATATATATATATATATATATATATATATATATATATATATATATATATATGTATATATGTATATAAATAAACTTGATTTTAATCAAATTCAAATAATTTTGTTGCGTTTTTACTCAACTTATGTGGCTTTCATTAAGTACTTAAAACAGTAAAACCACTGATTAAGGACCTCCGCCACATGTACGCTTTTAAAGATACCACCTACCTCTGCGAAGTTATGCATTATTTATTACAAAATCAAACTACACCTTTCCCCAATGCATAAATTTTTGAAAACATTAAAAACAAAAAAAACTTCTATTTAGTTCAATATTTTTTCAGTTACTTAACTTAATGCTTTTGTTAAAAAAAGAGAAATCAGGTTTTAAAAGAGATAGAACTAGGGAGTCAAACCGTGTAGTACTTGCTGTCTTTAACATTCTCACCTATAATACACTGCTATTTTTACTATCCACCCCCTACCCTTACTTTTGTATGCATTCGGGGGTGACTGAATAAGTGCAAACTGGCATTAGTGCGAACCAGTTACAAAAACTGGTGCAAGCTGGCTTTAGTGTGCTAAAAGAATTTGCAAACATTGACAAATATGCAAACTGGTATAAGTGCGATAAAAGAATTTGAAAACATTGGCATAGGTTTGAATCAATTGAAAAAATTGCACAAACACAAACTGGCATTAGTGCACTAAAAGAATTGGCAAACATTAGCATGCACTGCGAAACAGTTGCAAAAACTGGCATAAGTGCGCCAAAAGAATTTGCAAGCATTGGCATAAATGCAAAGCAGTTGTAAAAACTGGCATAAGAGCAGATAGGCGTTAGTTCGTCAAAAGAATTTGCAAATATTGGCGTTAGTGCAAACTAGCATAATTGCGAAGCAGTTATGCCAGTTAAATACTGGCAAAGGTGTGTCTAAAGAATTTGAAACATTAGCATAGAGATTGCACTTATACCAACTTTTGCAAACTCTTTCGGCGTACTTATGCCAGTATTTGTACTCTTATTAATTTATTATTTCTCTTATTTGTACTCTTCTATTTATTTATGCCAAAATTTGTATTCTTGCCAGTTCGCATTTATCCCAATATTTGCAATTTTATTTGCAAACTTATGGCGGATTTCGCAACTGCTTTGTATTTGTGCCTAGATGTAATGACGTTTATCATGAAATATTTATTACAGTGGCTTTCTGTTTACTAACAAACTTTATTGAAAGGAAAATCTAACTAAGCTATTTAAGAATATCGATGTTTATAAAAAAAATTTTGTATAGTTTATAAAAAGCCATTCAAAGGTGCGAAGCGTTATAGTACATTTTGATCCGGTGAATTTGACTATTTGTGTATGTGATCGAGTTTTAAAAAAATGTATTTTCAGCCAACACCCGGGAAAGGCCTCTATATATTAGGAAACGAATTATATAAAAACCTTATGCGATTTTACAGCGTTTTGCAACGTTTAAAAATTGTAAATGTACGTAAATTTATTATCATTTATGAATAACGTATAATGTAAATTTTATTTTATCAGTTTTAGTTTTTCAATCAAATTAAAAAATCAATTTTTATTCATTTTCTATATTTTGTAAAGGTATCTTAATCCTGTCAGAAATGAAGATGAGAAAATTCCATATATAACAAACTGTATAACAAACTGCAATACATACATATATATATATATATATATATATATATATATATATATATATATATATATATATATATATATATATATATACTGTAATAAAAGCTGTATAACAAACGATTACGATAAGAAAATGATGTATGCAACAAAGGATGCGTTTCTGAAAATGCGATCCCGCAAGTGGTAATAGTGCATTTTTGTATAATTTAAAAAGCATCGGAACTCATCTATAGGAACCGAAAGTCATCGGTAGGTAGTATAACAAAAAAATGAGTATAAAGTAAAGTTTGACGCTAAAGTAATTTTTTTTTTTAAATAATAGTGCCAAAAATGCAAAAAAAAAAAAAAAAAAGCACTGATTAAATAAAGTAAATTTATTATAAATATAATCTAACCTCAAGTGGAGCGCTAATATTCAAACAGTTGTCTCTTACAAATTCTTGGTATGCTGAAAAAGACATTCACTTTCAGTGATGAAAAAATGGCTCTCAAATTATATAAAGTATTTATAAGACCACATCTTGAATATGGAGTGTCCATTTGGGCTCCTTATTTAAAAGCTGATATTGCTTTGGTTGAATCTGTTCAACGCAAAGCAACAAAATGGGCTTACAGCTTGAGGCATCTTCAATACTGCGAAAGGCTAAAAAGATTAAATCTACCATCACTTGAGTTTCGATGCCTTCGATGCAATTTAATCCAAATTTTTAAATTAATACATCGTTTTGATATAGTTAATGATAAATATCTACCAAAATATATTAACTCCATGTCTCGTGGTCACCATTCTAAAATAAGGCGTGAGTATGCTCCAAACTGTCTTCCAAAATATAATCATTTGTATAATAGATCAGCAAAATACTGGAACGAACTACCAGAGCAAATAACTTTGTACTCCACTGTACTTTCCTTCAAAAATAGACTAGACTCCTGGTTGTGGAATAAGTTTGGAACAAATATTTATAAAACTGGTTGTTTATAGTGGGGTGTTTTCCCTGCTCGCTGTATGTGTACATTCTATGTAAATTTACGGCTACAACTATAATAATAATAAAAAATAAATAAATACTTGAGCTACTTATTTCTAATGACTTCTAATAAAGTTTTAAATTTAAATTTTTTTTAATTCAAAGTTCAAAATTATGCATTAACAATTTTTGATAATTTCTTTAAATCTAATTATCTATGGTTAAGAACTGCTAAAGATCTTCTTTTTTTGTTGTTTTTAGGTGCGCCAAGAAGTCCTAACGGCCTTATCACAGAGAAACGCGGAATAGCATTTAATAAAAAGTCCATGCTTCCTTCTTAAGCGATGTTGCAAAAATTGCCCAAAAGTCCCATCAAAAATTTAGTTAAAAAAGACGTTTTTAATAGCCTCTTAGACGTACTTAACGTTTTTTATACATCTAAAAGACGAACTTTTTAAAAGAAACGCTAGCTGGGAACTCTGGCTTCTGAGACAAGCGCGCTATCACTGAGCCACGGCTGCTAAATAATTGTTTGCGTATTTACGTTGTAAATAACTTATGTTAGTATAATAAATTAATTTTGAAATTGAATTGGGTTCTCTTTTATATTGTTACCTAGATGTTGATTACCAACAATGCTGCTTTTCAGAGTCAAGAAAATGATCATGATGTTGCTTTTGAAGTTCAATCAGTGAGCAATCCATTAGTATTTGAAAAAAATTTATTAATTGTATTATAAACTGCTTATTCTATGACTTTATTCGCACTTATTTAAAGTAAACCTATTTAAAGTAAACCTGTTTTAAAAAATGTTAGCTAACGCATTCATATAGGTATTGCTATCTTTTTTTTTTTTTTTTTGGTGTAATTTATTTCGCCGTTAGAGAATGTTTACATTGCATATACATATATCAAAATTAATGGCAAGAGCAAGAAGAAGACACAGTTTGCCTTATCGCCGAGCCCCACATATAAAAAAAAACTCTATATAAAAAAAACATAACCGTATAAACATAACTCTACATAACCGTATCATACAAATATATATATTACAAATATATAAAATATAGATCAGAATTAAAACAGAAAATAACTGAGAAAGTTAAAAAATTCAAGATAGTAAATAATTAAGAACTGTTGACATGCTTACAACCGCTAAAATATTTAAAAAATCATTTAAACAAAAAGTTTTAAATAAAAAAATAAAATTTCATAATTAACATTATCACAAGAATCTAAAACTATGAAACGTATGACAAAAATAAAATATTCAATTTACACAGAAACAGTTAACTCGCTTCTATTTTTTTTTTTTTTTTTGCAAGTACCAAATATAAACACAAGCTAATAAAAATTTTCTTATTTCTTTCAAAAATTTAAATTTTTGCATAATAATCAGATTATTTTTTAACTGCATTTAAATAATAAATTACTTTTTGCGTTTATATTTAGAATAAAAACAAATCAGCAGACGTTGCAGAAAATGAAATTAAGTTCTGTCTAAATTCCATTATTAACGTTGAACAGGCTTATTTTTTACTACTTGCTTTTCAGTTAGGCGTAATCTTTCTAAAATTACCATCAACGATTTATTACAGCTTTTGTGAGCAATTCTACCTGCAGATACACCAGCTGCATTTCTTATATCGTATTATATGTTTGAAAAATAATTACCCACTGATGATCATTTTAAAAACTGCGTTTATTATTGCTCTAACATAGCATGTGGAGCCGTCTTAGAAATAGATGAAAGATTATTAGATCAAGAAAACAGTAAGGTCTGTGTATGTTGTTCAACACCATATAACATTAATCAGTTGAAAAATGATGGAAAATTTTTTGTAATGCTGTCTTTAGATACCAAGATATCTGCAATTCTTAATATTCATGGAAATAGTTTGCGTAAACATTATGATGCCAATAAAACGGATAATACCATAACAGATGTACAAGATTCATTTGTATAAAAATGTTGATGCTCTTTGCAATCAAAACAACATTTCCCTTACATGGAATGTCGATGGAGTGCTATTATTTTCGTCTTGGGCGATTGAAGTGTGGCCAATAAGATACATGATTAATGAATTGCCACCGGTTGTTTCTAGAAAAAACATTATCCTTTGTGGTCTTTAGTTTGGAACTGGAAAGCCTAATATGTCTTCATTTATGACCGTTTTTGCATGACAGTGTACTAAAATTAATAGTAAAGGTTTAAGCTGGATTCATCCTTAAACCTTCAAACAAATGCAGCCTCGTGTATTTCCTTTATTTAGTTGTTGTGACTCGGTTGCTGTTTGTATGGTTCAAGGTATTCACCAGTTTAACGGGGCTTTTGGTTGCTCTTGGTGCTTGCAAAAAGGTCAAAGGAATTAAAAAGATTGTGGAAAAGTTAATGTGTATCCTTTGACTTTGTAGCCCCAAGAACGCACGAATAACTGCTCGATTATGCCAGCAAAGTTATAGAAAACAGTTTAGTAACTCGCATTATGGGTGTGAAATCTATTTCTCCTTTATTTTGGCTCCGCAAATTTGGTTTTGACTTGGAACTTGGAGTTGTTCGACAAATTATTACCCTGTAGACCGAAAGTAACTATCATAAATCATTGTGGTATCTTAAACCAAATAAGGTAGGTGTTTTAGACAGATTGTTGATAACAATTTGACCTCTACCCAATATTAAGCGAATGCCCAGAAGCATTCGGCTAGCAAGTGAATGGAAAGCTTCTGAGTTAAAGAACTTTTTGCTGTATTACAGTGTTTATGTGCTGCGCGATGAACTTGCTAACACTTATTTTTAATCATTAGATGTTACTTGTACACTCAGTATACACACTTTTGCAGTTAAAAATATCTATTCATGATCTTAATCTAGTCAAAAATGTGGTTGAAAATTGTGTTAAAGAAACTTATTCTCTTTACGGACTTGAACACATGGCTTACAATATCCATCAGTTATCACATTTAGTACAGTGTGTTAGAAAATGCGGCCCTCTATGGAGAACGTCTACCTTTCCATTCGAGAGTAACAACCAAAAACTATTAAATCTTTTTGCTGGAAACACCTTTATTCCAATCCAAATTGCAACAAACTTTTCAAGGCTGGTTTCAATTCAGAATTATACAGATCTGATTCTGATGGTAAAGTAACTGTTCAATTTTGCACTGAAAAGTGGCTTAGCTTATCTACTAACAATTTCCGCAATTCACATTAATAAAAAATACTGTTGTTATTGGTAGCAGTTTAACAAAAAAAGTTGAACATTACTTTCTGTTTCAACTTTCTTCAGCTCAACAACAATCTGAACAACGATCTGTTTATCATTGTGTTTTTATTTGTAGAAAACCGTACTGTACTGAACAATATGGAAAAAATCATAAAACGCATAATTAATCTGTACTGTTAAAAAATGACACTCTAGCTCGTATACATAGTTTTATTGTCAATCAATTAATTAAAAAAATGACCATTTTGTGTAAACTTTACGCAAAAACTAATAATTATAAAGTGCAAAGGCAGGTTTTAGTAAATAGTCATTTTCATATGGTATTCTTTACTGATAAAATAGTTAAAGTAAGACCTTGTGACATTGTAAGCAAACTTGTGTTTCTGGGCAAAGTGAAAAATACAAATAATTATATTGTTGCAACACAGCCAAACAAAAAAAATTTTATGAAAATTTTAAAATTATTTAAAAATTTATAGTGCATTTTTATGAAATATATAGACTTACTTTTTTTGATTATAACAAACTTTATTTTTTTCGTAAATATCAGGTTAAAAATTAGCAAAAAATAATGCACTATAAATAGTGCGGTCTTTTTGTCGTAGGACTATAGCATTCCAGTATT
Organism: Hydra vulgaris; assembly: GCF_022113875.1. NCBI lineage: Eukaryota > Metazoa > Cnidaria > Hydrozoa > Anthoathecata > Hydridae > Hydra > Hydra vulgaris. Next base: position 8,913,836 of record NC_061162.1, read on the forward strand.
TATTTATTTTATAATTTAACTTTTAATAGCTTTAGATTTCCCATAGATAAACAGTAAAACTATTTCATAGTATTAACGCAAATATTAGGATTTTATACAAAAAAATCTATAGGAGTTATATCGAAAATTTTTTTCCTACATATGTAAGAAAATAATTATTTTCCTACATTTATACAAAATTTTGTACAAAATTAATTTTCAATATAATTCCTATAGGTTTTTTCTTTTATAAACTTCTACTATTTTCAAAGGACTCATTTTTCCAAAGGACTAGATTTACAAGATTCACATAGAAATAAACCAATATTATATAATATTGGTTAATTTCAATGTGAATCATGTAAATATAGTAGGAGTCTTTTGCATCTATAGGATCTTACTATTATCGATAAAGGTTTCCTATAGTTTTTGTAGGAAACCTATAGAAATCCATTAAGACCTATAGGATACCAATATAGAAAAGTTTATTCAGTCAAATAGATCCTATAGGACCTATAGGAAAACTTTTTATGTCCTCGTTTAATCCTATAATTCCTATAGGAATCAGGTAGGACCTATAGGACACCTATGTAAATCTTCTTTCAATCCTATAGATCCTATAGGAATCCTATAAGACATATAGGATTCCTATAAGACCCTATAAGACTTTTTGGCTAGGGTGACAATAATAATGCAATTTCAAAAAAATTTAATAGTTTTTTTATCAACATAGGCCTAAATCTAGCTTCAAATGTCCATTGTCCAAACAACTCATTTGAAACTTATCTAATTAGTGTCAACAACGAATTTATATTTAAAGAACTAAAAATTGATGAACTCGAAAATGCATTAAACTATCGTAAAATAAAAAAGTCTCCAGGTATAGATGACATTTTGTATTTTTGAAAAAACCTACATTTTGTATTTTTGAAATATTTAAATCATCAATTAAAACTAGAACTGTACCAGATAAATTAAAATTAGCTAAAATTGTACCTATTTTTAAAACCGGTGAAACATTTCTAATAAACTATTACAGGCCAATCTCAATACTTCTAACCTTTTCTAAAATACTTAAACGAATAATTTACAATAGATTATATGAATACCTAATTCAAAATAAATTCTTAAATAAAAAATAATTCGGCTTTCAAGCACAATTAATCATGATATTAAACTAAAAAAATGGAAAAATACGGAATAAAAAATACTAGCCTAGATTGGTTTAAAAATTATCTGTGCAACAGACAACAATGTGTTATTTCAAACGATAATAAATATTCTAATTTACTAAAAATAAAATGCGAAGTTCCCCAAGGTTCCATTCTTAGTCCTCTTTTATTTTTAATTTATATTAACGATCTTCCACACTCTCTAAAAAAACTCGATGCAATAATGTTTGCTGATGATACAAATTTATTTTATTCATCAATTGAAAATCTCTTTGAATCTGCGAACGATGACCTTGAGAAACATTTGGTTTAAAGTAAATAAACTATCTTTAAATACAGAGAAAACAAAATACATCTTGTTTCATTCCAACCAGCAAAAAAATAAAATATCAAGCATTCTACCATTATTAAAAATTAACATAAACATCGAAAGAACTAAAACTACAAAATTTCTTGGGATTATTGACGAAACGATTTCTTGGAAAGCCCATATAAAAAATATTAAATACAAAAACATCAAAAAAGTATCGGTATACTTTACTGATTTACTTTTTAAGTCAAACCTATACTTTTCCAGGGAAATCCGAAAATTCTCTATTTTTCTTATATACAAAGTTACCTAACATATGCTAATATTGCCTGGGAAGTACAAATAAATCTAAATTAAGTTTTCTATATATACACCAAAACACGGATCAAGATTGATTTATAATAAAAATAAATTCACTCATGCCGATCCTTTACTTAGAAATGCTTTAAATATCTATCAAATTAACATCTACCAAAATATTTTATTTATGCTCAAATATAAGCTCAGACTTGTCCCAACTCATTTTACTAGTAATTTTTTTCAGACCAACGCCAACAGATATATCACACGAGGAATCGGAAACTTTACGTTGCCCATAAAAAAAAACAAATTTTTCGAGATTTTCAATTGTATACCGTGGCCCCTATTTATACAACAAAACAATACCTCAAAATATAGAACTTACTAAATTGGATAATCTTATTGCCCTGAAGAAAAAACTAAAAGATCTCATAATTAACAAAATCGATATTTATTAAATATAAAAAAACAATTAATATAATAAAATGTAAAAAGAATAATTTAAGCTATAAATATAAATAAAGAAATAAAAACGAAATAAAAACATAAACTAAAAAAATAATAATAAATACATATAGTTAAAAACTATACATATTACTGAACAGATGACTTCAAAAAGTTAATGTGTGATTTATAGATTTAATCTTTAAGTTTTTAGCTTATTTTGTATTTTAAAGGTTCTCGATGAAAAGACTTTTCTTAGTCTTCTGCGAGTTTACTTACAAATACATAGTACTATTAATATATATATTAATATATAGTTTCAACGACAACGACAAGCAAGTCCCTTGTAGTCCTGTGGTACAACGAACTTGCATATATTTTTTAAATGCATGGGTTAATAGCCAGCGCTTTATATTTTAACTACGAATTTTTAAGTTTATTATTTTAACTCGATGTCAAACGCGCATGCATAAAACAGTTAACGCTCATATATTGTAGTTAATAAGTTAACAGTTAACGCTCTTTATATATTGTAAATATTTGTGGTGGACATTTGTATAAACTGGAGACATGTAAATGTTATTTGTTTTTGAAATATATAATAATGATTGTATCTCCAAAAAAATACTCTTGACTTGATCCTTACTAACAAACCAGACCGAATAATGAACATAAAAGAAGCTAGTCCTCTCGACCACACAGCCAAAGGTCAGGCACACTGTCTTATTGAGGGAAGTATAGCTCTCATCGATTTAAAAACTAAAAAACCCAAAACAACTGATTCCTCTAACGTCTACAAGAAGCGTCTAATCTGGAGCAAAGCCGACTACAACTTAATCTCTACGCATATCGAAACATTCGACTGGCATTCGGTTTTCGACGACTTGAACATTTCCAAAAAATATCAAATATTTATCAACAAATTCAACGAAGCAACCTCATTACACGTCCCATCAACGACCACCCCTTATACTATCAAACACAAAATATGGGTGACCAAAGATGTTGCAAATGCTATCAAACTGAAAAGCGAACTCTGAGGCAAATTTATCGCAGCCAGCCGAACAAACAAGCCAACTCTACGTGAACAGCATAAAAAAGCAAGCAAAGCAGTAAAAAAATTAGTTAAAACAGCCCTTCTGGATTACGAAATGGAACTGGTTAATAATAGCAGGATTTGACCCAAAAATAATCCACTCGTACGTCAAAAGCAAACAAGAAACACACGATCGCATCCGTCAACTTGAAACAACTAATAATCAAACTACAACAGATCCTAAAGTAATCTGCAACACTCTTAACGAATATTTCCAATAAGTTTTCGAAATCGAACCGCCAGGTTCTATACCAACATTCAACAATAATTCCACTAGCATAAACCAACCGACCACATTCGCATCATACGAATCCGTCAAAGAAAAACTTTTGGACCTGAATAAATCCAAATCAATGGGCTTCGACGGTATTTATCCACGCGTCCTGAAATACTGTGCTGCAGGATTTGCTATTCCACTGAGCATTATCTTCTCTGAATCGCTTAAAGCTGGAGAAGTACCTTCTCAATGGAAAAACAGCCGAAATTACGCCTATTTTCAAAAAAGGCTGCAAGTTGAACCTCTCAAACTATTGACCTATCTCACGCACTTCTGTCCCTTAAAGGTAATGGAAAGCTTTTTACACAAACACATTACTAACCACTTAAAAAAAAATAAACTCATCAGCTCTGCTCAATACGGGTTCCGAAAAGGAAAAGGTTGCGTCACAAACCTACTCGAAACTTGCGACATCCTGACTGAAGCTGTCCGCAAAGGTTACCCAACCGATATCATATTCACAGACTTTGCTAAAGCATTCGACAAAGTTCCGCACCGTCTTCTGCTGCACAAGCTAAAATTATATGGAGTGTCCGACAACTTGCACGATTGGATCAAAAGCTGGCTAACCGACCGACTGCAACGCGTAACCATTGGTAACAATAAATCTGATTGGAAAACTGTCTCTAGCGGTGTGCCACAAGGATCTGTTCTTGGACCACTCCTGTTCCTTATCTACATTAACGATTTGCCAGACAAAATACAACACCACTTTAAAATGTATGCAGATGACTGTAAAATAATCGGAACTATAGAATCAAACACCATAAAACTCCATGACATCATAAAACTCCAAGCCGATATCAACGAAGCAATGAAGTGGTCGCACACATGGCTCATGTCATTTAATGTCGAAAAGTGCCAAGTTATGCACACCGGGCGCAGCAACAAAAAAAAATTGACTACAATTTATACAATGATTAACCTGGACGGCCAACTGCATCAGCTATCATGCACGTCATCTGAACGATACCTCAGCGTTGCGGCTGCATCATAATTGTTGTTTAAAAAAAAAAGAAAACATAAAAGACTTTGCATTCAAACACTAGCATTGCAATGCAAATTTCGAGAACAATACCTGTATTGTAGCAAGTGGAAAAAAGGCTTTTCTAAAATGAGTTTAATTAAATCTTATTTGCGGGATAACCGAAAACATATCGAGATATAATTCTAGCAACAATGTTGCAGGACTTTCAATTTTGGTGAGCAATGACAGGACTTTTGAACTTAGAAATCCTATCAATTTGAAATAATATTATTAAAAATCTTGATTTTCCACACCAAGCAAAGCATTTGATTGCGGCAGTGGTAGAACGCTCACTTTGTAAGCGAGTTCAATTCCAATCACCTCTATGAAAGTACTGCACTTAACTTATTTCTCCGCAGCAGCCTTGTTTTCAATAAGACTATTTTGTCTTCTTCTTGCTCCCGCCATTTTTTTATTTTACAAATACGAGAATTGTAAATATTTTAAACGGCAAATTTATATTAATAAAAAAAATCTTATGTAAAAAAAAAAAAATTAAAAAAAAGATATTTAAACAAGAATATGGAAAAAAAAGAAAGCAAGGTTCTCATCATTTATGTTGAGAAAAAGGTGTCCATCAAATTATATCAAAAATAAAAAAATAAAACTTGAAGTACATATCGTCGGGGATAGTGCAAATTCGCGTAACTAGCATTTTATAATACCGCGTATCTACAGTACATTTTTTTTACTGGAGAAGTTTAAAACATCATTTACTTTTTCTTTTAACTGATTTTGAGTTCATTTTAGTAAAAAGAGTATCATTTATATTTTTTGTAATCTCAACAATAAATATTTTGTGTTAAAATTAATAATATCCAAATATAGTAATCAATGCTAGTTACGCGGATTTGGTGAATTATTTTTACATCAATAACGAAAAGAGATTACTATGAGAAAAAAAAAATAAAAAGCTTAATGCGCATATTAAATTTTTTATGCGCACCTTCTTACCAATCGATTCTTGGTCAGCTTATTGTTTAAATTTATTTCTTTTTTAATAATGATATTAAACAACTATATGCTGTAAATTTTAAACATGCCTTTTAATTAAACATACCTCTTAAGTTGCGGGATCTTTCTTTAAAAGATAAGTCAATTAAAAAGGAAGTCACTATGAAATACTTGTAAACTCTTAATAGGTTTAGGTTTATTCATTCATGGTCAAAAATAAATTTTTTTTGACAAAGAGCGGCACACCAGGCCTCTCTGTTATGAAAATACAGTTTTTCAATTTCAGCTCAAGTGAAGATGCCGTAGCAGAGAAAGTTCGTGTTTAAAAATGTTCTTTGCGTCCACCGTATTTTGGGTTAAAGAGTTCTATAATCTTACAATACGGTTGGTGAAGAAGTTGCTTCTTTCAGCGCAGCTTTGGACAAGTTGTGCTCTTAGTTCTTTAATGTGTCTACGCGGCCGAAAACTGTACTTTGAAGATTCCGTGTTAGGTTGAAGTTGAGGGACGTGAAAGCTAACTTTGGTCATGAAAGTCAATTTTGGTCATAATTTTTTATTGTTCGATAAGGTCTCCTTTTTCTCGTCGTTCAGTTAGTGTTGTCAGGTTAAGGCTTGATAGTTTTTGAGCATACAAAAGGTGTTTAAGGGAGGCAATATGTTTTGTGGCTCGGTGATGAACTTGCTCAAGTTTGGCAATGTCTTGAGCTAAAGTCTTGAGCTCGTTATAAAAACGCCTAGGTCTCGTTCAGATGACGTGCATGATAGCTGGTGCAGTTGGCCGTCTAGGTTAATCATTGTATAAATTGCAGTCGATTTTTTTTTTGTTGCTGCGCCCGGTGTGCATGACTTTGCACTTTTTGACATTAAATTGCATGAGCCATGTGTGCAACCACTTCACTGCTTTGTTAATGATTAAAAATTATCTTGATTTTCCTAAAATTAAAATGTTCAGTCAAAAGTTACCAAAAATTATTGCCATGAATTTCCTCATAATACGCAATACGCAAGCTCTCAAATTAATATATTTTGGCCTAATTCCCTGTTTCATCAACTATATCAATAAATTATGGGCATGTACACAAAAAACAAAACTACAAAAAAATTACTGGTTATAAAAATACGCTTGCAGAATCGTGTTCTCTAAGCATAACATAACATGCAAAACCTTTTATGAAAGATTTGAAAATGGTGGATGTATTCAAAAAGAATATCTATCAACATCTGATTTTTATGCTATACTAATTTTAAAAAAATTTTGTAACAAAATTCTACCACACTAGTCGAAAAAAAGCCAGATTATTGTCAGCGCCTAAACTTCCGTATCCCTATGAAAAATTCATTAATGAGAATGCGCTTTCAAGATATTGCTGTTAGAAGTGTATCTTAAGCGTTTGTAGTAGTAAAAAGAGGAAATTTTTTCGATCTATAGTTGCAACCATGTTAGAATTTGTTGAAAAAAAAAGAAAAAGATGCAACCTTACAACAATAAAACCGTGGCAAGAGCTGGTTCGTTCACATTAGAAATGCATTTTTATACCTGTATGAAACAGCAAATCAGAAATCGCTTATAAAACCAGCTGTCGTGACTTATTCCATTAACTTATCATTAACTTGTCGTTGGGGAAAGTCGTATACTTTATTGTTCTTTTATGTCTAAAAGTTTATTTTTTATATTTATTTGGAGATGTTAGTTCATATATAAATTCAACTTCAATTCGTTTTTATATTATTCTAGTTAATTTATATTCTAGTTTTTTTTACTCAAACTTTAGTGCGATGAAACTTTCTCCCTTCTTTACGCTCTTTTGACACATGCAGTTTAAGGGAATTTAAAAAAAAAAAGAACAGCTAAACAAAACTTTTAAAAAACACGCTTTTTTCTATCGTCAAATTTTTCATTTTGCAGTTGCTTTTTTTTAAAATTAGTCTTGGTTAAAACTCAGTTGGCTTAAAGCCAACTTTCTGCTTATTTTCGGTTACTGTAGCAATTGTTGACTAAATTTATTTTCAACATGCAGGAAGTGTACATGCATCAACTTACCTAGATTGGTAGAGCATGAAAGTAGTGCCGCTACATCGATTTAGGGTTTTGGTTAGGCAGACTATAGTTACAGTCGAATTAATTAAATAGACAGAAAGTTGAATTAATTGAAAAGGCCTAGTGTCGCCAAAAAGTAAGAGTGTCGCAAATAGTAAAAAAGGAATGTTTCCAATTTATTTTGATTAGAAAAAAAAAAAATTTTGTAAATTATATACATTTTTGTATTTACATATACCAGCTATAATATATTTAATTATTCTTGAAAAAGAAATAAAATGGTGACATCCCAGTTCAATAATAAATTGGAAACATTCCTTTTTTATTATTTGCGACACTCTTACTTATTTATGGCGACACTAGGCCTTTTTAATTAATTCGACACTATTCCTGTCACTTAACACTCGATAATTCTTTTAGTTTTAGGTGGTAGGCCTATGAAAAATAGAGATTTTTGATCAAAAATTGAAAAAAAAAAAGGAAATATATTGTATTTATGTAAAAATTTATCCTCTATCTGCTGATATATGACTTGTTTAGGTTTGATTAAATTAAAAGTGTTTTAAATAACATATTTTGTTAGCTAGTTTTTTTGTTTACCTTAGCAACGTCATAGCAATGAAAAATTAAGACCATATTTTACCCAAATTAGATGACCAAAATGACAAATCTTGTGAAGCTTCTTTTTCCAATATAATATAGATCTGCGGTGTTTTTGGTCATGCTTTAAAGTTACATTTTCTTATAATAATTGCCATATTAAACTGTTTATATTAGCTGTGGTATAAAATCATTATTTATGAATTTTTCAACTCTTAATTTAAATCAATCAATTTGTACTTGTGTATAATCGTAATAAATGTCTTCTGGAAAAAGCAGCAAGCAAAATTTTTCACGAAAAAGAAAGAAGAAGCCTCCTGTAAATAAATACTCAAAAAAATGTCTTTCAAATATTTCATCAGAAAAAGTTACATCTAGCATAAGTAAAAAGAGGCTAATTATGAATCAAACTAATCTCAATACAATCAGTGAAGTAATAAAACAAGAAGATGATTACTTTTTATTCGTAAATTTCTCTGTACTCAAAAGTGTATTTCAACCTTTGTTAGTATGTCCTGAATGTGGCCATAAAAAAATAACTCTCAGTGATAACAGAAAGAAGAGAAAAGAAAAAAAAAATTTCCCATTATTTAGAACTTTTATGTGAGTCTTGCGAATGGTATAAATCTCAAAAGAATGTAATACACAAAACCATGGTCAAGGTCCTAAAATCTTTGAAGCAAATGCAAGGGCAGTAATTGGTTTTCGTGAAATCGGTAAAGGTTTTACAGCAATGGAAACATTTTCTCAATGCATGAACATGTGTTCTTTATCTAAAACACCATTCTTTTAAAAAACATCCACAATGTGGAGGCCACATTACCAAGGTCCGCAGAGACTTGTTGTGGCTCCTAAAGGAGCGTCATAACCCGCTCTACAGACCGAGAGTAAGGCGAGTTTGTATAGAACAAAGATCTGTTAAAGTCAAAGACAGAAGTAGTCGTGGTAGAAAGATAGCATAGGGAAAGCGAACAGAAGGTGCAATAGTACTGTTAGTCGAACTGACAAAGACTTGAAGTGAACTCTCCCTCAACTTTCTTTTCTTTGTCACTTGATATGAACTCATCGTTAAGTGACTTTGACATCCATTGCCCACCAATCCACTTTAACATCATTTTAGAAATTGTTTAAGAATACTTGTGGGTTGGTATTTTTATTTAAATCTTTTAAAAATACTTTTAATTTTGTTTAATACTAATATATCGCAACTCTTTGTAAAGACGAAAAAGTAGAAAATGAAATAAAGCAAAAACATTTGCTCTAAAATAACCTTGTGTACTAAAAAGTAGAAAATAACTTTTTTGATTTAAATTTAATAGTTTAGTATACTAAAGATATGTTTAGTATACTAAAGGTTTGTTTCTACATAAACCTTGTGCAGACCTCTCAATCTTTAGTTTACTGAACTATTAAATTTAAAAGTTTATTTTCTACTTTTTAGTACAAAAAAGATAATATTTTTGAGCAAATGTTTTTGCTATATATTATTAACATTTTAAAATTGAATAATATAAGCATTTAGGTTCGCGAATAGGATTGAACGAATTTCACAGCTTATAATAAAAAATTTAAACATGTCTCTTGACGTTCTTACTTTTCTGATTTCGAATTTTTACATTTTTAAACAATAAATTTTACCGTTTAAAATGAAATTTATTAAACAAAAAGTTTTTGAAAAAAAAAATCCTAAACAAAGAATAAGCTAAAACGTCACTCAAAACCTTATATTAAAACAATAAGAAATGCCGTAAAGATTTTTTAAATGATAAAAGAAAATAAACTATAATATATTTTTTAAACACTGGCCGTTGCATTAAAATACGCAGTTTAAAACATGCTACCCCCCTCAAAATCATCCTAAAAGTCAACACCAGTGAAAATACAAAACACTGGATTTTTTTTTCCCCGATATAAATTTAAGCTGTTGCATTATTTTTTTTAAACAATATACTGAGTATGAAATATAGAGGATTTTTCTTCGAAAATTCCTACTTACAAAATCTACAGAAATTATTATTCGAAATAAAGAATAAAATGTCATTTTAAAATATTTGTTGGATATAATTAATAAAAAAAGTTTACGAAACCACATTGGAGCTCAAATGAGTGCACCTTATTATTCTTCTTCATTATCGCTGTTGTCGTTTTCTTCAACATCTAACGCCGCAAATTTACTTGTTTGTCCAAAAACCTGTTTTAAAACAAACTAATTTATTATTGATAAATTAATTAAATAAAAATAATTAAACAGACAATTAAAAAAATAACAATTCATCATAAAATTAAAAAAATATACTAACAGGTTTGGCAGGTTCTTCGTATTTTAAAAGAACCGGAGTATCATTCGTTTTTTTTTTTTCAATAGAATTGTTCAAGCGAGGTCCCTTTTTATCACGCAACCCATCATTTTCTTTAGCAGGCTTCATTACTCGTGCTTTTGGACGCAAAGACTCATCCCTCCAATCATTCGCAGAGTCTGCTTCTCCAATTTCTTCCTTTTTCCCTTCTTCACGATCTTTATAATTGGCTCTATGATCGACGTCTCGTTTTGGCGAAAACGGTCTTGGAGATATTCGTCGCGGTGAAGCTCTCCTAGGCGAGGTTCTTCTAGGCGAGGCTCTTCTAGGTGAAGATCTTCTCGGGGAAGTTCGCCTTGGACTTCTAACACCGTCTGGACTACGAGACCTTTGAGGGACTTTTTCGTCTCGCTTTCTATCAGAAGTTTGCATTTGACTAAGCTTTTCTTCAATAAGCTTTTCTTTAGCAGCGGTATCAACAGGACGAGCTTCACCAAATATTGAGGTTTTCTTTGAGGACTCATTAATTGTTGATTCAGTGACAGATTTTGGTTGAAGAACTAATTTTGGTCGTTCTTTTGGCGCATCTTTAAAAATAAAAACACTTTAAATATATTATAATTTTCAAATAAATTAAATTTAAATCAAAAACAAATAACTACTACCTTCGGATGGCGGATATTCATCTTTTGTATCTTTATTTCTCCACACAGCTCCTCCTCTTCCATCATTCTTAAAACTTTCACGGCTATCTCGGTACCCACTGCCTCGACCATCCCGAGGAGCACCATATTCACGAGGTGGACCTCTGAAATCATAGTCATTTTTATTTCCACTTGAACCTGAGTCATCTCGAGGTGCTCTCCAAGGATCTTGACTGCGATTTTCCCTAAATCCACCACTTGGCCTGTCTCTACTGCTATGAGGTATAGGAGGAGGAGGTTCATCTTTCCTCCATTTATCATCAAGATCGGCAGGACCACTTGCATCTTGATGTCTAAAGCCACCTTCTCTACGAGCAAAATCATTGCCTCTAACATCTCTAGAAATAAAAAACGAAATTTTTTTTTGAAATCAAACATTGAATTATCAAATATAACAAACTATAAAAAATTAAATACAACATTAAACTATTAAATATAACAAATTATAAAAAATTAAATTTTTTAAAGTTTTTTAAAAACATTAATTTATCAAATATAACAAAGAAAAAAAATCTAGACTTTGTGCCATTATTATGATCAAGAGCAATTTTTAGGATAATACACGAGTGGACCAAATTCTTTGAACTAGTAGAAATAGGTATAAGTAGCATAAGTAGTCAGTGGCTCACAAAATGAAATCCTTAAAAGTGAGCAATTGTTATAACGTTTAATTTAAAACATTTCAAATAATAAGTTTTATTTAATCAAATAGGAAAAAAAATTGGATCTGTTAGTTAATCATTTTTTTACTAAAAATCATTAACTTAGGAAAAACAATTTTATCTGGTAGTTTGATTCAATATTTTTTAACTCTGCTTGTAAAATAAGTATTTGTCATATTTTACCAGTTTTTATCAAGGTATATGTCAAAATCAAATTTAGTATACAAAGCATCAATTAAATTGTAAGACAAAAAAGCTAGATTACAAATACTTTGTTAAATCATCACTTATTATACCTAACTCCTACAAAGATATCAAAGTCAAAGATACTTGTAAACAATATTTACTTTAAAAAGTTTCAGTTCCTTATTTCTATTATTTAATATTCAAGTTACATTAGCCTCCTTTTGGCAATTGTATTGTTATTAAAGATTTCTTAACTTTATGATTAGATTACTTTTTTTTCCCACTGGGTTTAACAACATTTAACTCCAAAAAAAGGTTTCATAAGCACTTGGAGATCATCTATAAAGAAAATCATACTATTTTTTTCAATATTTGACCCTGTCTTTATATTACAATCCATCTAACATAACTACCACCTCCCCCCCCCCCAAAAAAAAAGGACGGGATGGGTAAAATATCAAACATGCTGTAACTTTATCACATAATTTATATCATAAATTATTTTAAAATTATGGGGAACTTAATTGCTCATATAATGTGATGACAAACATTTCTGTTTTATCAATCATCCTCTGGATTGACAATTTAAAAAATATCAACTTCATGCATCCTCTCTAAATCCCCTCATTCCTCCTCTTCTCAAAACATTAACAACAATGGTTCTCTTGTATCCTAGCAGCTACTCTTATTGATCTAATGAGTTGTGTTTGAGTTATCTCTAGAATAGTGTGCCCTTTATCACATAAATTGTGCCGCTCAACAAGTTTCTTTAATACTGCTTGAGCAGCAAAACAGTGTTGAAAAACTTTGCATATTTGATAGGCCTGCATATTTGATAGATCTTATTTAACAACATTGCAACATTTGTTAGATCTGACAGATCTGTACTGATGGACAAAAGATCATAATGATAAATAAGAAAATTCTCTCTGTTGATATATTAACATATTTTTTGATACCTAATATATTAAGTATCAAAGATTTAAAGACTAAAGATTCGAAGATTCTTAGCCAATGCCTATATACCCCAGTTGATTTTTGTCACATTCCTAAAAACCTCTTTTGTCACACATTTTTGTACATTAATTTTACATGAATAGTAAAAATAATTGATACTAGGGGTGATGAAGGGTGCTTAAATGTCCATATTTTTTAGGATTATTATGATTTATAGAAACTGAAAACCAAAATTAAAAACTTTTAATAGCATTTTTAGAATCAGCTTCTAAAAATCAAGATATTCCCAATAAAATCAGGATATCTGAGCACCTGCATGATACCTTTTATCTCCATTCATGGATAGACCATTTGTTGAAGCTAACTCCCTTCTCCAGTCACCTCCTGTCTTGTCATCTATTTGGTAACTACCTTGAAAATAATTTTGATAAACAATTTTTAATTATATTGGTATTATATATAAACTACATAAAAAAAGTAAACCAATTACACTTTTAATGTAGAAATCCCAAAATAGCAAAAATAGATAAATGGATTTATTACAAACCTTTTCCCATACTGTCTCTACCAGCAGCATCTGCTATGTCTATCCTTATTTGGCGAGTACGAATTTTCTAAAATATACTCTAAAAATGTTGAATTTAAGTCTTAAAAACAATTAATTGAACAAAATATAAAAATATGAAATGTTCATTTATAATGTTAAAGTTACAACAGCAATAAAATATTAAATTAAAACGTTAATCTGTTAGAATTAAAATAATATTTGATTGAAAAAAAACACAACTTAGAATGATAACTTTATAAATAGTTAAACAAAAGAATTTTTATATGTTATGGGAAATTCTTGACTCATTCTACAAATTATCTTTAATTAGATTTTTAAAGTTATTGAATCAACTCTAAATTGCATAAAGCTCAGTTAATTGTCTATTTAATACAGGAAAAACAATTCTTTTAAATCAAGATTAGCTCCTAAGGTTTTTCCAAGACCATGGCCAGGGGCTATTCTAGACCGTTTTCGACAATGGTGCTTAAGTTCAGAAATTGAGGACATTTTTTTTTTTACGGTAAACATCGGTTTTTTTCGCAGAAAAATGCTAACATTTGGCAAATATCTTTACGGAGAGGCGCCGGCATGGAGTGCACAGCTGCTGAAATGTTTTCTTAGAATAGCCCTTGTAATGCACAATAAATATGCGGTTCTCTTTAATTCTGCAAAATTTTTAATGTTGGTGCACATTAAACATTGCTGCACATATGTTTGTGTGCAAAAATGTTTAGAATACAATTTTTTTTTACAATATTTAAAAATTGTAATATATTGTGAAAATCTATTTAAAATAAATGTTTTAAATATTTTTTTTCAACCTATTGAAAATCAAATATATTTTATATAATTAATTATAATATATAATTAAAACATGTATTAAATACTTGAACAATAATTTTATAAAATATTAAATTATTTATCAAACAGTTTCATTAAAAATCTCTTTACCTCATTTGTCAACGCAAGTGCTTGCTTTAATTGATCAATATCATTAAACTCAGCATAACCAAAGCCTTTCATTCTGCCATTGTCCAAAGGAAAACGAATATTCTCTACCTATTAAAAAAAATTCAACACCTCTATGTCAAAGAATTTATTCTTAAAAATAATATTTAAAACGTTTACTAAGTATTTATAATCAAAATTTTTTAAAAAAACTAATAAACATTACAAGAAAACTGATAAAAAAAAAAAAAAAATTAAAAAAAGAATTAATATAATAAAACCAGCAACTATTAAACTTAAGAGTAATTATAATATACAAAAAAAAATTATTATCAACATCATTTTATGAACTTTTTTTTTTGCTGTCTTTTAATTTCCAACTATAATGTTATAAGTTGGAAATAAAAAGACAGCAAAAAAAAAGAAAGATTAAGAGCAAGAAACAGTTGACAGAAGATTTAAAAGACTGGATTTTTTTATTCCAAAAAACATAATAACTGTAGAGAATTCAAAAGCAACAACATTTGGGGAAAAAAGCTAAACGAATAAAGGTTTTTGAGCATGAAAGAACAGTTACAGTAAAAAGATGCATATTGGCTGAACGAGTCGCACTAGAAGTCATGCAAGAGTTTTGGTTAAAGAAACAACTTGAGCAGGAACAATAACATTATCTATAAAAAAAAGACACAACCTTACAATGATGGAACTAAAGCTTGTACAAGAGCAAGTCTAACAATGCATTTTTGGACCTTACTTAAAAGAGAGAGAACCTCATTAGAAAAACCAGCTAAATATGACAACACCATTCCATATAAGGACAAATAAATTTTTTTTAGATATATTAAATAGAATAAGGAGTAAGAAAGTGACAAGCATGAGAAAAAACCTTAGCAGATACTAACTTTAAATACTTTAAATGAGGTATTAGAGTGATTTAATGTGTAATAATGGAACAACCTGTTTCTTTAGAATGACAGAAATTATGGCCATTAAATTCAAGAGTCAAATTAGAAACAAAGTTCATTGCAAATAGTTTTGCTTTATCTTTGTAGAGGTAATAACACTCATTGAGAGATAAAATGTTAAATTTTGTTTTTTTATTAGCATTGGTAATGATATGTTTAGAAACTTACGAGATAAAATAGTTATCTTAGAATAATGGAGTGTAGGGCCATGTATTACTTTTTTTCGCACCAATTTCTTGCAATGATAAAATGAAAATATTCATTTTATAAATTATTTTTCCATTTTGGGTGTACACCAAGGTAATATTTAGACTAAGTATCTCATTTTGTTGTCATAAAGGAACTTTTACTAGATGATTGCTCTAATTCTCCACATTAACACTGAGACTGAATGTAATGTTTAATATAACAATATATACATTTATAAAAACTAGTTGATAATAACCATCACCACTAAAATCCAAAGACATCATAAAATTCTTTATACTATTTCTTTTTAAGGGCATTAACTTTTTTATCGCAACATAATAAATTACTGCAGTATAAATTACTTTGATTTGAGTTGAATTTATTAAACTAGCTCTATTAACATAAACAATGTTATTATGGAATGTTTATTTTTAATATTAAATAATTAGTTTAATACAATTTTATAAATATTTAAAACAAACTAATTTTTTTCTTTTCATGACATTCGTATAAATGAATTAAAATATGTTGAATTTTTTTATTGTTATTATTTTTAAATTTGTAATAGTGACTTTGCAACATTTGTAATGATTTTTTATTTTATAAATATTAGCAAATAACAAATAATAAATATAACTTTCTACAAAAATAAAAACTTTATTTATTGTGAAATTTTTTTTTTTTTAGGTTTTCAACTAAATTACCATATAGTAAACAACAAGGGTTAATATTTGACCGGGGCTGGGTTTGATAAAATATAGCCAGAGCCAGGATTATGACCGGGGTTTCATAAACATTTGTACATCCTAAAGTACTTTCTTTTTCTTCAAATTGTATGTTTTTATATATATGCATTTATAAACATCATTATAAACAAAATGATCATTATCATCATCATTATGATCATCGCCATCATTATCATTATCATCAGGCTTTAGCCTTCCTCTTTTTTGCTGTTTCTCTAATCATGGTTACTGCTTAAACGAGCTATCATCTCTATTACAATAAACCAAGACTCATTCTTGCTTGGTTTCTTATTCAACAAGTTGCACCTGTTTACTGAATCTGTCCCTATTTATTAAATACTAGCATAAATAGATGCCAGAATTTAAAATATAGTAAATAAAAGTATAAAATTAAAATATATAAAGAAATATTTATTTCTAGCCCTGACTATCAACCCCTGCTAAACCTTATAACTTTGCCGGGGCCAGATTTGCAAAAAGTCTCACTTTTAGGCAGAACCTGGTCACTTACTATTACCATATATATATATATATATATAGACACACACACACACACACACACACACACACACACACACACACACACACATATTAGGCAGTTACAGAAAGAGCATGCGGTCAGACGCTTAGTCTATCCATGCATAAAATATTTACCTAAGACAATTTGGCCGCTGCTGTTTGCATGTTCCGACAATTAAAGTGTTATAAAAATGGGGTGAAAGTACTAGGCTGAATTAAAAGCAAACTAAAAAAAAAACACAGTACTAAAGATTTTTAAAGAAATCAAAAATTAATAATAAAAAAAACAACATGTAAAAGCTTTAAAAAAGTCTTTAGAAAAAATCAAAGTTATAAAGTTATGTATTCTAAACGTAATTATAAACGCTATTTACTATGAACAAACCTTTATTCAAAAAAATAATCATTTCTTTAAAAAGAAAAAACTTGATTTATTAAACAAAGAATAAATTTAAATAAACATTATTATAAAACATTGATCAAAAGTAGTTTGTTATTTAAAAGAATTTTGGGTAATATAAAGTTGTTGGAAAAAATCTTTTAAAGTTGCTTATTCCAAACATAGATGATAAACATTTAAAATAACTTTTTTTTAGACTTAAAATTTTATTTAAGTTAAGTTTTAATTTTAATATTTTAAAATTTTAGTTGATTTTTTTTATCTTCCCATTGGTTAATTGTTATTTTTATTTTTTTTAGTTTGTTTAAGCTTAATTTTGTTTTAAATTTCAAAACATGCTAAGAGTCATGGTCAAGTTGTTTTAGAAAAATAATTTGTTTTAAAAAAAGCGCCTGACTTCATGTGCGTCCTGTAACAGCTTGATATATATATATATATATATATATATATATATATATATATATATATATATATATATATATATATATATATATATATATATATATATAGCTTTTACTGAAAAATACACCAATACATTCTTTTTCTTATGAAAATAGTTTATCATAAAAAAGAGAAAAAACTTGTTTATTAATGAAGGTTAAATAAACAACATGACACTAAATACTACAAGTATTAAAAACTAATTTTTTAAATTGCATAAAGTTCAACAATTTAAAAAACCAACAGCTTTTTCAAAATTAAAATCAAGAACAACAAAAGAAAAAATTAGAAACATAACTTTAAAACGAACATTTACCTTCAAACCTCTAAATAAATCTTTTATATCATTCTCTGTTACATCAAATGGAAGATTACCAAGAAAAGCTGTATATGGAGGTTTGCTAGGTAACCTTGACATATCTATTTCCACACCAAGAGATGAACGTGGAGCACTTGGTAATTTAGATATATCAACTACTGGTTTAGCAGATCGAGGTGGTCCACCATACTCTTCTGCCACTAAAAAATATATATTTAGCTATAATTAAAAAAAAAGATAACACTTCTATAAAAAAAACTATAAAGGATTTATTATCCTATAGCAAGCCTTTTCGTAATAGGCTTGCATGTCTTATATGACCTTGGATATAATATTTTGTTTTGACAACTTGCCCACAGCTCTTTTGATAATGAGTTTAAAAAATGCACTGAAAAATCTAAGTATACTTAAACTTAAATTAAATGTGTTTCACTTCATAGAATTAAGAAAATATCGTAGTTTTAAAGTTATTTAATCAAAGCTTAATTACTTTGAAACTTTATAATTTAAAAATATGATACTTTGATCATTTTTAATGTATATGATACAATATGAAATATTTCAAATAATGAAAAAAGTAGTTGTGAAGACGTCAGTACAAACACAACTGACTATCTAGTAAGAACATGCAAGAGAATGCCACTACAGGCCTTGTTTTAAAGTATTAAGCTGCCAGCAATTTACGTAGGCGTAAAGCAATTTTACATACACCTAGAGCAATTTTTGTTAAGCGACTTTTTAACTTTATAGCGGCAAGATAAAAGAAGCAGTTAATTTTATTAAAAACCACATTAACTTTTGAATGACTATTATAAAAAAAGTTTTTTCACAAAAGTTTAAATGACACTTATGTTAGATAAAAGTGCTATTTACCAATGAAAAAAATTCAAATAAAATAAAAAACTACAACTCTCTATTAATTAATTATTTTATCAAAATATTTAGAAACAGAAAACAAAATCGTTTACAGTTAACAACAAATTTTATATATACAGGGCTTAATTTAATGGTCGGACATTGGACATTGTTCAACTAAAACCTCAGATTGTCTAATCAATTTACAAAGTAAATTGACCACACAAATGATTTTTTATGTTTACATAAAAGACCACACAAATGATTTTTTATGTTTACAACTTGACCACAACTGTTTAGATGTTTTGACAATTTAAACATTTCAGAAATGCGCTGGAAAAAGAAACGTTGAAAAAAGCTAAACTTAAGCAAAAAAATTCAAAAAACTAAAGAATAAGCAAAACGAAAAAGAAAATAAATTAGCTTAAAGAAAATAAAACTAAAAAAACTCGAAGTTAAAATTACTTTTTGTTAAGTTTTTATAATTGCATTTGAAAAAGATTACTTTAAAACTTATATTTAAAACGTTTAATTAAAGTTATGCAAAACGCTTTTACAAATTACATCTATTGATTCTTTAATAAATAAACAAATTTTATTAAAATTTTTGAAAAGTGAAATTAAATTATTGAAAAGAAAAAAATATAATATTTTTAAGTATTATAAACATTTTTTCAAAAAGTTGCCAAAAAAAAATTCTTTAAAAAAAATAACGTAGTCATTTTTAAAATAGCAATTTTAAATCATTCAAGTTTTAATTATTAAGTCAAGTTAAAAAAAAAACTTTTCAACAATTCTTTGTAAAAATCAGGGTTGGCATTGAAAAACCCGCCCAATAAAACCTGAGCAATCTGGGTTTTATTGGGTTTTTTTAAAGATATTTTATAATTTTAAGAACTATTATAACCAATATTTCTGAAAACATAAACATATTATACTAGCTAGCTATAAAAGAAAATTTTTCAATTCAAATACAATATTTTTAATAAAAAGATTTTTTTCATAATTATATTTTCGGAAACCAAATTGAAAGATTCATTTAATAAGATTTTTTAGGACAAATACACTTTGATAAAAGTTATTTATGACATATTTTTTACAAAACCAACTATTTTTGATACTGACTATATTTTTGTAGACGCTTTTTTGTCTTTTCACTTCTTTCATATTTTATTTCTAACTTTTGACTAAATAAAACCAAACTAGGAAAATACTCTTTTAATTGATCTAGAATTAAATTTGCAAAAGCCTGCAGACAATTTTTTCTGAACCGATATCTTGTTTCTTGGTTAATGATAGGCCACTAATCACTGCACAATATTGTTGATATAACTTTATCACTTAACATCTTAGAAAAAACATTACTTTACTTTAAGCAAAAACAACCAAGGTGCAAAACCAGGATAATGATTGCAAAGCCATTATCTACCTCGTCTTTATTTTTAATCATTAGGTTTTTACCAATAAAAAAAAAAAAAATTTATTATTATTTTTCCTTTAGGTCTATGAAAACGTATTTTTTAAAACTTTAATTTAAAAAAGTTAAACTAAATTCTTAAAATAGTTAAATTAAATTCTAAAACAACACAAATTTTTTTGAGTTGGATTTGAAGATTTTTTGAGTTGGATTTGAAGAATAGCTTTAGACAAACATACAATTGCTTTACATTTACCTAAATTGCAGAAACACTTTAAAAACAAGGCTTGATTTATAAAAAAGCATAGGTGTAATTGATTTGCACACTTCACAATGAAGTTAAAAAATCTTTTAAATTAAAAACAAAAATTTTTTATATACACCAAGCAATATAGAAGTAAAAAAAATGCCTAACAAGATTAACAAATTAATTTAAAAAAACAACAAATTCTATAAATTAATCCAGACTTTGATAGTAATGATCTAGCAAAAAAGAAATGCACTCTAACAGTTGTAAACTCTGAGTTGTAAACTCTGAGTTGTAAAAAGTTGTAAACTCTGTAAACATTGTAAACTCTGTAAAAGTTGTAAACTCAAAAAAGTTATAAACTCTTGTAAAAAGTTGTAAACTCTAAGTTGTAAAAAAAGACAACAAACCTATATGCTAGTATACACACTATTGGACTGTTATAATTTTTTTATAAATTAAAATACTTACACACAACTGCATCAGAATCATCATCCTGATCAGCCCAATTTTTTCTCGGGGGTATAAAAGATTTGTTAGGATCCTCAGACTTTAAAAAATCATTTATATTTAATGTTATGCCTTTCTTTTTCTTGCCTTTTTTGCCACCACCTAAATAAAGAAAGCAATTATCAATTTGAAATACCTTTCTTAAAGTTTCTTAGGTTTAAATTTCTTTAGGCAAAATTTTGTAAACAATTTATATAAGCGTTCAAAACTAATAATAAACTAATAAAAGCAGGACTAGAATTAACTAATCGCGAATTGCCAATATCTGAAAACATTTCTGGTCTTTAAATTTTTAGCTTTTTAAAAACCATAAACTCTGTTTTTATCACTAAACTCAATTGCTATTAGCCAAAGAAAAGTTTTAATATTGATTTTTAATTATAAAACCGTATTACTACTATTTAATAATAATAATAATAATAATAATAATAATAATAATATTATTAAAAATGGTGATTTTAATTTTGATATTTTAATTCATTTTATAAATCATAAGATAAAAGTAGAAAAATAAAGCACACAGAATGATAAAAAACAACCGCAAATCACAACAGTCTAAAGGAATTTGGGAGTGACCAAATATAATAATTAAAAGAAATCGCAAAATAAGATGTGAAATACTTTTATATTTTATTTAAATCTTATTCAATGTTTTCTTATTAATTAAATACTCATAACTCTTTTTAAAACTAATTTAAACTTTTATAATTATTTTAAAACAAAACAAAAAAAACTCTAATAGCTTATTTTAAAAAATATTTTTTATTTTTATTACTTTTATTATCAATTAATAATATCAAATTTAAAACATTTAAATTTTTAAACAAATAATTTCTCAAAGTTTCCCCCTGAACAAAAATCAATTTTAATGTTTCATAAAATGCATAAATAGCTTTAGTATAATTTTATATTGGTTGAGTTTAAAATTACAGCACAAATTTTTTAGACCTCTAGTAAATCTTTTTTTCCTTTACCTTTTAATTTCATTTATATTACTTGTTTAAACAAACAAGTAATTTTATTTGTAGTAAATTTATTTATTTTTTTTTTTTTCATTAGTTAAACATAAAAACGTTTTTTAATAAACTGAGAACTTGTTGAGCAGATATATTTCTAGATATTGGAATTCATGATCACTTAATTCAAGCCTTGAAAAGCTTTTTATATTGTTGTAATTTGATATACAAATTATACACAATTTGATATATGTAATAGATATGCATATATATATACCGGAACAGGTGAGAATCTTTACCAATATAATATTAGTTTATTTAGAAGGAAAAAAAATAATAACATAAAACTTCCACTTTAATAAAATTTTAAAAAAAGTATGTTTTGTGTTCATGTAGTTTTCAGTTAGTTTAAGATGCTTCAAGCTTAATATCTCACAGGACAAATACATATATAATGCAGTTTTCTCTATTTAGCCAGCGCTTTTGTGTTTAAGTCTTTTCACGCTTACTTACACCAGGCTATCACAGGAAGGCGTGCCATCGCACATCTTTATATGACCACGGAAAAAATGTTTTAACGATTTGAACACGGCTTTAGACATATTTTCAAAATTTAAAAATGCGCTACAAAAACTTACTTAAACATATCTAAAAAAAAAAAATTGTAAAAAGAAAAAAAATCTTAATGAAAGAGAAAATTAAAAAAATACTTAGTAAAAGCAAAAACACAAAAAATAAATATTATAACCCAACTGAAACGAAACTCATCAAACTAAAATGCTTAGTTTTTTTTACGCATTAAAAAACCATTTTAATCTTTGTTTTAACATTTGCACTTTTTTATTTATTTATTTAATGTTTCAAAAGATAAACATTTCTCATAAAAAATACCTAATTATAAAATAAAATAAAAACAACAGTTTATTATTACTTATTTTAAAAAATTAATTAGTGTTTTGTTTCTTCATTGAAAAGCATTTCGATAATATAAAAGAATTCAATTTCAAACATATTTAATTGTTACGGCTTTCTCAAACTTTTTTTTTCTTCAACAAAATTTTGTTTATCTTTTTAAATGCATGAACTTTAATTATTCTTATATTAAAATTTGTTTATTAAAAAGAGGCTTTTGTAATCGTTGAATGAGATTGTTTATAAAAACAAAACAATTTTTTATTTTTTATAACGTTTATGATAGAAATGCATACTTAAATAATTTATATATTATAAATTAAAAAAATACAATTGTCAATTATATTAAAAAAAAAAAAAACATCAGTAAATTGTTACTTTATTTAAAAGCATTTCACTAATATAAAAACATTTGTTAAGAAGTTTTGGTATAATTAAATTCATGTTTTCAGAATATTTTTCATTTAGCGCATTTTTAAAATGCTTTTTGAAATAGCCGCGATCAAATCGTCATAGCAAAATGTAATTTGCCTGGTTATATAAAGATAAAGAAAGCCTCTGACGCAGGCTTGGTTGGGAAGCGAGAGCGATTGCTCTCAATAACTGATCACGGAAATAATATATAGTTAAGAAAAAATGGCCAGATTTTTTAGTCATTTTGAGATTATTTCAAAAAACAAAAAAAAAAAGAGCGAAAAATATTATTTGGACCCATGAGACAATTACAAAAAAACTAGGAAAAGAAAATAACTTTTAACACAAAAAAACTTGAAGCAAAATAAATTACGTTTAGAACAAATATATTCGAAACATTGCTCTTTTACAATTTTTTTATAAAATTAAGCAACATTTTTTATATTAAGTAACATCTTACAATTGGTTAATAAGAGAACAATTGTTCTTTTATTTATTAAAGAGTTTAATACTATTTTTACTTATATACTTGTGTCTTATTTCCAGTGCTGAATTAAAAAGGGTTGGAAATAAAGGGGGCTATAGTCCCAGGCCCCGCAATGTTAGGGGCCCCAAAAAAGTCAAGACCTTTTTTAAAGCCATTTTTACGCTGTAACACAAAAAAAGGCCTTCAAAATAAAAATAGCCCTGGGCCCTGAAAAGTCTAACAAGATTTTAACAAAACTAACGCTTGTTTTAGTTTTATTTCAACTAAATTATTTTGTAAATAAAAAAGTTAATTTTTTAAATAACTATTTTATATTTTGCGTAGTTTGAAAATTTTCACATATTTGAAACAATTCTTCTTAGTAAGATGAACAAATGAAATAATTAAATCATTGAGTTAGTGTAAAAATTAAATTAACTAGATAGAAATCAACTAAAAAGGTTAAAAATAGTTTATGAAGAGGAAGTGAAACTGCTTCACAATATCGTTAATGTTTAGTAAGTGGCTTATTAATTTTATTTAGTATTTAAAACAGAAAAAAGTAACTTTAAGTTTAAATATAATGAGTTAGTAAGAATGGCAACAAAGCAAAAATAATTAGAGCTAATAAACCAATATCTAAAAACTTAAAAAACTTTTCTTTATATCTAATTACTGTCTATATATATATATATATATATATATATATATATATATATATATATATATATATATATATATATATATATATATATATATATATATATATATATATATGTAACTTAATGTAGGTTTATATATGTAACTTAATGTAGGTTTATTTCATAATTAGTTTTATTAACTTTTAAGTTACATATATATATATATATATATATATATATATATATATATATATATGTAACTTAATGTAGGTATATATATGTAACTTAATGTAGGTTTATTTCATAATTAGTTTTATTAACTTTGATAATTATTAACAATTTCATCGAACCACAATTATTGTTGAAAGTCTTCGTTTACAAAATAAATCGTAAAAATTGCTTTAAAAGATTACATTAGAATAAAAAACAGATACACAAAATTACATTTACATAAAAAATACATACTTTTTAAATAAAAAATAAGAATATACTATTAAAATCAATAATATATAATAAAATAATCAAAATTTTGACTATTTAAAAAATATATATTTATATTTAAAACATTTACTTTTCTAAACAAATAATAATAGTTTAAAAGATTTACGTCTTTGCAGATGTGCGAGAGTCATTAAAGTCAGATTAAAGTAATAGCTCATTTGATAGTATATTTTTAAAACAATTTATGTTAGAAATCTCAAAACTTAATGAATTTCGAATACAATTTTTTAAACAATTTAACAAAATACTGTATAACTGTATTTGTTTAATGTATACTGTACTTGTACTTGTTTACTGTATACTGTATTTGTTTCGCTTAGTCAGC
Source organism: Hydra vulgaris (assembly GCF_022113875.1). Taxonomy (NCBI): domain Eukaryota; kingdom Metazoa; phylum Cnidaria; class Hydrozoa; order Anthoathecata; family Hydridae; genus Hydra; species Hydra vulgaris. The sequence continues at coordinate 8,939,160 of NC_061162.1, forward strand.
ATATTTTTTGAACCAATAGAATTAGTTTGTTTGAAGATTTGGCGGGTTTTTAGTGTTGGCAAATATTCTTTTTATTCTTCTGTGCCAAGACGTTATGAGAACATACAAGTTTATATATGTTTCCATGTAAAAAAAAATTGTTTTAGATACATACATTAACTTAAATGTTCTCAAACCAACTACAAAACCTGGCAAGTTTTTCGCAACTAAATGATATTTCTGTGGTCAGTAATCGAGACCAATTGCTCTCCTTTGTCACAATTATTTTTTTATAACCTTATAAAGTATAAACAATTGAGACGTAACTTAACGTAACTCAATCTAGATTTGAGACGTAACTAAAATACGTCTCAAGCATATATTATTTTAAAATTATGTCACGTCTCAATTAGTTATTCTTTTTAAAAAAAAATATGACATGTAAGGTTAAAAAAAAAACATTTTAATAACGTTTCAATCTAAGAATTGAAATGTAATTAAAATATATAACATATTTTATTTACGTTTCAATTCTTAAATGTTTTACATTTCGCTATGTCTCGGTTGGTTATACTTTTAAAGGTAATAAGTACCTTAGATTGCCTAAGTACCATAAGTTATTTTAACTTTTAAATAAACTTTATTTTTTTTAGGTAAATACAACTTTTAAAGCCTTAAAAGTTGTTTTTACCTTTAGGAAGTCTTTTTTAAAAATAAACCCACAAGCATCAGGCTTAGACAGGAATGGCATGCGATCGCACTGTAACAGACCACGCGATTAGTTTTATCTTTACAACTTGACCACAGCTATTTTGATGTTTTAACAATTTAAATACAATAAAAAGTGTTACATTATGAATAACTTTTAATCGTTGATCTTTTCTAAAGTTTTTATTTTATGCGAAGTCTTTAAAATAAAACCATGTAATTAACAATTTTTTTAATGATTGTTTACATAAACACATGTGTAAGTTAATAAAAAATGCTATATATAAATTTTTTTTTTATGTAGGAATGTATTTTTATTTTTTTTATGATAAATTTTAACGTTTGAAACTATTTTCCTATGCCTTCCTAAACTTCTTTGAAAGCACCAATTAAAATTTTTTTTTTTTAAAGTTACTTAAATTTATGAATAACTTCAAAACCTTTTGCAACTACTAGCGTTTACACATTTACATTTAGTTTTTTAATGTGAATTATACAAGAATATAAAATAACTTTATTTATATAAGCATGTATTTTGTAATATTCATACGATTAATTTTTATAATTAAACTTACAATTTTTTAAAACCTTTTAAAGGAATGACAGGAATGAATGAGTTAAAATTGCTTGTTGACAGTTTATTTAAATTGCAGGCACATTTTATTCATTTAATTTTTTTTCCTATTTTTACAAAAGAGTTGGAAACCTTTTTTTTAAACTAGACTTACGAATTAGAGCATAAAATTATTAAAAATTACTATTTTAAAAAGACTGAGTTGTTTTTTTAAACAAATTTTTTTTTGCAACTTTTTTGAAAAAATGTTTACATTTTAAAAATATTATATACATTTTTTTAAATAAATTTGATAAAATTTGTTCATTTATTAAACAATCATTAGTAGTAATTTGTTGCTTAATTTAAAAGTGTTTTGCGTAACTTTAATAAAACGTTTAAAGAGATTTATTTCAAACATAATTAAAAACGTAACAAAAAGTTTCGCTTCGAATTTAAGTTTTCATTTTTTTTTTTTATTTTAGTGTTTATATAATTTCTTTTTCGTAAAGAATTAATTTTCGTTCCTTTTTTCTTTATTTTTTTCTAGTTTAAGTTTAGCTTAGCGTTTTTTCATTCAGCGCATTTTTGAAATGTTTAAATCATAGCATATAAGCAATCGTGGTCGAGTTGTCAAGAAATAAAATCATTTGTGTAGTCAGCAATAGCGTTTGATTGCACGCCATTTCTATCCGAGCCTGAAGCGTGAGTTAATTTTTTTAAAATTTTTCAAAATTATAATAGTTTTGACAAACGTGTTGATGCATTTTAAATAATCAAATACATAAATAATCAAATATATAAATAATATTGTAAATAAAACAATTCTGTTATATACCATAACTCATCAGTTACAATATTTAACAATGCGTTTGTACAAATGTCTTTGTAACTAAAAAATAATTTTTTTTCAATTGCTAATTATCACCGTTTATTTTAACTGTAAAAAAAAAGTTTCAAATTGCAAAATTAAGTTTCAATTATTTTATTTTATTTTAACTTATGAAAGTGCAACTTTTAAAAAGTGTAGATTGAAACGTAACTTAACGTTAAAAAAATCTATATTTGAGATGTATTTTAACTACGTCTCATATCTAGATTTTGCTACGTTACATTTCTTTTTTTTTTTTTGTCAATAATACAAGCATAATATTTTGCGCATTTTTATAAATCCACAAGCAAAAATGCATATAAAATGTCAACCTTTCTTATGAAATAATCCATTACATACAATAATTAGCTTAAACCAATTATGGTTTAAGCTAACTATTGTATGTAAATATATAAAAATATATATATAAAAAATAAATACATAAAAAATATCAGTAATGTAAAAAGTGTTACGTCTTGGTTATATAAAAATAACCGACATTTTGCATGTGTAACAAATCCTGTTTACGTTACAATACATAACATAACTTAAAAATGTTTTTCATTGGCTAAGGGTTTGGCACAGGGCAGCAATCTTTTCTTTCAGTGTTTTTTTTTTTTTTTTTTTTTTGAAAACACTGAATGCAATAAAGATAGAAAAAACTAGTAATTAACAATTTGTTATCTATATACACTATAGTAGTATTGTCACGGTACTATGTACTTTGGTACCAACATCTTTCTTTATTTAAAAAGTAGTCACAGTAATAATCTTTTAAAGTACAGAGTATAATGGTATTAACATTTGTACCGATTCATTTTAGTTGTGCAATAGTGCTATTTGTAAAGCCTGTTCTTTATTCAGATAATTTTAAGAATTACTGTCTATTAATGAAGCATAGTAGCATCAAATACAGATTTAATAGCGTTAACATACCTTTCCGTGCAAAATTATAAAAAATCTAAATAGCGAACAGACTTGAAAGCTTTTAATTAAAAAAAAAATAAAAAAAAAATTTAAAATGGAAACCGGGAGAACAACTTATATTAAAAAGAAAGGGTGTTAAAGCAAGATATGAAATATTTCTTGTTTGTTGTCAGTGAAAAGGGGAATATAGTTGACAAAAATATACCAATTTGCAAATAACTTAGGAGTCTTTATTACAAAAAGTTTAAACACCTCTAATCTCAAAAAACATTTAACAGATAGTCATCCTGATTTAATGAAAAAGTTCAAGGTATGCTTATTTTAGGGTTACTTATTTTACAATAATGTTAACTTTTTTAAAATTTAAAATAATAACTTTAATTATCGTTGTTATTATTGTTATTAAAATAAAATTTACTTTATTAAGGACTTAAAGAATTTTTTTAGGATTGATATACTCTTATGATACTGGCATTTTTTTAAATGTTCAATAACCAATTCTTAATGATTGAATTATAACTAGTTATTGAATTATAACTCACTTTTTTTTTAAAAAAATAAACAATTTATACTAGTATTAAATTTATAAAATATATTTTCTTTAAATTTTTTTTAAAAGGGATCCCCAAGTGCCGCGATAAGCTGTGTTTATATTATAAATAAACATTAGAAAATAAGTTATGAGTTAATTAAACTTTCCAAAACAAATTATTGAATGTGATATTAACAAAAAACTTTTTAATTTTTAACGTCATTTTGTTTCTGGCAGAGAAAATGTCCCTCTCTTTGAATATTTTAATTTTTTAAATCAGCTCTGATTAATGCGCTTATATTTGACATCAATACAAAAAGTTTCTTTCAAAAACTTAAATCAAGTTTAAATTCCAGGGTGTTTCCCCTTTGGCGGTTAAAGGAAAATGTAATAGTTTTTAATATAAATTTTATTTATATCTGAAAAATTATCATTTTAAAAACCATTTTTTGAATTAGAAATATAAATTATTACTAACATAAGTTAAAAATTTATATAAGATCACTTTTAAAACGGTTTCCTCAATTTATTAAAAAAATAAAGATTTTTAAATTTTTCAAAATTTAACCGCGCTGGATTATATTGTACTTAGTGGTATATATAAAAAAATTAATTACTTATTTTCTAAGTAATTAATTTAAAATACACAAGATGAATAAAAAATATTCATCTTGTGTATTTTAAAGATCGCTTAGTCTAAATTTTTACTTTTATTATGCTAGTTTATTTAACTCAAACATTTAACAACATGCTTAAACAAAAAACAAAAACATGCTACAGCAAACATTTTTTATAACCACTGCAGACTAGATATGAAGGGGAAAACCCAATCTGATTGTGTAAAACTGAACTGAGTTTAAAAAACTCTATGGCGAGCGAAAACATTATTGAAAACAGATGCTTTTTTGATGGGAAAAACTATGCAGATTTAAGAGCCTAAAACTAGGCTCTCAACCAGGTATAATGGCAAAACAACAAATGCTTTTAATATCTCACTCAATAATTTGTTTTGGATAGTTTAATTAATTTTAAACTTTTTTTCTAATATTTATCGATGATATGAACACAACTTGTCTCGGTACTTGGGGATCCCTTTAAACTAAATATAGTATCTAAAGATAAATCAATGATTCCAACCTATAGGCATTTAATTTTAGCAACTAGTTTTTACTATTGACTAAATTTTACAATTTTTTGACCCTAAAATTAGAACTAAAATTTTTTATCAAAAAACTGCTTTATTTAAACCCTAATTTGGAATTTTTTAGAAATTCTTAGCTTTCTCTGATGGATAGGAAGTAACTTATTTACCAAAAATTGTTTTTTGCAATATTTCTTTTTGTTGTTGTTGTTGTAAAAAAACATAAAATTGGTAATGCAATTTCCTTCCAAAAAAACAAAAACAAAAACAAATTAAAAAAATTTAAAAAGAATTTAAATTATATATAATTTTATATTATTCTATAAATCGAATTGAGCATCAGAAAATATTTTTTAATACTTTATTCAGAAAGTTTTTAGAAAAACAGACTAAAAATACAAAAACTACAAATTTATGATGTTGTGCACTATGCAGGCTAACAATTTGGTTTGTAGTCAGTATAATTCTTCTGAGTACAAAGTATTTTGGTAGGTACCGAATACTGAAATTTTACTAGTGAGACAATAATACACTATAGTAAATACATACATACATACATACATACATACATACATACATACATACATACATACATACATACTTCCCTAAAACAATTTACAGGAGCAATTTATTGCTCTCGCAAAAGTATTTTTTTTTTTCTCAAAAGTTTAATTATCATTTTAACTAAAATAAAACACGCTAAGTCAAACAAATTAATTCCATGGATAATAAACAGACACGGTTTTTGCAAAGAAAAAAATTTTACATCTAAAGAATTTTTTTACAGCAAACAAATGACGTTTGTTATGTATATATTATTGTAACATTAACGTTACAAACATGCTTGTAACAAGTATAAAACCAAATTTTGTATTTAATAGGCAATTTTTATATAAATAAACAGATAGCTTGTGTAAAAACCAGAAGCTCTTGTAAAAGGCAGCTTAAAGGAGCAGCTTGCATGGCATGCCATGTTCCTTTTAGGAGAGCTTTTTGCAGATTTATATATATATATATATATATATATATATATATATATATATATATATATATATATATATATATATATATATATATATATATATTGCCGACCTTAAATATTTTAGGTCGGCAAAAAAAATGCCAACTTCGTTTCTATGTTTTGAGGTTAGACCTTTGTATCAAATTTTTTCTGCCAACCTCTAAAAGATTTAGAAGGTTGGCAGAAAAAATTTGATACAAATCTAAAAGATTTATATATATATATATATATATATATATATATATATATATATATATATATATATATATATATATATATATATATATATATATATATATATATATACATATATATATACCCTGTTATGCAGATTAGAACAGTATTTTTGTGCTATTAACACAAGAGAAATTTTACTGAGCTTGCAAGCTTTTACCTTTGACTACAAATAAAATGGGGTTTTATATCAGCTTTTTCCTTCTCCAAGGTAAATAGTCTAAAGTACCATGGATTAGTTATTATAAACTGATTTTTAACTTAAAAAAATCTTACAAAAATGTTAATAATTCTTTAAACATTTTAACAATATTAAAAACTACTAGCTTGAAAAAAAAAATTGTTTTATCACTATGGCAATTAAAAATTTATAATATAATATTGAATTTTTATAATATTAAAATAACATTTAAACTTAATACTAATACTAACTAATATTTAAACTTAATACTAACTTAATAATAGTTTTAATAAATTAAATCAAATGTTTTTAAAACTGCATTATATTTCATGAAGAATATGCTTATTTTATAAAATATTATATAAAATCAAATTCAAATATTTTAAACATACTTTAAGTATTAAAATTTAGTGTAGAGATCTAGTTACTTTCAGCCTTCAATTTTTTTTTTTTTTTCGAACTTTAATGGTTGAAATTTATATTAGATTTTATTGTCGCATTTTTCTTATTTTTAAGTTTGATCTATGAAATTTGTATGAATAAATGTTATTATAAAAAACTTTAAAGTGAATTAATTTCGTTTTAAGTATGCATAAAATTATATTTTATTAAACATTTGTTATTTAAAATTTTTAACATCTTTCACCTAAAAAACAGATGAACCTAATTTATAATACACGTAAAAATATTTTTTAATAATCTAAAAAATTTATTTATAATAATACTCAATAAGTACATTTTTTGTTTTTTTGATATTGTTATATAGTTAGCTTAATTGACTAGAACAAAGAAAAGAAATTAACTACACAAATTAACTCCTAAAAAAAACAATTTATTTTATAATACCAACATTTTTCTAACTTATAACTTTACTATTTACTTTTCTTAAAATTAATACTAAGATTATTTTTAAATTTCTGTAATATATAGTTAAATTTGAAATAGACCTAATCGATGTATAATTTACCTGAGGCGGCCATCTTGCAGAGTTGCAAACGTGCAATTTACCTCCGCGTTATAGAATATGAAATTTACGGAGAATATTGTATACCGCAAATAAAATATTTTTTATACGTTTTCCTGGTATAGCATCCTGTACCAATACCAGGTAAAATGCTTAGACAAATGCAGTATTTTTTTATATTTAAGATAGATAATTTCCAGATATAGAGAAAACTCCAAACATTTACTTGTTTACAGTTTTTTCAATTAAGGATGCTTTGCAAAAAACTGCGACGATTGCTCTAATTGTCGCAGTTTTTTGCAAAGCATCCTTAATTGAAAAAACTGTAAACATGTAAATGTTTGGGAAGAAAAAAGCCCTAAAATTTTGGCCATATCTGCCCCCAGGTATAATTTAACAGGGAAGGGGGAGGGAACAACCCCCTCCCCCAAAATAGTGATTTTGAAGTTATAGTTAGTTTTTTTACGAGTATAGTCGCCTTGTTGGATATTTGACACAATTCAGTCGGGTAAATTTTAGTTTTGAGGACCTTATTATTTTTTTTTTTTTTAAGAAACCAATTGGTACTTTTAAAGAAATCACCCCCTATCCTATTTTATTTGTAGAATAACCTCTGACTGCACCAAACCTAAGAGCCACAAGTTAATAAAAAAACTTTTTACTATTTTTACATAAATTAATATTCATCGATAAATTTTTAATTTGATACAATAATCTCATAACGTTTGAAAACTATGACTTCTTAAAGTTTAAACTCTCTTCAATTTGAGGGGGTTACACATTTAACAAGATTATAAATTTTGAACGCATAGATTAATGTATGAAATTTAAATGAATTCATTTTAAAATAGTAAATAACTTTAGCGTTTTTTTGTTTTCACCTTGATTTAAAGAAGGCTCCATACTAAACTCTTTGCTAGTTTTAATGCTTTTAAATTTTCATTTAAAATTGTAATAAACTTTTCTTTGTTTTGAATGTTTATTTTGGTTGGATTGCTTGTGGTAACCAAATAGTTGAGTTTTTTGAGAGATTAATTCCTAGTTTTTTTTTATAAATATTATGTTTTTGTCTAACATTTGATAATCAAAAATAGAATCATTGAATTTTTTTTTTTATTTTTTTTGTGGTTACTATTATTCCCTCCTCCTTTCTTACCAATGTCACTTATTGGGCTAGAACCAGCTTCGAATCTGCATTTCTTAGTTCTGAGCTAGAAATTTAACCACTACGCCACGGTTTCGTTTTTTGTCAATATTAAAATATATGGTAAACTATAGGTAATAATTTTCTTTTCAACGTTTGTGAAAATCAGTTTCGTTAGCTCATAGCCATTTTTATAAAAATTATGTGATAAATAGTACTTTGTGAATTATAAAAAGTTCTTTTTAATTTATCCATACACACATATATACGTATTATTTGTTCCTTTCCTTTTTCTTTTTTTTTTTTTTTATTGTATTGCGCCGTAAATCTAAATGGTTATTGAAGAATTTTAAATTATTTAAGGGTGTTCAAGTCAAAAGTTATATTATAACTGGAATGAGAACGAGGTTAAAGTAATTCATTTTTAAAAGAACAGTCTTTTAGTGACATATTTTTAAATTAGATAACACGTAATTTTCATAATTTACAGTTAACCAATTCACTTAAAGTTAAACTTCACTTTAAAAAAAACTCGTCAAAAACGTCATAAGCAATCAAAGCATTGCGAATAAAAGAAAGTTTAAAGAAAAATTGTAATTGATATATAGTGTTTGTTTATTGTCGTTTTTTTATATTTTTTATTTTTATTTATTTAATAATAATTTCTTCAGTATTTTGAAAATTTACTATAAAAAAAAGTAAATTTAATTTGAAAACTGAAAGGGGATAATACCTAATGAAAAGTGTCTTTCTTATTCCCTAATTTTTAAAATCGATATATATTATCTTATAAAAATGAAACAAAATTTTACAATCGACATTCAGCGTAACCGGTATTAATCGACATTACGGTAACTTCCGGTAACCGGTTCCGGTAACCGACGCATCCGGTATTGTGACATTTCGAAGCCATATTAAGAGCACAATGGCGTTTTTTTTGAATGTTTTTTTTTTTTTTTTTTTTTTGAAATTTTTGTTATTTTGAAATATTTTTGTATTTTTTTTTTACCGCATTTGCGTTTCTCAAAAAAAAAAAATGGTCCTCAGTTTCTAAGATATTTTAGGAATGTCAGATTTTGGATGGGAATTTAAAGAAGTTGCAATAAACGCTTGAAAAATTTTATGTATGTTAAAAAACAAAAAAGTAAGCAATGTATTTTTTTTATTAAAAAGTACCACTGTTGTACAAAACAGCTTCTGTTGCTTTATCAGAGTTCGTTTTTTTATAGTCTTAGTTTTAATCTAGATCAACCCATTTAGCGATTTCTTTAACAAGTCATCAATACAAATATCGTTATGTGAAAATATTGGTTTAATATGCTTTAAGTACTACTTTTGGAATACAAAATTTTGGATATAGGTTTGATGGTTTGCATGATATTGCATCATAAACTTGAAACACTGGGGAAAAGCAGATGTTGCTATTCTATATTTTCCAATAGTGGCCAAAAAAATGAAAAAATCAATTTCATCCCATAGGTTCTCATAGTTTTGACATATTGCTATTCCATAATCATTTTGAAGAAAATTTACCCATCAGTCAGTTAATTGTAAATATAATTAGCCCTTTTTACTGATATATTTTCCATTGGATAAATTAATGGAAATTATATTTAGGTAATAATTATTATCTTTGTAATGATATGGAGACATGCGTAGCTTTGAACAAACTCGCTGCAGACCATAATATTGGATATGGTTAAAGATATCCAATGTACTCTGCTTTCTTAATTATTTTTCCTGAATAAAAATTTATATCACAAACTTGCATATAAGTCTCCATCTCCAAACTATGTCAGGTACTAAAGTTTAAAATTCTTAACATATCACTTGAATACTTGTGCAGATTACTGCACCTCTTCAGAATACTGTTATTATTTATTATTACTTACAATTATTATTATTTTAAGTTCAAATACTAAACTAACTCCTCACCATTTTTTTTCACAATTTATATGCATTAAAAGATAAAAATAAATATAATTTAAAAAACGATATTTGAATTCGACAACCATTTTTAAAACTTTTTTAAGAAAATCAAGCATTTCGTTTTGTGGAGCTTCTCTATTCTCACAAAATAGTTTTTAAACAAATTGACTTTTCTCTTGAATGAAATTTCTTTTTAATGAAAAAGCTTGAAAAAATTATTTTGTTTCTAGATTATCCGCGTTTTTTTATCTTTTACTTTTTTTATTTTATGCAATAATATTTTAAATATTGTATTTTAAAATGATATATTGAAACGTGTAATAAAAAAAAGAAAAAAATAATAATAATAAAATAACTTTCTAAACTACTTTTAGGATTTGCAAGTTTTTTGTAATCTTTTAATTCTGATAGCACTCTTTCTTTTTGATCTTGTAGAGTTATCAATCTTTTTTCAGAAACATCAATACAACTTAATTGAGGAGTACATTCTGCAATGCCATGGACAACATAAAGAGGCAGCTTTGTAGACAATCGACTACTCGTAATAACTTTTTACCAACGTTTATCTTCTGAGACATTTTGTGCGCTTTCTCTAGACTTTATTAAATACTGTTCAAAAGCAACAGCTTATTTCTCACTGCTTCCAGCTCTTTTCTCACTGCTTCCAGCTCTTTTCTCGCTGCTTCCAGCTCTTTTATCATTGTTTCTAGCTTTTTTCTCACTGCTTCCAGTTCTTTTCTTACTGTTTCTAGTTCGTTTCTCACTGCTTCAATTTCAACAAGCCAGCAGTGAAAACGGAATATCAAAATCCGCTTTAATTTTCAAATAGTAAGTAGTTAGACTCAAGATGAGATATAATTTATAACAATTTATATATAGATAAGTTTAAGATATTATAATATAAGAATAAGATTAGAGATTATAAAGATAATAACTCAAGAAGTTTGTTAATTATAGATTAAAAAGCTAATAACAGTATAAATTTTGACTAGTAGTTAGTTTGAGGGCTTTAAGCAACATTCATGTTTTTAAATTTAGAACCTTAAATTTAAGGATTTTAAATTTTAATTTCTATTGTCGTTAAGTGGCAGATTTAAATTTTAAATTTAAATCTGACATTAAAATATGTATCGGTTAAGCACTTGTTATATAGTATAAAAAGTAATGAAGAAATGTAATAAATGAGAAGAGAGTTATAACGATTATGGTTCAAAAGAAAGTGGAATATTTTTTGTACCTACAGCTTTGAAAGTGTTTATAGAGCGAGAGAATGCAGTAACTCTAAAACTGAACCATTCAATATAATAAGCATTAAGGTCACCAATAGCAAATATATTGAATAAAGGATCAAGAAAAAGGGTTAACTTGATCAAAACAATATCCAAAAAAAAGAATAGATCTGATAAATTTCAACAAATGAAAAGTTATTTCTACAAATTAGTTGAAACATTTTAGAAGTAATGATGATTTTTATTAATATTATTGTTGTTAGAGAACTTGCTTAATTATAAGTTGTGTATGAAACGCTAAGCAATAAGGTTGCCTTATTCCTGTTAGCCTAAATTAAATTACATTACTTCAGGGGTGGTTATTATATAATCAATATTAGTTGATGTCTCAAGTATAAATATGGCTTACAATTTCTGTAAATATACCATTTTTATGATATTGAAAATTCAATTGCTTTTTTATATACCATATAATAGTTAAAATGGTTACACTTTTATAAAAATAAAGTTAATGACATTACTGCTAAGAGCCTCATCCTATTTTTTCAAATAACCACTCTTTTTTCATTTTGGGTAGTTCTTTAAAGAACAAGTTTAGGGGAAACTTTCTATGAATTTAGTTTTACTAAAATTGAAAAAAATTTAAGGAAGAATCAATTAAAAAATTATTTTCTAGAGGTTTTATAGAAATATATATATATATATATATATATATATATATATATATATATATATATATATATATATATATATATATATATATATATATATATATATATATATATATATATATATATATATATATATATTTAAATAATTTAAAATGTATTCTACAAAAAGAATGCTCAATGTTCTTAAAAGAACAGAGCAATTACAAATAAGTAGAAAATCACTTAGCAAAAATTTTTTCTCATTTAACACTGTGTTTCATCAATAAAGATTTTTGATTTTTGATGAGTCTTTATTGATGAAACAAAGTGTTAAATGAGAAAAAATTTTTGCTAAGTGATTTTCTACTAATATATATATATATATATATATATATATATATATATATATATATATATATATATATATATATATATATATATATATATATATATACATATATATATATATATATATATATATATATATATATATATATATATATATATATATATATATATATATATATATATATATATATATATATCTATAAAATGCAGCAAAACTAGTTTTTAAAGTCAGAACTTGGTTAGTCGATTAACCCATTGGTTGTAAACAATATTACTCCTCCACAAGACTAAAAAAATTAAAAAGCAAAATGTTGATTTTTTATTTATTAAATGCATTTTATTAATCATGACAATAACATGATGTTAAACATAAAATTATGTGCGCAGCATAAATGAAATGACAATAACATGATGCGCACATAATTTTATGTTATTGTCATGATTTATTAATCATGACAATAACATAAAATTATGTGCGCAGCATAAATGAAAGTGTTGCTGTAAGTTGCGATCTTTATTATTAGCTCATTATCGACAGCTAATTATCGACAGCTAATTATCAAACTTCACCTGTTAACAAACTTTTATGCGGTAAAAAAGCAAGTGTATTCGTTATTTTTTTTAGATAATTAGCATCAAATGTTATAACAATAAATAAATATCTAAACCTGGTTTAGGTTTTAAAAATAAACAGATCTGACTTCCATATCAAATCGGAGGAATATTTATTTCTCTGTTTATTTTTTTATTTAAACTTGGAGCGTCTCTTAATTTAAAATACTTCTTGATTGTTGTTATTGATTGCTAGACTCAAATTTGTACTTCTACTAAAATGTATCTTTTGTTTCACAAATAATAAGTCGTGCATAATTTTCTGCGCGCAAGACGAACTTCACGACAAAACTTCTCTTCTTCTAAAGTCCCATCACAGGTACAAGTCTTTAATTTTCTCCCAACGCGATGAGCAAAAAGTTTTTTCTCGACTTCTACGCATTTGTTTGCACATTCATAAGCACCAAATAATAAGTCTTTACAAACATCAAAATAGTCGTGAAATAGTTTTGAACAGACTTTGTTTTCTGTACATGAACGTTGTACTTCTACGCAACCATTTTTTTTATTAACTGTTTTACCGCTCAAGCAACTGTGGTATCTTGATCTTATTATAATACAAGATGTATCGTTATGACAACTACACCTCGACATTTTCACTCCTGTTTCAGACAACCAAAACTTTTTAAGTACTGCCTTGCAATTTTCTGTGCACTCTCCGCGCGTTCCTTTGTGCAACTTTTTACAATTGGTGTACACATTAGTTATGTTGGAAAGACAATCATTTGAGAGTACACAATTTCTTACAGTTGGTGACGTTTCTTTAAGACATTGCCCGTTATAAATACAATTTCGTAAGTTAAAAAGTTCATCGCACTTAAATTCTTTTTTAATGCTTGCTTTGCTAACTAGGATACAGTAAAAAATTAAAAGAGAGTTAACAGCATTACTAAAAATGCTCATTTTCACATATACTTTAATACTCGTTTACTCCAATTCATATGCAGGTTTTTCATCGCCACACAAGATGTTTTTGAACAGTCAAGTCATAACATTTCAAATATTTATTATTGTTTACTCGTGAGGTTGTATATAGTTATTTTGAATCTTATTATTTAGTTGTTTATTGTAATGATAGTTGTATGATCTTCTCAAAATTTATTGATGTTATATAAACTTTCTAATTATAAACAATATTTACAAACATAAATATTAGTTTGTGAAACTTGATCTTTGATTCATTTTAGTACTCAAAAAATTTTATTTAATAAAATTAGCATGCTTAAATAGTTTAATTACCCATTTCTTAGAATACGCAATGCGCGTGCATATTGTTAAATAAAAGATTTTAAAAGAATTTAAAAACTATTTTTTCCCAAAATACTATCAACTCCTACAATATTAACTTTATTTTTTTTTAATTTATTTTATACTTTAAAATTTTTTTTATTGTAGGCTTTTCTATACAAATTTTTTATATTATCTCATTATTTTTTCAAATTAATTTTTTACACTACCTATATATTTTTAAAATTATTTATATACAGATTAGGCAACAATAGAATTTTATCTAACATAATATTTTTTTCCTCACAATATAAAATTCATATTTACTCTACCCCCACGCTTTAACTCGTTATTCATTATTCACACCAGGTTTTTAACTAATACTTATTTTTAACATATCGGGCCAAATGTGTGTTAAAAAGAGGCATTTCATTATATATTTATTTTTGTACTTATAAATTAAGTTTTTACACAATTGTATGAAAACTAATATTATTTCATACTTTGTCACCATTTGTTAAAGATTAGGGCTTGTATTTGTTTTCTTACGTTTTTATATACCAAGTATACTTGGTATATAAAAACTTTGAAGTACAATAAGATCGGATGCATATTAGATTTTTATTGCATTATATACTCTAAATAAAACAACAAAAAAAATCTTTTTTTCATCCGATCTTATTGCATTTGTAACATGTTCACTACAGTTAATTAAACGTATAATTTTAGACAAATATTGAAACAATATTAGGATATTTTTGTAAAATGATATTCGATAACTTAAATATCATCAGCATTTAAATTTTTTTAACTTTAGTAATCGGAAGGTTTAATAGCTTTAAAATTTTTTGGCATATTTCCAAATAGTTTTAATGCAAAAACGTAATCTTGTGGTTCTATTTTTAACATTTTTTTGAACACATTGGAGTTTTAAAGTTCTTTAAAAGTGAAAAAGTTTTTCTTTGAAATTGAAAATTTTTAAATTAAGAGGGTTGGAATTGAGTTGTGAAATTCAAACTTTTTGAGATGACTGAGAAAAAGTTATGAGTATGAAAATTGTTTTAAAATATAAACATATTTGGGGAAAGACGCCTATGATGGCATAGCGCCTATGATGGCATACTAGTCATATTTTCATAAATATTGGTTATGGAGAAAAAGTGATTAAACCAACATGTCTGCTGACTTTATATTAGTTTTAGTAAAAATATGTCCATTATGCACAAATACTGCTTTATAATCAAGAAAAATTGATTTTGGAATGTACTTTTGTATTTTAAATCCCTTTAAATATTTAATATTGTGGTTTTATTATTAACTGTGCAGAAATAAAATTTGTATGCATTTTATTTCCAAGTTTTGCGCATTTAGTGGAATACTTACTTTAATTTTATATTATAGGGCAGACATAGCTTGTTTAAATGAAAATGGTGACTTCTTTCTATGATGGCATACTGACGAGTTAGTTATGTTGCAATATTGGGGAATGGAGAAAACCTTTTTTTTTTTCATAAAAACCACATACTTGTTATTGAAGTAAAAAGAAATTTTTACTTCACTAAAAAATTTATGGTTCAAAAAACACATAAAACGCAATATCTCTTATGCGCATGCGCAAAATTTGACACTGCTGCTGTGTAGCAAGAATGAGTTAATTAGGATGATTACGTGTAGTTTCTGGCATTTCTGAGGGAAGACTCTTAGGTCAAATGAAACTGTCAATTTACCTTTGATGCTAACCAACCCCATCCTCCCCTATGCCATCATGGAAGCAGTAGTTGCCTATGATGGCATACTTGTACTTTGTTTTTAAAAATAAAATAACTAATAAAAAAATACAACTTATGAAAATCTATGTAATACAATCGTTAAACCTATGTATTTAGGGGCTTGATAAGACAAATGTCTTCTTCTTACCCCTGCTATTAGTATTTACGTATGTTTTATGTTATGAATAAATTTATGTGTTATGTGGCAAAAAAAAAATAAATAAATAAAAAAAAAAAAAATGTTATGATTTAAATTTAAGTTTTAACAAAAAATAAAAATTCAACTCTAACAGAACTAAAAACAACTTTAGAATATTTGTTTGATTAAATACTTAGTTATGAATTAGGAAGTGGTTTAATTTCCGGTGTCAATTTATTAAACATTGTATGCAATTTGTTACATTGCAGAAAAGTTGATTTATTCGAACGCTCTAACAAGTAAATTATTTCTTTACATTTTTTTTATCTTTAGATTTTGTTTTAATTTTTTTAAATTTACCATTAAAAATTAGTTAACAAACAAGAATTACAATGCTTTCTATAATATATATGATGATGCCCCAAATTTATTTCATATTTTTTATTTTAATCTTTTTTATTATAACCGTGGTTTAGTTATTTAAATCATTTGCAATAAAAGTGACGTCAAGTGTTTCGACTAATTTTGATATTACGTATAGCTATCAAAGGTAGGGATGGCTCTTTTACTAATTTTATCTAAAAATATTTGGATGCTACCCATAGATGCAAACCTTGACTAAGTCACTGTTCGTTAGAGCACGCTTTTTCTACAATTTCTTTTCTTTATATTTACCTTTTCAATCAAATATTTTGTTATGGTAATATGACGCAATAAAACATTTTTGGTATCCGCAAGGACATCGACTGCTAAAATAGTTTTAAAAAAGTTATAAGTTATTTAAACTATCTGGTTTAGTCTATATTATAAAATAAGTGTTTATCAGATATAATCTTTTATTGTATTTTATCAAATATAATCTATTTGAAAAAAGATGGTAAAGAAAGTCGGTCAATCTTCTCTTTTAGGTTGTGGGCACCCTAATAACTTTCTTTTTGTTGCGTTGGTGTCCGACCCGCACAAGGAAGATTAGAAAAATAAAATCTAATTTAATAAAAATAGTGCTTTCGAAGTTTGGCTTTACAAGTTGTTTGTCGGTTATCAGTTGTCCCAGAATATTGTGATTGATTTTTCACTACCTTTCAGACTATGAAACATTCAGCATTTATGGAAATTTGATAAATGTACATGTTAAACTTGTTTTCAGAGTCAACCGAAGAACTCCACATTTTTGTATCTCTTTTTTCTTTGGTTTTACTTTATCTTTCAGACTTGATTGAACTCTGACATTTATATTGTTCCAATGAACATGCATGTTAAGTTTGTTTCCTGGACAAAGAGAGCCGTACCCTAACTTTTTTTCTCAAATATACATATTTTTTAAGCTATAAACTTTTAGAAAGAAAGACTTTTTACAAAAAAGCTTTAAAGAAGGCATTTTTTTGATTCACTTGTTTTAGTAATAATTTTTTTGTCGAAAGGAAATAGATTTAAGGCCTTGATAAAAGTTTACCGTAAGGGGGCCGAGCATATTTGTAGTTATGTTGCTTCTTTTTGCTTCTCTTATTCAGCGTGGTCGTTGTTAACAACCACTCTAACAGAAATGAAAATTTTTTTTTTTTTTATTAATAGCTATTGATAAAACTGTTGTTTTGAATGAAATAATTTCAATTATTGCAAACAACAATTATTCCAGTTAGTCATTTTAAGAAATAACGGTCTTTTATTAAAAGACCGTTTAATGTTATATATAAGAACAATAACCAGACGATCTTTTATTAAAAGACCTGTTAAAATTTAGTTTTTAATTTATTTTAAAAGTTTTAAAACAAATTAAAAACTAAATTTTAACACTTTTAATTTATTTGCATTTATTGCCATTTTCTGTTTATGCCCACATCAAAACTATGGAACCACTCTTGTCAACATCTTAGCACAATTACGAAACGATATTGACGCGCCAGTTCTACAATAACAGGTTCTACAATAAAAGGTTGATAAAATTTTTTTTTTCGGAAAACGAACCATTGGTTTAAGATATAAGATATACAATTACATATATAAGATATACAAAGTAAATATCAAAGACAAAGGCTTATAATAATTTTGATATGTAATGAAATAAATATAAAATGATGACATCACAAAATAAATATTTTACGATATCATCATAAAATAAATATTTTAAGACAATATCATAAGTCAGATTTCTCGTCGAGTACTTTGATACTAGACGTGTAGTAGACAAAAGAAAATTAGTTCACTTTGTAATCGATATATTTATTATTTAAAAAAATTTTTTTTGATGAAAATTATTTTTATTATTTTTTTTTTTAAATTTATTAAAAAAACTTTTTTTTATATAACTAATATTTTCTGAACTAGCATTTTAAACTCACCACCCTAATTCCTATCCCTCTAATAGGGGTGTCATTTTTCTTTATAGTTTAAATGATTTTTTAACAAAACTTGGCTAAATTACTTTGTTTAAGAAAAAAAAGGAAAACTTTTTTACAAAAATTTTCCTCATTAAAAAAATGTTTCGAAACACACACACGCGTTCACACATGTGCAAACACACATGCAGTTAGTATGAATAAAACGTTACTTTTATCACAAACAAAAAACCCTTTCATGAAAAACTTATTTATGAATATCTGTTTGGAAATATTTCTGTATTGATCTTTCTAAAACACAAACAACAAGTAGAACAACAGTTAAAAGAAGCTGCGTACAAATAACCTGTGCGTAGTAATAGTCTATGCGGTAGTGGTGTAATGGTAAAGCCCACCTTAAAAGGGAAAAGTTCCGAGTTCGATTCCCACCACGTTCCTGGTATTACCACGGTCATCTTATTTTTCCGCGCAGCGACCTGGTTCAAAAGATTCGTGTTTCGGAGTTATAGAATTGAGAGAGGGTTATAACCACAACTAAAGTAGCCTCCTCGACTGTAGAGGCCTTCTGGGCCTTGGGGAGATCAATTAATATGAAAAAAAAATCTGTATTTTTTGTTTTTATGATATAATTATATTATTGAAATAAAATACGCTTTAGATGTAATGCAAACGCATAGAAATTCGATACATTTAGATGTAATGCAAACGCATAGAGATTCGATACATAGGTAAAACAAACACTTTTAATACATACGCAACTTTTGTTTTTTATGTGGTTTTAACAAATGTTTTTTGAGTAAAAAAAACAAATTACATAGCTTATATCCAATAAACCTAAAGTAGAATAAAAAAAAATAAAAAAGCAAAATATGATATATTTAACTCAATACATAAGTTACAATGAAGTATATTAGAAATAAGTAAATGGCTCTAACGGAGTTAATGTTGAGACATCGAGACCCAATCTAATAATAAAAAAAAAATTTGATTAGAAATAAAATTAAACGAGATTTACAAATTTCAAATTATTAAACTTAAATTTAACAGTAAATAACACGGTAAATATTGTTATATAAAACTTGAATTTATATATATATATATATATATATATATATATATATATATATATATATATATATATATATATATATATATATATATATATATATATAATTTTTAAAAATGCAAAAGTAGTAAAAAAAGCAACGAAAAAAAATGTACTTGTTTATTAATAAAAATAAATAAATAAAATATAATATAAAAAACATATATACAATATAAATATATATGTTTACCGTCGTCCGTTAGCCATAATTAAAGCATCACTAATTAATCTGTACTCCCTATAAAGAAAATGAAAAGCATAAAAAACACAGAAAAAATAATTTTCAATCTATTTTTTTAGTAAGAAGTGAGATCATAAAACAACTTCTTTTAGAATTATATAAAAAAATGTAAATTGTAAAAATAAGAAATTTAACGGTTATAAACTTGCTTTGTATTTTCTGTGCAATAATTAATTGCCATTTTAAAATTAACGTCAAAAAGCGTTACATCTGCTTTATTTTTTAGCAAAACTTCAACCAAATCCTTTTTTTTTGTTAGCACAGCAAGCATGAGGGGTGTTCTGTAAAATTATATTTTAAATCATTTTAAATTTTTATGACGTAATGGTTTTCATAAAAATCAAACACAACTAGAAGTACAAATTCTATAAAAGTATTTTATTATAATTTCAGAAAATATTACCTTTCATATAAATCTAGACTATTTACATCTTCATTTTCTAGCAACATTTCAGCTACTTTGATCACGGAGATGTCTTTTCTTGCATAACATAGCTTATGCAAATAATTTAAAGTCTCTGCTTTGCGTGTCCTTTCTTTTAAACGGTCGTACATACTTTTTATTACCTCTATTTCTTGATCGCCGTACTTCTGCATAATATAACCAAATGCAGCCCGAATTATATTGTTCTTGATGTAGGTGTTCTTCATCAAAACTTTTACGCATTGTAATGCTCGAATTTCAATAGCCTAAAATATTTACAAATTTGATTAAACAAATTCTAAAAACTTATAATAAAACACGAAAAAAATAAAAATCAACAAAACAGTATATAGGACTGGCAAACCGGTCCGGGCAGGTCTACCACTGCCTGCATGGGCCCCTTGAATTAGTTTTAAAAATATATTTACACTTGGGAAAAAAGATAAAAATTTAGGCTTTTGACTTGGTTGTCTTCGTTTTTATTTAACTTTAGTTTTGAATCCCGCTAAAATTAAATTGTATTTCAGTCGAAAACTAGACCTGATTGAGTGGCCTAGTTAGTTAAAAATTTCGAAAAATTATTTACGGGACAGCTAATTTAAAATATAAAATAGCTGCCCCGTAGATAATTTTCCGAAATCTGATAACTTGTTTCCTACCGCTCAAGTTTGTATGTATGTACATATGCATGCATGCATGCATGCATGTATGTATGTATGTATGTATGTATGTATGTATGTATGTATGTATGTATGTATGTATGTATGTATGTATGTATGTATGTATGTATGTATGTACCATTTTAAAATTGCTGTAAAATACAATACTATACCTTGAATAACAACGTCTTTCCAAAACTATGACGCTTATTGATATTGTTTTTTTCAAAAATTGTGCAGCCCGATGATGCACCAAATTGTAATAATCTATAAATAAAGCATTTTTATTGACTATTTTTATATCTTAACAATATTAATCATGATTTCTGCATCAAACTTTTTTTACAAACTGATAAAATTAGAAATCAGTCAGATTTAAACTTTTGAAACAATAATAACTTTATAAATTATCATTATGGCTTTAAGATATTTATTTCAACCATATAAAATAATTATATTTCTTATGGAGTTAAAAATTTTCAATTTAATTTATATTTTAAAAATATATTCAGAATATTATAAAATCGATGTTGAGTAATTTTGTTTACTTTTTTCGCTTCCTAAATTGATTACATAATTTTTTATAATAATTTTTTTTCAAAATGACCGTAAATGAATTTATTTAATTTTCATGCATAAGTTGATAAATAATACAATAAAATACCTGAAAATCCTCGGCAAAGTATATTCTTGAGGCAATTTATTGGAATTACTTTCACAAACTACATTTATTTGAGTTTTTTTTAAAAACTCATGTTTTGCCTTAATCAGGACGACTTTTTGGTCATCATCTTTTTGAATTGATTCTAAATGAACTTTGCTTGATGTATTTTCACCAGCTTCGCTTGAAATATTTTCACCAGCTTTGTTTAATATATTTTCACCACCATGGCTTAAAATATTTTCACGGATGGGTCTGCATGAAACCAATTTAATATTTTTAGAAGAATATTTTTCTTCGCTCAGAAGTGTTGGAATTTCCTTATAAGATTCTAAATCGAAATTTTTCTTTTTTAACCAAATTAATTTTGATAAAAAAGACTTTTCTTCGACTAAAGAGTACGTTACTTTTGAAGAACGCAAAAGTTTTATTATTTTCATGTCAAACATTTAAAAAGTTTTCCGAAAACTAAAATTTTAAAATCTATGACTTTTTTAAAACTTAAAATTTGACGTCACTTAAAAAATAATCAATATACAGTGACTTCAATTTTCGTTATGTAATGACGTAACTTTCAAAATAAAAAATGAAATAAAAATAAAAACTCTAACAACTAACAACTATAACAACAACAACAATAAAAACAACAACAAAATCTCCGGTAACATTTCAAAATAAAAATAAGAATTTTTTGGTTTATTAATCAATACAAACTCGTCATATCTGTAATGAAATCGTTAACAAAGTGTAGTATTTAGTAAAAACCCACAAATTTTGTCATCGTTATTTAAAGAACGCGGGAAATTTGCAGAAGACCGATGGTTTAGGCACCACTTTACAGTATTATATATTTTTTGCATACTATCCCTACAATAAATTCTATATTTATATACAAAATAATATCCTCAGTTTATTGTCAGTTTCGATAACATAAAAATAAAAAGAATCTAAGAAAAATAGAAAAAAAAATGCAAAAAAAATGCAAAAAAAAAAAAGCTAATCATAAAGAAACATTTTATTGTGATACTATAAATATGTTTCCAACTCATTTATTATATTGTCAGTTTATTGTTGGCTTATCAGTTTATTTTCAGTTTAAGGTGATAATAAACTGATAAACTAACCTAATGTCGATACATGATTTACTATATTGAAAATATAGTAGGTATAAATAAACTTGACAATTGTAGGTAGAATTTTCTTCTATGTTCTTCTTTTTCTTCTTCTATTTCTTCTTTTTTTGAATTTATAGATTATGATTAAAGTTTTTTTATAGTTTTCATAAGTTTTACGTTTTTTGAATAATAAAAGTTAATAAATTTATCTGTGTTTAAGATGAGAGTTTTTTAATATGTTTTTAGAGACTCAGGTTATTTGATTTTGCAACCACGATACATTAAGGACCGCGATATGAAATGTGGTTGGTTTCCTTCTCCTCTATCGTATCTATTTTTGCTATTATGAAAGAAGTTTTTTTGAGAAATGCAAAGGAACAAGTTTATATTTTAGCACAAACATCAAATTTTGAAATATGTTAATTAGAAATATGTTAAATATTTTCAAAGTGGCTCAGCATGTGAGAATTTATCTTGATTATAATATATTCTTGTGACTAATTTGGAATTGTGTGACTAATTTGGAATTATGAGTACTCGCCTAGTTCAATACCGAAATCCACTATTTGGCTATGAAAATTAGTTTCATTAGAAAATGCAATTATACATTTGTTGCTTTTGGTGATTTTTTTTATAACTTCTTTCTACTTTATGTAATAATAATAAATTAATAACCATAAATAAATTATACGAAATATAAAATTACTCATAAAAAAAATATATAAAAAGAACTAAAAGCTTACATCCTCGATTTCTAACTTTTTGGTATCACGAACAATATTTTGGGTCCACAGGGCAATTATCTCTTGTTACCTCGAACCTTTTAACAGATTTTTTTAAGAAATGTTTTACAAACATTTAATTTTTTAAAATTGCAATTTTTGAAGAGTTTTGCTATAAAATTATTTTAAAATTCGATTTTTAAATTCGATTTTTTTTGAATCGAATTTCTGAAAAGTATTCTTTTAGAAGATTAATTTATTGTTTTTGTCAAACGCAAAACATGCCGCTCGATAAACAAAAACATACAAACAATTCTATAATAGAAAAATGCAAGGCATTAAAAGATCTGGACAAAGGGATGTCTAACAAAGAGGTTGCCCAAAATTATGGTGTCCTTACACAATATTAACGTGGTTTAAAAATAGAAGCAAATTATTAGCCTTATTGGAAAAAATGGCACAAAATTTAAACGGAAAAAACTTCGTAGTGGTAATTTCGAAAATGTGGACAAGACCATATTTACGTGGTTCGTCGTATAAAGAAGTCAACAAGTACCAGTTGATGGCACCATACTGAAAGAAAAGGCACTAAAACTAGCACTAAAACTGGTTGAATTTCAAAGGTCAGTTAAACTTCAGTCAAAGGTTGTTTAACTTAAATATAAACAGATACACATGTAGCAGCATTGAATTTTTCAATCGCGTTATTAAAATTCAATTATTCTGCTCCTATTTTTAGGAACGACGTAAAATAATTTCAGGCGAAAGTGCCGCCGTGAAAAAATGATATGACTACTTCATGAAATAAAACTACACTTCCAATATTGCTTTCAAATTACTAACTTAAAAACATTTTTAATGGCGATGAGTTTTGACTATTTTACTAGTGCCGACCAAACAAAACGTACCATTTATCACGAGAATAATGTTTCTGGGAAAAAAATGTAAAGTCCGACTAACAGGTATGACAGCTGGGAGTGCAACGGGAGAAAAGTTACCTATGTTTGTTATTGAAACATTTAAAACCCCACGATATTTTAAGCACATTAAAAAATTTTCGTGCGCATATAAATATCACCTAAATATTTAAGTGACCGGAGGCCTTTTTACAGAATGAATAAAGAAGCTTGAATCGCCTTTTCGTGTTCAGGGCAGGAAAGTAACACTCCTGGTGGATGACTGTTTTACCCATTCACATATTGAAGAGTTAAGTAACATCATTTTATGATATTTTTTCCCTCTAACATCACATCTGTCCTTCATTCCAGGAATCAAGGTGTAATACGCCTTTAAGCTTCTTATCGTCACAAAATAGTGCGTTTGTGTATCAAGGCTGTCGATAATAACAAACCCCTGCGAAAATTTTTTTTATACTTCTAGCAATGAAAGATCTTGTTTCTTTATGAAATACTGTGTTAAAGGACACTTTCTTTAATAATCTGCTTTAATAAAGCTTGTATTAGCAAAACAAGAGTATTGTAGAAGCTAATGATGATCATTCTTTTAAATCTTTGACAGAAGAGTTTGACCATTTGCGGTCAAACTCTTTTGAAAAGGTGGATAATTTGAAGCAATACCAGATAACAGATTTTCTCCAAATATTGCTGTTTTTTTTTTTGTTAATGATTTTTATCATTAAAATAACTTGTTTCTTAATGAACGATTTTACTTATTTTCAACCTCTTTCTTGGTATCTCGAAATCCCCTTAGTGTTCGAGATATCGAGAGTTGAATGTATTTAAATTATTTAAACTAAATTTGTTATCTTAAAAAAAAAACGTTAATGGTTTGCATTTGTTATTGCGTTTGTTTAATTTTGATTCAAAATATTATGCGCACTGCAATGGTTTGATTATTTTGAGATTTTAATATTATATAGAAGCGGATAAATATGCGCAATTTACTAACCAAAAAGTTCAGAAAAACTATGGGTCTAAAACAGTGACGGATCCAAAAGAGGGATAGGAGATATGATTCCACCCCTCCCCACCCCCTACACACCAGAATTTATAAAAAATTTGGATATCAAGGTTCAAAGTTGAACACCATTTAGTAAGCAAACCGTACCTTATTTTTAAAACTAAATAAAGCCTTGAATAAATTGTACTAATCTTCATTCTTTATCTAATAATCTTATAAGATAAGAATTCACTTTGCAAAGACATTGCAATGGAGGCAATGTTTGCAAACACTGCTTCCATTGCGATGTTTAATAAATTTGTTTAATCGCAAAATATAAAAATAAAAAGTTTTATGAAGAAAAAAAAAATCAAAAAGCATTTTTAATAATTAGACTATAAAAAAGGTGGAAAAACAAGAATATAGGATTTAAATAAATAAATGAAAAAAATAAACAAAACAAATAAAAATAAAGTTAAAATTAAAAAAATTTCGAAAATGGAAAATAATAAAAAAGAACTCAATTTTTTCTACTACCAAAATTTTATGGAAAGAAACAAAAAAACAATTTTAATTAATTTTTGTACATTCTTTATATGTCGTGTATATAAATAATTTTAAATTTATTTATTTTTTTTCATTTTTCTCTGATCTAATTGTTGTTGCTTCTTCTATATATTGCTAATTACTTTTGTTTTTTTAAATATATATACCCAGTGGGCACGCGTCCGCAGGACGTCTCACGGACGTCCAGACGTCCGTCACACGTCTGATTGATGACATATGCCCACTGGGTAACGTATAATATAGTTAATTAATTAATTTAACCAAAAAATTAAAGATTACAAAATTATTTATAATTCAGAAAACTAGGTTCGGTATCATTCGCAAAGTTAAAAACTAGTCAATAAAATACCTTAATAAAATAAACAAGTAAAATTTAAAAAAATATTATAAGACAAGGAAATAATAAAGAAAGTAAACAACAAGGGCAGAATATGACGAAGCCCTAAAAAGAAATGGGTTCAAAGATTTAAGCTTCAAATACAATCCTAAAATTGATACCATCTAACCCCCAATCGTAAAAGAAAAAGAAATATAATCTGGTTTAACCCACCATACAATAAAAACGTTCTCACAAATATAGGCAAAACCTTCTTACAATTAATCGACAAACACATTCCAAAACCAAATCCGCTTCATAAACTATTTAACCGTAATACAACAAAAGTCAGCTACAGCTGTACAAGCAACATAGCAAAATTATAAAGAACCACAACAATAAAATTATTTCGATGAACTCAACGGCTACTTTAGCTTGCAATTGTGAACTAAGCAAAATCTGCCCTATAAACGGAAATTGCATAAAAACAAATGTAATTTATAAGTGCATTGCATCGTTTCCAAACACACCCGACAAAACATAGATTGGTTCAACAGAGGGCATGTGGAAAACTAGATAGGCGAATCGCAAGCAATCCTTCAAAAATAAAAAACTCACAAACGCAACCACGCTTTCAAAATATCTACCGTAAAAACCCCTAATTCCGGATGGTTTAGGATTTAAATTGTCATAACAAGCTCAATATAAAGCATTTTGAAATAATTTTTTTAAATAAATAAACTTCATAACAAGACAAATCAAACAATATAAAAAATATTATTTTTGCAATATAAATCTATCTTTTATTTTATTTTTAAAAAATATTGTTTTTATCCGGAATTAGGTGTTTATGTTCCAAATTCCGGA
Source organism: Hydra vulgaris (assembly GCF_022113875.1). NCBI lineage: Eukaryota > Metazoa > Cnidaria > Hydrozoa > Anthoathecata > Hydridae > Hydra > Hydra vulgaris. The sequence continues at coordinate 8,966,230 of NC_061162.1, forward strand.
TGCGTATAAAATACAGAAAAACGCATACACAAATAATACTAACATTAAAATAATTATTTTAATCCATTAAAAAAATGAAATCGTTTTATAAAAAAAGAATATATATTATTTTATACACATTTGTTACAAATAAATTCCATGGTTGGACGATAATCAAAGACACATTCAATGCATGACCAATTTGAACACTGCTCACACGCAAGCCATTGGTTATCTAAGTTATTTGTCCAATTAATTTCGCAAGAATAACATAGAAGATCATTAGATACTAAAATGTTATTTCAAGCTTGAGGAAAATGATGGTCTTCTAATCGATTCTTTGTCTTTACCTAATTTTTTACCTGGTATTTTAGACGACTTTGTCTCAACTTTTTTTTTCCTTCTCTTTTCTGTGCATTTTTTGCTTTTTGAGTAGCAGTGGAAATCTTTTTTTGTTCTCTAGTAAATTTCTTTGCAGCTTGTTCATCTAATTTTTGTTTTTTTGATGCTTGTTCAGCTTTATCGTAAGCTATGGCATCCGCCGAAGTCATATTATAATTAGCTGGTCGCTTTACTCTCTCACTTCTTTGAACTCTTTTATTTAGAGTTGGTGTCAATTGATCTCGAAACATATTTAACACTGATTTGTTTATAGCATTATTCAAAGTAGCAAAGCTTTTAAGCAAAAATTCACGATTTGACATTCTTGACGGTGTGTTAGGTGTATTGGTAGCATTTCCCATAACTAATGGACTAGATACTGTTGAAGAATCAAATAATTTTTCAATATTGTTGCTTTCGACAGCTTGAAACACAGCACCAACGGATTTTTATTTTGAAGAAATTTGCGAACGATCGATTGGAAATATACCAGTATTTTTGAAACCACTCCGTGCATTTTCAGGTTGAGATCCTTAAACATAGCCGGAAAATGTCGATTAGCCAGGCTTTGAAAGTGATTTTTAGTCAAATAACTTTCGACAATTCTCTTTCATGCGCCTTTTACTGTTTTAAAAACGCCAACATCTAGTGGCTGTAAAAAATGGCTGGTATGAGCCGGCAAAACGCCAAAGTAAAAGTATAATTTTCTAAAGCTTTTTTTTCAACTCTAAGCTCATACGTGAATCATGGCCATCAAGTATTAGAACTTTAAATCCTAAAAGTGAGGCAAAAAAACTGTTTCAAACCACGACAAAAATGTTCCGATTGCATCCAGCCTGAACTACTACTGTTATAATAAACATTCTGGGCACCGCCTTTTCACCAGTCTTTCATAACATGTTTGCCTTTATAAATTATTTGATGAGGTAAATAATTACCGAATGCGTCACAACAAGTCAAGATCATTTGCTTTTCATTCGATGGTGCTAGCTTTTTAGGGTTTTTGTTTCTTTTCTACAAATAATTTTGACTTTGCCTTGATCAAATTGCAAACCAGACTCATTACAGTTAAATATTTGAAACGGCTTATCGCCTAAATTATGTTCATTATATGCTATTGCTAATTGCTCAAACCAATTATCAATTATAGCTGGTTGTGTGGCCACAGTTTTAACAGTTTGCATACTGCTTACTTTCCTTGGGCAAATTTCTTACGATATTTATTCATAAAACCATTTTCTAGTCGGTTTGCCGTCTTTGAATAGACTACGTTGGTTTCATTCTTTTAAATAGTTTTCAACAACAATAAACACGTCTTTTCTATTCAAGCCGAAGCCTATATCACTCATAAATTTTAATAAATCAACAATAATAGCTTTAGTGATGTTGCTCATCTTTCTTGGCGCTCCTCGATTATTAGATGATCCTTTAGTTCTGTCAAAAAGTTTAGATTTTGCCACATTATAACACTTAGCAGCTTGTACGTATGACATTTTTTTTTTTTCAGTAATAGCTTGAATAGCTAGCTGGATTCGACTCTCGCTTTTCTATTTGTTTAAAATAATCCATATTCTTTAATACAGTAATACAATTAACACAAATGCGTTAACTTTATGGATGCTAAAAAAAATAGCTGTATCTGGATTAGTGTCAATTATTTTTTTCCCTTAAATTATGTGCATGAAAGTGATAAAAAATAAAATAGCCAAATTGTAATTAACTGAATCCGGGACTCAAAAGTATATTTGTTTATTGCTGCTGGCTAATTTGTTTATTATTTTTTTTAGATACATGAAATAATAATTACCTCTATCCGGAATTAGGTGTCTTTTTTTTTGGCTGGTAGCAAATTTGTTTTTCATTTTTTTCAATTATTTCAAAAGGTATTTTAATTATTTTTGGCTAAAATAATCAGCATAAAATTCTGCACAAAATAGTGTTTTTACTTTTTTAATTTTTTTGTTGCAAGTCAAAGTTTTTTTTTTCCTTTTTTTTGTTTTTTTAGTTATGAGAGATTTCAAATTGAAATCTTTCATGATTGCATTAGTTTATATAATTTTTGTTTTATATTTTTCGATTTGTCTGGTAAAGATGTTTATTAATTAAAAAAAAATTATTCATGAATTCATTATATTAAGGGAGTTATGAAAATTTTTACTAAAACCATCCGGAATTAGGTTATATCCGGAATTAGGGGTTTTTACGGTATGGGATACACAAAATAAATCAAAAACAACACCCAATTTAAAATGGTCCATCATAAAATATGCCCCCGCCTACAACAACATAACCAAAAAATGCCTGTTATGCTTATACGAAAAACTAATTATTTTATTGTATAAATATCCTCAAGAGTTATTAAACAAAAAAAATGAACTAATATCTAAATGTCGCCATGAGAACAAGTTTTTGCTGGACAACCACAAACCAAAAGATTAGATTTTTTAAACTCATTTTCTTTTGTACAGATTTATTATTTTTTCACGAGAAAAAAAATATAAAAAACAACATATTTACACCTGATGATTGCATTTAGCATGAAACTTATAGTTGTAAAAAATATGTAGTTTTATTTATAAATAATATATATATATATATATATATATATATATATATATATATATATATATATATATATATAGCAAAAAATAATGAAAGAAAGATGAACTGTATTATTTTTGTAGTACATAGAGAGATTAGAGGGACTAGTACTGTACTTCTTCGTGTTGATCTCCATGAGCCTCGTTGCCAGACAGTAATACAATATTAAAACCCTGGCGCCAGCGGTAAAAGAAAAATGTATTAAAGCTTTATCATATTAAAAAAGACAAAAACTTTTGTGTGTTTTTTCTACTGTCTATTCTGAGTTTAATAAAAAGAAGACAGGCAATATTGTTAAATCGAGGTCTTAAACTTGTTTTAAGGCTAATTTGACAATTCAAAACAATAAAGGCTGTTACAGCATCTTCGCATGGTCTGCATCAATGGATATTGTTGTTACAACAAATATAATTTCTATTACTAAAGTAAAATATAAAACTACGATTACAAAATAAAATCTTTTACTATAAAACAAAGCCTAAACCAAGATTTCTTGGTTCATGCTAAAAACATAGTGTTTGGTTTTATTGTTTTTTATAGCATAACTTTGTATTGGGTAAAATTGGATTAAAACCTGAATACAAGGTTTTAATCCTCGGAACATCAAACGTATTCACGTACTATGAAAAACTCTCTTTTTTTCCTTCTTTTTTCTTAACCAATGCCGCAATTATAAAAAAAGTATTTTTTATGAGACTAACGTTGGCTATTTTTCCAATAACTTTTTTTGTTTGAAATTTTGTAACTTTGTTGTAAACTCTTATGATACTTGAAAAGCCCGCCCTTTATATGTGAATAGCCCGCCCTTTATATGCGAATAGCCCATCCTTTTTACAGTGCTCCCAGTTTATTTGATTATTGTAATAATTTAGTTGATTATTAAAACATTCAGGATGTATAATCATCGCTGTTACATTATTAAAAGACAAAATTTTTATTAAAATTTGTAATATAATATATAGGTAAATATTTCCTTCGAGTGATTAAGAAGCACCACAAAATTGTTTTGTGAATAAGTCGACATGCTAAAACAAAATTGAAAAAAATGCCAAAAAAAAAAAAAAAAAAAGCCAAAAAAATGCCAAAAAAATAATGATAATAATAAAAAAATAATGCAAAAACTATCCTAAAAATTTTTATTCAAAAAACAACACAAATTACTTCTTGATCAGGTAAACACGGACCAAACGCTTCAAGTAATAGTGGTTCTTCTTCAACAGCTTGTTTAAAATCAGCGTATGATACTCGATTATCATGATCAAAATCCTATCAATTAAATTTAAATATTTGAATCAATTTCAAAATATAAACAAATATTTAAGCATTTGAAAAAAAAAAAATTAAACATGAAGAAACAGAAAGCATTAAGAATTGATGCCTTCAAATGCACTAAAATACATGGTTGACGCAATTTTTACCGAGATTTTCCTCTATAAAAAGATTTATTTGATTTTCGTCATACACAACACTCATAAGTGTTATGTATGACGAAATTAGGTAACATGATGCTTATAGTGAGAAAACATACTACTCTGAACTGTAAGGCTAGATAGTCTTTGACAAACAAACATAGTACAGTCAATAATAACTTTCGTTTTAGGATAAGTCTCTTTAAAGCACTTTGGCATGTTAAGTTTAAGTTGATCTAAATTAAGCCAAATTGGTATAGTACCCATAAAATTTGACAATGTTATAAGATATTTTGATACAGTAGATTTTGGTGTCTTGAATAACCAGGAAGTAAAACTTAAAGAAAAATCAAGCCTAAGCCATGTTAAAAATATAAATAGTTGGTCAATCGATTTCATTTTTGTGATTCTGGTGTAGAATATGAAGGAGAAGTAAACAATTCTTCAGGTTTTTTTAAGTTTTTCTTCAGAATGATGCTCAAAATAATAATACCTAATATTTTCGCATTCATTTCCAGGATTTAAATATTCAAACAAAATGTCAAACTTTTCTTTTCTCATACCAGTAAAAGAGTTAAAATATTTATCATCTTTTTCAAAACTTTCGTAGCTAAAAATATTATTTTTTAATCTGTCATTGATTATTTTAAAATTGTTATATTTTTCAAGCAAACTACAGTAGCTTTCATGAACAACTTCTAATCTTTTTTCTATATTTATTTTTTCGAATGATAACAGCTTACAGTTTTCGCAATCAAATTAGAGAAATGTCTATTATGAATTTCATACAATAATCTTTAAGCGTTAAAAATGATGACCTTATAAAATTTGTAACCCCTTCAGATTGATGAATATGTATTTTTATATTAAGAAACTCAAGTTAGACGAAAAAGTTCAACCTAAAAAAACAACCTAAAAAGTACTTTGTTTGCAACAATTTAAAAAAATTTAGTAAATTATACTTCACACAAATCTTACTTATGTGAAAAATTTTTTTATATAAATTAAAATCAAGTTATAAAACTAATTTGGATTTTCCCTATCGCAGTTAATCTTTAACAACATTAAAAATAATCGATGAATTATAATAACATTGATAAGGCACCCCAAAAATATTTATAAAACTCTACTATACATTTATAATTAAAAACTAATTTTATATAGTAAATAAAAGCAAAGAGTTTACTACACTAAACAACATTTAAAAAAATTTATTGAAAATGTATTTCGCTTTTTATAAAAAAAAAACAACCTGTTTTTTCAGAGCAACAAAATTATAAGACAGTTTTGAAAAAAAATTTAGGTGTCTTTTATAAAAAAAGACACCTAAATTTTAAAAAATTTACCATTTTTTTTTTTATACAATTACTGTGTTTTTTGTTAAGTCAGAAACCATTTTCAAAATGATTATTTATAAATTTTTAATTCAAGGTAATTATTTTAAAATTTTTATTACATTAGTTTATTTTTATAATTCAAGAAACCATTTAACAATATATATATATATATATATATATATATATATATATATATATATATATATATATATATATATATATATATATATATATATATATATATATATATATATATATATATATATATATATGATTTTATATATTTTTTACATTAGATAAAACTACACTGACTGCCAAAATGATTAGATTATTTTTTTGTGTATTGACTTTTTTTTACTACATATTACCCCATAACTCAAACTGCTTATTTTTAAGCAGAAGCTAGTTTTACGCATCACATAAAAAATTCATGCTTGCAGAATACTGTTTTATTAGGCATAAACAAATTAATTTGTGTAATTACTTCATTACCAGAGTTAAATGTTGATTGAATATTGAACAAAAATAAACACTTTAGAATGATATTTGAACAAAGATGAACACTTTAGAATGATATTTGAACAAAAATGAACACTTTAGAATGATATTTGAACAAAGATGAACACTATAGAATGATATTTGAACAAAAATGAACACTTTAGAATGATATTTGAACAAAGATGAACAGTTTAGAATGATATTTAAACAAAGATGAACAATATAAAATGATATTTGAACAAAAATGAACACTTTAGAATGATATTTGAACAAATATGAACACTTTGTAATGATATTTTAGAGTGTTAGTTGTGTTTAACTTTTAGTTGTACTTTTACAACAAAAGATAAATAATTAAGATAAAGATAGTCAAGCTAAAAATCAAAAAGCCAATTCATAGTCAAAAAAGGACAATTTTTAAAAATTACATTAATGTATTTATATGACTTATAATTCATCCATAAAATATGACAAAAAGCATTTTCCCAACCAAAAAAAATAAATAATAAAACTTAAAAAAACAATTGCGAATTAGTTTGAGTTTGCTTTTAGCATTATGCTTTAAACTTGAAGTATAACCTGAGATTTTAAATTTGCTTCTTGCATTCGGAAATAAATTTTGCTTTTTCAAGCTTTTCAAACTTCGTTGATTTTTAAGTATAGATTGAGTTCACACTATGTTTAAGTCAAAGTTTGCTTTTGTCATCCACCATTAAAAAAAATTGAATACCTGGTTTCTAAGAAATATATTATTTTATATAATAGAACGAAAAAAAAACAACAGTACTTTCAAATTAACATTCACCTATTTTGTTATTTTTCCATTTTGTTAAGTGCTTTAAAAAGAATTTAAGACTTTAAGGTTGAAATGATAAACCACCCTAGCTTTTTAATGTTTTTTTTATTTTTTTATTAGTGATATAAATATATTGTGCAGCTGAAAAAAACTTGCAAACGCATCCTTGTATTTTTTTCATTTCAAAAATACTATACAAAAGTATTAAGTACAAATTAAGTATACGAGATATTAAAATTAAAAAATTATCCTGACATTTGTTAAAGATAAGTGGCGCTTATAAAATTTCCATACCGAAAACACTGTACAATTTTTAGAACTAAGTTGGGCAGGTTCTTCTAATGATGCTTTTTTTCTTCTAGTCAAGGTCCAAAAATGCATTGTAAACATAGTTGGACCTGGTCAATCTTCTAAGATTGAGCCTCTTTCCCATCGTTGTAAAGTTGCACCTTTATCTTTTTTCTACAAATACTACCTTGATTACTGCTCAAAGGAGCTATCATCTCTAGTTCCATTAACTAAAACTCATTCTCGCTTGACTCGTCATTCATCAAAGTCTCATTCTTTTACTTATCTGTCCCTGCATGCTCATAAAACTTTTATTTGTCTAGTTTTTTTCCCTGCAACTCAACACTTTAGAACTCTCTCCCATTTTCATGTTTTCCAGACTCATACAACCTTCAACTTTTCAAGTCTTCTGTCAATTGTTTCTTTGCTCAATAGCTCTATTCTTTTTTTCTAGTAACTCCTGACTTAATAGTGATTGCTTACAGCCTTGTTCGAAGTGAATAAGAATAAAAAAGAGGTAAAAATAATACCAAAAAATATGATTTGCTGTATATAGATAAAAACATTTGTCATATTTTTAAATAAATGTAGATATACCATTTGCTTAATAATTATAGAAAAGCCACCACAGACTAACTTTAGAAAAGGAAAACACTATCTAGTTGTGTAAACTAAATTGTTTGAAAAATTCTGCAATTAGACCACACATTTATTACTTAAAATAGATACTTTTATAGCAGGAAAAACTATAAAGTTTCCTGATTTCAAAGTTAAGCTTACACCGAAAATCTAATGTCAGAAAAAAATAACTTTTTTGTTATAATATCTAACAATAATATCTCAATAAATAGTTTGTTTTTGAAAGTTTAATTAACTCTAAACTTATTTTTGAATGAATTTTTAAAATAAACAAAACTTGTTTTAACACTTGGGTTTAATACTATAACTAACAAACTAACTTTTATTTATGTAAATATAAAGTTCCTAAATAATAAACTAGTTAAACAACCAATAATCAAAAATCAAAATTAAAAAACCAACTGAAGTCTACCATTTTTTTAAGTGTGATTTCAACAAGATCTTTGACTCCTTCATCTGGATCTTCTTCAGAAGGTTGCTATAAAAATAAAAAAATGCTATAAAAATAAAAAATTTCAAATTCAGAACCTTTTACTATTAACTATTGTTTTCTAAAAATTATTATCTATTTGTTTTGTTGTGTATTTAGAGTCTAAATACGCAACAAATACAAAAGTATCCTTTTTTTTTTTATTTTTTTTTTATTTTATTTGCATTCACTCCCAACAAGGCTGCAAGCAACCACTATTAAGTTGGGAGTTACTAGGAAAAAAAAGAACAGAGTTATAGAGCAAGGAAACGGTTGACAGAAGAGTTGAAAAGTTGAAGGTTGTAGGAGTCAGGAAAACATGAAGATGGGAGAGAGTTCCAAAGGATTGAAGTGCGGGGAAAAAAACTAGATGAATAAAAGTTTTTAGAGCATGCTGGGACAGATACAGTAAACGAATGAGACTTAACTGAATGACGAGTAAAACGAGAATGAATTTTAGTTGATGGAACTAGAGATGATAACTCCTTTGAGCAGTGACCATGATAGTATCTGTAGAAAAGAGAAAGAGATGCAACTTTACGACGATGGGAAAGAGGTTCAAGCTTAGCAGATAGTCCAGGTCCAACAACATTTACAATGCGTTTTTGGACCTTGTTAAGAAGAGAAAGTGAATCGTTAGAAGAACCAGTCCAAATATGACAACAGTATTCCATACAGGGACGAATAAGAGATTTGTAGAGGTAGAGAATGGAATCAGAAGTAAGGAAAATGGCAAGCACGATAAAGAGAAGCAACCTTAGCAGAAGCTAATTTAGCAATCGATTGTATACATGGTTTCCATGAAAGGTCAGTAGTAAGCGATAATCCAAGAAGACGTAAAGAGGACAACTCAGTAAGAGGATTGCCATTCATTAATATAGGAATGTTGACCATACTACGGTAGTTGTTTGCAGTAAGCAATTGGGTTTTTTTAGAGTTGAAATTCACAAGCCACTGTGAACCCCAATCTATTACTGAAGTGAGATTAGATTCAAGATCAGCTGCTTGTTCTAGGCGATCGAAAAGAGAAGACTTTTTGTCAAGACAGGAGTATAAAGTCATCAGCAAAAAGAGCTACTTTAGATGAAAGGTTGTCAGGAAGATCGTTTATGTAGATAAGAAACAAAACAGGGCCCAGGATGGAACCTTGGGGAACCCCAGAAGTTACTGGAAATAAAGAAGAGTGTTGGCCTTCAAGGATGACTTTAATAAACCGATCAGAAAGAAATGATTTGATAATCTCAAAAACTTTCCCAGAAACACCATATGAAGCAAGCTTATGGAGAAGACCAGCATGCCAAACTTTGTCGAAAGCTTTAGATATGTCAAGAGCAATAGCCCTAGCCTCACCGCCTCCATCTAATGCACGATAAAATCTTTCAGTTACAGCAGTTAGCAAGTCGGCCGTAGAGCGAGAGGATCGAAAACTGTATTGATTGTCTGACAGCAGTTTATTTGACTCAAGATGAGATGTGAGGAATTTGTTGATCAAAGACTCAAAGACCTTGCTAATAACAGAAAGAAGACTGATCGGACGATAATTGGAGGGGTCAGAATTTTCTCCAGAGTTTTTGAATATTGGAACCACAGATGCCATTTTCCAACAAGCAGGAAAACAAGACTCAGTCAAACACTTGTTAAATAGTTTAGAGAGAATTGAAGAAAGTTCTGGAGAACAATTCTGGAAGACTGTGACAGGAATGTTGTCTGGACCACAAGCTGTAGACGAGTTTAATTGAGATATGACTTTAGCAACAGAAGCCGGAGTGATTTGAATGTCTAACAATGGGTCAACCTGTTTGACTGGAATGGAAGGAAGAGAATGTCCATAAGATTCAAGAGTGGAATTAGAAGAAAAGTTCTTTGCAAACAGTTCTGCCTTATCCCTGGGAGAGGTAACAAGATCAGTCCCATGAATGAGAGATGGAATGTTAGATCTACCCTTGTTAACAATGTTGTTGAAGATTTTCCAAAAGTCTTTAGAGCCTAACTTCTGCGATAAGATGCGAGATTTAGTGAACTGAGAATAATGGAGTTTAGCATCAGAAAGCACCTTTTTACATCGATTTCTTGCAATAATAAATAGCCGTTTGTTCTCAAGAGAGTTGTTCTTTTGAAAAAGATGAAAAAAATGGTTACGATTGGATATAGCAGCCGCACAAGAAGGAGAAAACCATGGAGTAGAATGAGGCTTGACTTGAAACCGACGAGAAGGAATAAAAGCTTCCATTCCAGCCTGAATCCAGGAGATTATGTAGGAGGCGCATTTGTCAGCTGAGAGAGAAAAAACATTAGCCCAAGAACCATCACGAAGAAAATCACGAAAGGAATCCCAGTCAGCTTAAGGGTAGTAGTAGATGGTGCGATGATAAGGTGAGCCCAAAAAAGAAGTACGAGAAGAAAGATTTACAGAGATCATTGCGTGGTCAGAACCACCTAAGGGAGAAAAGGGAGAAACTGAACATAAGCTAGGGTCAGAGACAAGACATAAGTCAAGGAGTGAAGGTAAATGATTAGGGTTGTCAGGAAAACGAGTCACAAAGTTAACTATCTGAGTAAGAGATTGAGAAACGCAGAAGTTAAAGGCTTTAGTGCCAGCAGGATCAGTGGTGTTAGAGCCAAGCCATTCAGTGTGATGGGCATTAAAATCACCAACAACAACAATATTGGCAGAGGGGTAAAGAGAGAGGGCATGGTCAATTTGATCAGAGATAACATCTTAAAGAGTGCAATCATGGGAAGAAGGAGAACGATAAAGAACAAAGAGAAAGGTGATAGAGTGAAGAGGTGCTAGGCGAAAGCACATAAAAGAATGGTCAAAGGATTCGAACCTGATTTCACGACAAATAGGGGAATTAATGCGTATGTAAACCCCTAAACCTAGCATGTGACTATTGGAGTCTTTACGAATCAAAGGATAGTACCCATCAACACTGACATCTGAAGAAGGAATTGCAGAACTTAAATTTGTTTCACTGAGTGCAAGCAAGTCTGGTGAATTTTGCAGGAGGTAAGACTCAACTGATGGAAAGTTGCTTCGTAGACCGCGAATATTTGTAAAAGATATATTAAAATATTTAGGTGGTGGGGATGGTTTTTTAGGTTTTAAATTTTCGCTTACTTTGGTCATGATTTGGGTTTAATGAGAACTTGACTCATTCATAGATAGAGCACAGCCTCCTAATCAATGAGCTATGCAGTTGTCTCAGTCCTGTTAATTAACCCTAAGCCGTGACATAGGGCTCCTTATGTGGTCTTGACAATGCACACCAAAAGCATTAACAGGGACACCATCCATGCGCAACATGGCACTGTTAATACTCTGATATTTTGCAGCTGTTGATGGAATCAGCCTCTCTGAGAGCTACCACAGAGTTCGGGAAACCTTACTACCAGCCGGCCTCAGAACCATTAAACTGAGTTTTAGAGCTGTACCCTCATATGGAGATAACAGGAAGAGTTGCATAGCCATTATCAAGGAGGCATAAGCAAAATTCTATGAGTAGAGTCAAGGAGATCCAGCATTCATCATCCTAAGCAGGAAACAATGTAACACAGGTTACATCTACGCCAGCCTAATAGATGAAGAAGGGGTTCGAGGCTGGTTAGCAGAATTTTTCTGCTTACCCCTAAAGTCTTTGCCTAGGAGGCCTTCTACAAGACAGTAGCAGGATGCAGTTAACATCTGCCCAAGATGAGTATTTTTATCGAGACACCATCTCTAGCCTTTACTCAACCAAGAGCCCCAAGGCAGGGGATGTTTAGCTGGATGCAGTTAACATCTGCCCAAGATGAGTATTTTTATCGAGACACCATCTCTAGCCTTTACTCAACCAAGAGCCCCAAGGCAGGGGATGTTTAGCTGGATGCAGTTAACATCTGCCCAAGATGAGTGTTTTTATCGAGACACCATCTCTAGCCTTTACTCAACCAAGAGCCCCAAGGCAGGGGAATTTTTAGTCGGAGTTTATTTCTCCTAGCCTTTGCATAAGAAGAGCACACTCTGCAAGGCAGCAGGGCTTGTGGCAGGTGGTACTGGGTTACGTGATACCAGTAGCAAGATTGATCTCGATTATCCTGACCTGACCTGGTGAACTTTGTTCACCAACTTGTTTAAAACTACTTCCACAATTATTTGAGATGTTACAGTTCTGATCAGAACTACTTGAGATGTTACAGTTTTGATCAGAATTAAGCTCAGCTCTTATTACACTATCTGATTGAGAATCTGTAAAGTTGGTGTTTTCGCCTTCATATTGATTTTCATTTGCTGCAACAACTAAATTTGTTTCTATTTTTACAACTCCATTACATGCAATTATCTCATTTTTATTTGTTTCAAGATAAGGAATTATGCAGCTTTGAAGCTAAGGAATTGTGCAGCTTTGAAGCTCTTCTTTAAAAGCACCATTATTAATGTTATAATTAATGGCGTTAGTAACAAAATTATTGATGTTGTTATTTAACTCATTATTAACGCCACTATTATTTGAGATGTTGCCGTTCTGATCAAAATTAAGCTCAAAATCAACCATACAATCTGATTGAGAATCTGTAAGATTGATGTTTTTTGTTTCATTTTGATTTTCATTTGCTGCAACAACTATATTTATTCCTTTTTTTACAATTCCATCACTTGTAAGTTCCTCATTTGAATTTGTTTCAAACTTATGGATTACACAATCTTGAAGCTCTTTTGATATAATCATAACATCACTGAGATGCTGTATAAAATTATTATTTTCATTAACATGATTAAAACAACTATCTACAGCAGGAAGAATTTCATTAACCATTTTGTTAACATCATTATTAATGCCATTGTTTATTCCATTATCAGCACAATTATAGTTGCTGTTATTCAAATCATTGTTAACATCATTATTTATTCCATCATTAAAATCATTATAAACACCATTATTAATGCTATAATTAACATCATTAATAACATAACTAGTGATGTCCTTACTTAAATCAGTGTTAATGCTATTATTGATGCTATTATTGGTTCCATCAATAAAATCATTATAAATATCTTTATTGACATTATTTAAATAGTTTTTATTAATGCCAGTATTAAAATCTTTATTCTCACTATTATTGTCATAATTATTAGGATTGATAACAAACTTATTGATATCATTATCAAAATCATTACTAGTGCCATTATCAATAACAATACCTGTAGTAGACATAAAAGTTACACATTCATTGTGTGAATTACTTGGAACTTTTTTACTACAATTACTATTTAGTTTTTTGTTTATACTACTGTTACAACTGCTAGAACTATGATACAGAGCTTTTGCATCAGAGTTAAAAAAACTCTCAGCTGACACAGTACTGCTTGACGAACTACTTGAATTACTATTTTTAGAATCATTTGATGTTTCAGAGTTATTCGGAAAACACTTTATTGGAAGACAATGTACAAAATTATCAACATTATTAAAGACAGAGGGGTTGTTAATTGATGGCTCTATATTTCTGGATAGTTGCTGAGAAAAATGAATTTGATTTAAAGTAGAGTTTGTTTTGGGAGAGGTTATAACATATAGAATGTTTGACGAGTTTGTTTCATTTATTTTAGGAGGTTTCTCATCTTTACAATAAAACATTACAGCATCTAGCTCATCTTTTGGTAAATCGTTCCTTACTATAGAAACTTTGGGCTTTGTTTCAGTATTTGGTTTGGGTGATAACATTTCTTTAGTCATTGATAAAAAACGCGTAATAAATCGAGCCCAAAAAGCATTGGGAATACAGCTAAAAAAATAATAACGAGTGAGTAGGCTATTTGATTTGATCAACAATGCATATTTTGGATCGTAACTTGGAAGTTTCGGTGGAATAAGAACTCTATGATCATCTATCTTGCAAGCAACTTGAAATCGTGATAATAAACTTATACATTTTTTTATTAAATCAGGATTTTAATTTCCCAGTTCTTTTTTTAAAATTAATGGAATCCTATAATAAAAAATGGAATCCTATAATAATAAAGAATCCTATAATAATAATAAAAAAATGGAATCCTATAATAAAAAATCAAATAAATAACAAACTTTGACTAAATTTTTTACTATTATTCTTAATTTAAACAGAAATACGATGAGCTAAAAATAATTTATGTGTATTTGTGTGAATAGCCCCTCCCCTTTATTTATAACTGTCATTTGCAAAATAAGAGAAACATTGCATCCATGTGAATTAAAAATCCTGTTAAGAATTTTTATGAAAATAGCAGTTATCATTATGTTATAGTATTTCGTATTTGTTTCACGAGACTAGTTCTACTTTTTTCAGAGCATGCTTAATGGTCATCTTATTGAAGCACATTGTCATGAGAAAAACATTTAAAAAAATTAGTTTTTCTCATTTTAATCAGTATTAATGATGCTTTTGTAATTAGAGTGAAAGTTGAACTCCAGACTTTTGAATTTTAAGTCTAACACTGCATGTCATCATTCAATTTTTTCTTGAACATTAATGTTTTGAAAAATTCGTAATTCTTTCCTGAAATCAAATAATTTATGAGATTTCTGTCAATCGTTTTTGGTTTTTAACTGCCTACTTTTTTTCAAATAATGGTTTTATGTAGCTTTATTGAAATCGGAAGTCCTGTAGCCTTATTAAAAGTGGAAAAAAAATATAAATTTTTAATCACATTAACTCGTTTAAATGATACACGAAAAATTGCATAGTACACTAAAAAGTAAAAATGGCGACATAAAATTCAAGTTAAATGTAAATATATTAATCAAGTTTAAAGGATTGAAACACAAATTAAAAAATAAAATAAAAAATAAAAAACTAAATAAAAAAATAACTTGATTTCAATAAGAACAAACCACAAATCTAAGCTGAATCAAATATACTATTTAGCTTTATTTTAAGTACTTTCATTAAACCTTAATTAATGTATTTTTGAGCATGTGAAAAATTTCCTCTCTTGTGATGAAACCATTTGAATTCAAGTCATAAACATCAAAGCAATCTAAAATAAAATAAATATTTTTTACTTAAAAATTTTAATATTTACAATATAAGAACAATATTATTTATAAGTAACAAATAAAATCAAAGTAAATTAGTAAAGAAACAACACTACTAGACAAAATGATTAAACAATAAAATTTCTAAACACAATACTTTTAAATATCATTAAAAAATTTCAAAAATAGTTTAGGAGATATTATTGATAATAAACATTAGTGATGTATCGCACGTTTTAAGTCAATGGCATTACCAGTTTTTAAAAAGTTCAGAAATATAAAAGCATGCAGTACTAAATCACATAAATTATTTCTCAAAAACAACAAGCATACCTATATTAAGTTGAATTGGTTGTTATTACAATTCTCAGAGAATTTAAAAAAATTAAGAGTTTTGATTATTTAATATATAACTATTTCCATAATGCAGATAGGTTAAAAATGTCATCATATGACCTACTCATGCCATTTTATAAAAGAAATCGTAAGGTTACTGATTATATTTTACATTTCTTTAAAAACAAGTTAATTTATGAGATATTTGCTTTTATTAAGTAAACACTGTTCCCCCAAAAATGCTCATTTATTGAGACTTATAACTGCCAAAGCTGCTAAACAAAGAAAACCCAGGAAAGATTTGAACATGCAATGTGATGATGAGTTGAATATTAACAATAATAATACAGCATTTTATAACAAAATGTGGATCAAAGAAGACAAAAATTTATTTAAAACAGATATTTTATATAAATGCTTCTATAAATGCCATCAAGATATATATCCTTAATATATATATATATATATATATATATATATATATATATATATATATATATATATATATATATATATATATATATATATATATATATATATATATATATATATATATATATATATATATCAATAATATATTTATATAATAATAGGCCTGTTATATCTTTAAATCAAATAGAAAAACATACTAACAGGTCTAAAATGTTACATTTTACCTGCAAAACGTTGCATTTAAGACCTGTTAGTATGCTTGCCTCTTTACAGCTACTCTTTTCAGTTCAATAATAGATTTGACTATAGAATTCTGAAAAATAAAAATTTAAATTAACTTAAACAAATTCTAAATTATTATTATTTTATCAAGTATTATAAGGCAAGGCAATCACATTACTCTATTATCTAAATAGACTATATTTGTAAGTAATTCTGGGTATCATTAAACTGGAAGATTTTCTCCTTGATTTCTGATTGGTTTAAAATTATAGTTCCATATAAAGTATATTGGTCCATATTCACTACAGATTTTGATATTAAATTTGGAATGCCTAGATCTAAAACTTGCACTGCCTGTAATAAATTTTGTATTAAACTTGTGAATTGATATTTAATGAATCTAAGAATAACAAAATTATTATGGAGGAGAATCTTCATCTTGTAAAAGGTGAAAAGTTTATTGAGCTAAAAAAATTACGAACACAGGGTACAGAAAGGTCAAGCCACGTTAATTTCTTTTAACTACATGCAAAAAATTTACTGTTATCGCATGTTCCACCTGCTGACAGCTTTGAAACTATGCTTTTGGTTTACATAACATCAGCAATAATGATGCTTCTTTGTGTTGTTATCATCAAAGTGTTAAGAAAAAATATTTTATATGTTACAAAATGATCTTTTGTATCAATGTACAAAAGTGTAAAGCAACAACTAGTGCTCTTTCCAGATGAGCGTGACAAAATAAATCTAGGTGGTGTTCATCATAAAATTTATCAAAAGCAAATAAATAATTGAATTTCTTTGAGCCTGTAGTTGAAACAAACTATTTGGAAAATCAATGAAGATGTTCTTCTGTTGTCATAACTTGACAACAGAAAAATAACTTCTTTTGGATGGATAACAATCAAATTTTTATTTGATCATAATTCCTAATTTCATATATTTCAGTTTCCTTCTTTTTAATTCTCTTTTAATTAATCCTGAACTCTGTTATCCTAATTCAATTTAGAAATACATTTTGATGGATTGACTTTAATTGATTTATGTTATTAATGATCCTAATATTTCATGTTATTAATAATAACTCATGTTAAAAATATTCAAATTGTCTTTTGACATAAGGCTTGATTCACCATTTAATCATCTATGGTATTACCATAAATCAGGATCCAATTAAACCTAAAACATTGTCCATAGATCATTGAACAAAACTCATAATCAATTATTAATTATGTTCATGCTGACTATTGGTAAAACTCATTTAGTAGTAGTAGTAGTAGTAGTAGTAGTAGTAGTAGTAGTAGTAGTAGTAGTAGTAGTAGTAGTAGTAGTAGTAGTAGTAGAAAAATGCTGCAACAGGCAGCCTTATCTACTTCATACACTAATTTTATTCAAATCAATATATAAAAATTTACAATAAGACATATAGCATGAAGTATAAGTTTGTACTTTATTTAGAGACTTTCATTTGTATGGACTGTATGGTACTTGTGGATTGTATATAGGATAAAAGGTTTCAAAAAAAAATCATATGGTTCTTATTGATTTGTTTTACCTAAAGTTTAAGGAAAAAAAAAATTATATGGTTCATATTGCTTTGTTTTACCTGAAAATTAAAAAAATAAAATATTATTATTTTTTTCAATACAACACATAAAAAACATAATTAGCTAATTAAAAAATGAATTTAATTTAATAAAAAATCATAAACAAAAAAAAATTACATCTTGTCTGTTCATCTAAAGTACCACGAAGAAAGACAGACAGCCCATTTATCCATTCTTCCATGCTTATGTTGCTGTCATTATCTCTATCAAATGCCCTGAAAACTTAAAAACTTTGAGTAAAAAATACTCATGTTTCATTTATCTTTCATTTAGAGAAATTATCAAAAAAAAAAAAAAAAAAAAAAAAAAAAAAAAAAAAAAAAAAATCTAAATTAAAATATTGAACAGAAAAAACGTGCTCTTAAACTTTTAATAAACTTTTACACACAAAAATAGAGAAAAAAAGAAAAAAGAACTGAGTTATAGAATAATATCAACAAACATGCCAAATAAAAACGTAGCATACATTCACACACATAAAAAAAATAGCCGTAATAAGTAAAAAGTATTCATTATGAATGAAAACATTGAAATAAAATAAAAAATCAATTCAAAATATTTATAATAATAGCATTTTGTAACAATAGTTATAATATATAGCATATGAAATATAATAGCACAACTTTATATTAATCAATTTTATATTAATTATATATAACTGAATATGCAAATGTTAATATGTAAATAAAAAATCTTAAATGTAAATAAAAAGATAATATGTTTTTAAGTAATAGCAAAATAAATATAATTATAATTAAATATTACTAAAAATAAAATAAGTAAATTAAAAAATGCTTATGTAAACATGTAAACAAACAAATTTTTACTTTTAATCTTATAATTCAATTTTTTTTTTTTTTTTAATACTGGTTTTTTCTATTTTTATTACTTTTTATTACTATTTTCGTTTATAATATATAAATATATATATGCTACAAAAGCTGCAAAACTATTTCATCTTATTCTAAGATACTCAAGTTTATTTAGTGAAAGATCAAGGTCTTTAACTGCCTTTTCTAAAACTGTGTCTCTAAAGAAATTCGCTTTCACAATGACTGTTAGATC
Source organism: Hydra vulgaris (assembly GCF_022113875.1). Classification (NCBI taxonomy): domain Eukaryota; kingdom Metazoa; phylum Cnidaria; class Hydrozoa; order Anthoathecata; family Hydridae; genus Hydra; species Hydra vulgaris. Next base: position 8,985,284 of record NC_061162.1, read on the forward strand.
ATGGTTTTCTTCTGCCAAAATGCTAGTTAGCATCAGATATGAGAACATTGACATACTTTGCAACAAAATCTTTCAGTTCCTTCATAATTATAATTTCTTTATCAAACAGTCAGTGGATGTTTCCTGCTTACTTTGTCTAGCTTTAACTGATCCTTACTTTTATTTAGCATTGTATCATACTGACTGTATACTAACTTTTAAAAAGATCACCGTAAAGCTTATTTTGATGGATAATAATATAGTTTTTGATGAATTTATGTGATCATAAACCTTTTTTTTAAGAAACAAGAGATCTTTTTAGTAGATTTTCGACCAATAACTACTGCTTTTTAACACTGAAAGCTCAACCTATTGCACATTGGCTGTGAGGTAAAACAAAAAAAATATAACAGACTTTCTGCAACGCTGAACTCATTAGAGTTTTGTACAAATAAACATCAATAAATTTATAACAGAACCAGTTAATTCATTAAAAGATTAAAACTTTTCTAAAAATTAAATACATTCTGAATCAACAAATTCATCATATCTTTGTTTTGCATCATCAGCATATCACTTGAAAGCCAATTTAACAGCCTCAATTGACACTTGAATTTTAGGATGGATACTTTCTTGTTTTGAATCAGTTTATTTAAAGACCAAGATGAATTCCTTAATGAAGAAAATTTAAAAGGCTATCTTTCTTGTAATATTCGGATTAATGGTATGATCATCTGCTTATATATTTTTACTAAAACTTCTATTTCTCTTTTGATTTACAATAAAAAGTAATTAAAATCTGTTTCTATTTCTATGTTTATTTTGTCTACTTCTCGCTGGTCATTTGATTTAACTCAATCTTTGTTAAATCTTTAAAACCTCAAAATTCACATTAGAACCACCCATTGATACCACCCATTAGAACCACCCATTGATACTTGAACCACCCATTGATACTTGAACCACCCTTTGATACTTGAACCACCCATTGATACTTGAACCACCCATTGATACTTGAACCACCCATTGATACTTGAACCACCCATTGATACTTGAACCACCCATTGATACTTGAACCACCCATTGATACTTGAATTAGTTTCCCAAGATCAAACAACTCTGACGCTTCAATAAATTTGTCAAATAAACTCTGCAAATTAGAGTGTCTGATGAACTTCAATATTTCTAGATTTTACATCTCTAATTCTACTTTTGAAGATCTTTTATGTTCATTGAAATTCGATATTAGCATTTGTTTTAACGTTTAACATGTAAATTTCAATTATAAGCAGTTTCTCTTTTATATGATGTATATACCAACCACATATATAGCCTTTTGATGATGACACTTCTATTTGGATTGAATATGTATGTGTTATGTAAAGTTCGATATTACTAGTACATATGTCAAAAAGTCTTGCCTGTACAATCTCAAAAATGTTTCATCACACTGGGTCTTCTGTGAGAGGACTATAAACCATGTACAAAAGTCCAGCAATAGTCAGCAAGTAATAAAAGTGAAGGTTTACCTTTCATCTCACTGATTTCTTAATGAAATCATTCAATATGCTCATCAGATATATAACACATGTTTTCAGGGAAAATATTTAGGTGAGAATGCATAAAGTAAAGTTTGAATGACATATTACAGCTTTGGCTTTCATAGCTTTTCATCATATTCTTTATTAGAGATTTAAAGTTTGATTTGTGTTGTCTAAGAAAAAACCATTATAAACATTTTGAAAGCCATGCTACTTTTTGAACTAGTGTCAGAGTGTCATCAAAGTACTGATCGAGTAACGGCTGCTATAATTGTGGTCTAATGAAAACACCTCCTGTTACTTACACAAAACTCAACTTGGGGAGTTGCATCACAATCTTTGTCAAGTACTTTTACAAACTGTTTGATAAATCCTAATTTTGCATGTAAAGGCGACAATATAATCTTGTTCAGTGAAACAAGTGGAGGATTTGCAACATTTTTTAGTCCAACAGCAAAATCATCTTGCTTAGGCCATACTTTTTCTTTGTAATGTCTTGTTAATGAATCCCAAAGGCAGAGGAAACAACAGAACATAATGTATTCTGTTTGTAGTTCAGTTAGAATTACAACAAGTTTAAGATCAGCACATACAGTCCACTGATGCTTATTATACTGTGTAACATTCAAAATACCTTTCACATTTTTGTAAGTTTTTCGTATGATCATTGAAAATGCAACAGGCATGGTAGTTGATAATGTAACAATACAGCTTTGGCAGTATGTAACAATACAGCTTTGGCTATAATTTTTGAACCATTAATAAACAGACGCCATTCAGTAGAATTGTGTTCCTACTCAAAGAATTAAAATAAACCGTCAATACTACAGCTATAACAAAGTTCATTCTTCATTTGAAAAAATGAAATGTCATTTTGTGATACAATTCTGATAAAGTGATGCTTTAACACCTATTTGTTACAAGTTTTTCTCTTTTAATTTTGATGCTAGCAGTTCAATATGATCTTTAGCCATCTTCAGATCTCAGATCAATTCGTTAAGTTGGGAAAACAATTAAGGTCTGTCATCATTTAAATCCAATGCAGATAGAAGAAAGTCGTTATCTTTATGTACAATAGGGTACAGTGAGATTCTAATGTTTTTGAAAAAAATGAAATTTAAGCTTAGGAAAAAGTATATTTTTATTTAAAATTAAATTTCAAGGTAGGTTTGCTGTGGACTAGGGGTGGGAGTTAAGGTTAGTTTTAGTCTAACTAAAAATACCCAACTAAATTTTTAGTCTAACTTAAATTAGTTGACCAACTTTTTAGTTAACTAAAATTAGTTGACTAATGTTTTATTTAACTAAAATTAGTTGAATAACTTTTTAGTTAACTAAAATTAGTGGACTAACTTTTTAGCCTAACTAAAATTAGTCGATTAACTTTTTAGTTAACTAAAATTACCCAAGTAACTTTCTAGTTTACTAAAATTACCCGGCTAATTTTTTTGCTAAGTAAATTACCAGACTAATCTTTTAGTTAACTAAAATTACCTCACTAACTTTTTAGTTAACTAAAATTAGTCGACTAACTTTTTGGTTAACTCAAAATATCCTACTAACTTTTTAGTCTAACTAAAATTAGTCGACTGACATTTTAGTTAACTCAAATTAGTGGATTAAATATTTAATGTAACTAAATTTAGTTGATTAAAGCAAGATTTATTAAGGTGATTCAAGAAGCTTAATTAAGGTGATTAAATATTATTTTATCATAATTAAACATTTTACTAATTGTAAATCCTTGAGCCCAATCAAATTAAACTGTTATTCAAAAAAAATGTTTTAAGCAAAATTTGATTATTTTTATTTTTTCCCAGCTCCGAGACAACAACAGTTGTTGCAACTGTTTATAAACACCGAATTAGCATGGAGTGTACAAATAATTAGAGATGGCAATCTCAGGATCCCAGGATCCTGAAATCCCGGGATTTTTTACCAAATTGCTCATCCTGAAATCTCCAGATTAGTTTCCGTAACTTCCTGGGATTTCATATTTATATTATTTTTATAATATAAATATGAAATCCCATTTTAATCAATTGTTATTTTTATTTATACTGTCTCCATTTTAAGGTATTGTTTTATAATTTAAAGTACTTAGGTTCATTCATTTTTAAAAGTCTCAGATAATTTTTAATATAACAAAATAAAGTTAAAAAAAGTTTTTAATTTAATTTTTAGGTTCATTAATGTATTAAATATTTTATATTATCATGAAACTAATCATTTTAAAGTGTTTAATGAGTACTTAAAAAGTATTCAATTGCTTTTTTTTCTATTCAATCCCAAGATTTCCCCAGAACAAATTTCTCAATCCTGAAATTCGGGGATTAAAAATTTTTGGGATTTTTGCCATTCCTACAAATAATTCCCTTTAGTTAATTAAATCAAATTTGGTATGCTTATTGAACGTTTAACTTATATTTTTTATGTGCTGCGACCTATAGGTAGTGTGCAATAATAATCGCACATCAAGAATAATCTCCCTTGACAAGGCTGTACCAACAGAGGTGTGGGCACCTGCCCAGGTTTACAATATTCTGACGGTTTTGTTGGTAATTTGGAAAATTTGGGACTCAGTTGCTTAAAACTGAAATTTGGCTTTTTTTTTTTTTAAAAAAAAAGCCCTATTTTGGTGAAATTTTTATGGAATACCCCCACACCCCACATCTTTGTTGTTCAGTACGGTCCTGTCTGCTACCATATTATAGGAATGGATTCAACTTTAATTTTCACAACAAATCTATGACTCCCCCTCCCCCCACCTCTTCAAATATCAACCTCTCCTAACAATTGATAACCACCCCAAATACAAAAAAAAAAAAAAAAAAGTAAAAATAAAAACAACAGAAAAGCAAAACAAAATATAGTAGATTGAAAAATACAGAAAGAAAAAAAAAAAAAAATTGAAACAATGCAGTAGAAACATTTGGCATTCTATTTCTTCCAAATACAGAAGATATAAAAATATTGTGTTCACTTAGAAATTATAAATGAGCATTAAACTCCTTCCCTTTATTAACCCTCACCAAACCTATTGTAATATTAACGTAACCACCACTACAAATACACAACAAAACATATAAACATTTTTTGTTGCATCTATTATAAACCCGCAAACACTACAGTTAGTCAAGCGAAGAGTATTGACAAAAAACCCAAAAGGTAATCGTTAAATAAGTTATTATAAACATTTTTACTGCTTTCAGAGTATAGTTGTTCGTCAGTTGGTGAGACTTACAAGATTTATAAGGAAGATTAGTATAAGCATTTTAGAATGCAATTTCTGTAATATAAGTTGTTGAATAGCGTATCATAATTAAAATAAAATATCCTTGAGGTCACAATCGCAACCTCAAGTATATCTTATTTTATATCATTTTATTAAGTAGCTGTGGTCACTTTTAAAACTAGGAAATTGTTTATGACATTTTAATTACTTTAAAAATGCAATAAGTAGTTTTTAAGCAATTTAAAATAAAATTGTAAATTTTACTTTAAATATACATGTTTTTAACACTGCAATTATCAATTAAAATTCAATAACTTTTTTATTATATTTATTTTTATATTTTTTCATTAGATAGATGTTAAAAAAAATACCGAAGAATATATAAATAAATATTAAAAAAAAAAAAATCAAAATAATAAAGCTAACAAATAAAAGTTTGCGGTTTTAGGCAACATTATGATAAAACCGCACTCTGGAGAACATTAAAATCACACATTAATTTTTTTAATTTTCAATAAAAAAAATCATTTTGCTCATTTACTGACAATTTTATATAACCACTAGTTTCTTTTTTTAAATCTAAACTTATTATTTTGTCACTATCATTTCTGGAATCATCATCTTCATCGTCAAATGATAACTTTTTTGATTTGATTGTCACCTTTTTAACTGGAATTATATCACTTTTTTTGTCAAATGAAATTCCGACAAAAATTCTCTAACGCATTTTGAATATATTTTTTTTCTCTTACTTTTCAAAGAATTGAAAACTTTTATAATTTGGATCCAAAAAGTGGCTTATAATAAAAACGAATTATTGTAATATACAGTTGCTTACAGGGCCGGCACAAGTAGGTAACACGTAGAGCGCGCCGTTAAAATTTTAGCTGACTAGAAAAAGGAAAAAAAAATCCTTATTTTTAAATTTACCAAGTGACTGTTCTGGAAATCTACATTTGCCGACTTACTTATCTATGAGTCAAATTGGCTTACTAAATGAGCTAAAAGTTCATTGGTGGGATGTCATACACAAAACCAACCACCCCATCCCCTAATCCCTTTGCGCTGGCCTAGATAGCTTATTCAATTCTAAAGATATTTGTGTTTTTTACATGTTTAGTTTTTGGATTTATTATAAAAAACTTTCTTAAACTATCTCATTAAACTTTTCGCACTGAAAATTGAAAGAAAATTATTTTGATATTTTTTTATTCTTGCGGTATTATGAAGTAAAATGATCATGAATTAGCAAACTTATTCAAAAATTCTGATAGAAATGATATCATGAACTCAAATTATTTATATTATATATCAAGGTAAGGGTTCCAGGTTTGTATGGCAAACTCCAGATGTGGTCTAATATATGCAGTATAAATTTTTTGAAAAAAAAAAAAAAAATTTATACATATATATATATATATATATATATATATATATATATATATATATATATTTATATTTCTTAAATATTGAGGATTCTACAATGATCAAGAGTTTCGTATTTTTATTAATAATATCATGTAATAACAATATATATATATATATATATATATATATATATATATATATATATTATATATATATATATATATATATATATGTATATATATATATATATATATATATATATATATATATATATATACATATATATATATATACATATATATATAAATATATATATATATATATATATATGTATATATACATATATATATATATATATGTATATATACATGTATATATATATATACATATATGTATAAACATATATATATATACATACATATATATATATATATATATATATATATATATATATATATATATATATATATATATATATATATATGTATATATATATATATATATATATATATATATATATATAATCAGGGGGTATTCTAGACTGTTTTTGACAGCATTGACTGTATTTGAGCGCCAATTTAGGCCCCTTCCAAATGAAAAATTGAGGACCTTTTTTTTCTTCACATTTTTGTAAATTTTTCACAAAAACAGGCTATTTCTCCTTGAATTTTTCAAAATTTCCCTAAACATAGCTGATCATTGATTGTTGATCAGGCGTTATTTTGAGCACTGTATTATAGTTTTATTGAGCAGCAAATGCGTAGATGACAAGTTAATAAAAATAAACATAAACTAGTTTTATTTTATATGTTTGGAATTTCAATTACCACAATTGTAGCAATTGCTACAAACTATCTACAAGATTTAATTGAAGCAGGATTTCTCACCCCTGAATCCTCTTACCTTACTTGTGATCCGTTTAAGTTGAAAGGCCATGGTGGATGCAAAGAAAAATGATAACTCAAAACTTCCAAATGCAGATAATATTGGTGTTTACTTTAATGGAAGTAAAGATTCAACAAAAGTAATGATAAATGGTTAATGATAAAGTAATGATAAATGGTTCAAGAGCACAGTTACATCCTATTATTATCAAAGAGAAATACATTAACCAGGGTGTTAGCCAGCCTGATGGCACCGCGTATAACGCTGAATTCCCAATTTTTTTAAATTTCCCAAATTGTTATTAATAAGCTTAGATTTAGAGAGTTACGCAAGACTTGTAGAAATACTACGAAGCGAAGAAAATAAGAAAGTACACGAAACGAAGTAAATGATTCAGTCCATTGAGAACAATTACTTTCTTTATAAAATAAAAAATAGCGTTGCAAGTCATTCATTCAAAAATAAAGTTAAAACTTTATTTTTTAACTGACGTCTTGTTTTCTTTTTGCTTAAAACGTAGCTTTTTTATTCGCTTTTTTTATTCAAACTTTTTGTTTACAATAAATTATTTTAAAATAACACATGCTGTTTATCTTTAGTTGGAAAAGTAACAAAGAAATTAGCATAGTGTCATTTCGAAATTTCTTTTAAAATTTTACATTTTTAAAATTTACATTTCGAAATTAATTTTAAAAAAAGATAAAAAAAGTTATTTATTAAGTAAGCTATATTTGCTTGTGACGCATTTTAGTGTAAGCATTTTAATATTAAGTTAACAAATCATTTGTGCTTATAAATGTTTTCAAGATTTGCAATTTTTACCAATTTTTTTTAAATTTACAAATCAAAATTTTTAATAAACAAATAAAAGAAGTTTAGTTTAGTAAAACAAAATTTACAAATACAAAAATCAATTTTTATTAATTTGCACATACTAAAGTTACCACTTTAGCTAAATTTATCGCTAAATATTTACTTGCACGATCAACAAATCTTCCCCGGCGTTAGTTGTTTATTGAATTTAATTCTAAAATACCATGAAGTAGTGAAATTTCTTATCAATAACTTTTTATTCCATAGAAATTCTATTCGATTACAAAAAATTCACTCAAAAGACATTGACGTTCTATTTGTCTAAAGCAACAAAAACTTTTTTAACAACGAAAACTTTTTAATTTTTAACATTCTATTTGAAAAAATTCTATTGAAAAACGTTTCGCTTCAAAGACCTTAATATTCTTGAATGAGTTTGACGTTCTATTAGTAATTTAGATTCAAGTCAATAAAATAAAAGCGGCAACAAAATGCCTTCAAATAATGGAAAATACTATTTTAAAAAGAAATATAAAAAAATTCAATCAAAAACTATTGTAAAGTTATTTGAGAAACATAAAGAAACAAGTGTGCAAAACTATAGTCAACAATGTACATCAATAGTAAGTGAAAGTCCTCATCAGTCTACATCAATAGTAAGTGAAAGTCCTCATCCGTCTATCAGTAGTAAGCAAAGTTATCATCAGTCTACATCAGTAGTAAGCGAAAGTCCTCATCGGTCTATATCAGCAGTAAATGAATGTACTTATCAGTCTACATCAGTATTGAGGCAAAAACCTCCTCAGTCTGCATTAGCAGTAAGTGAAAGTGCTCATCATTCTACATCAGTAGTATACCAAAGTCCTGATCAGCCTACATCAACAGTAAGCGAAAACAATGAAAACACAATTCTTTTAACTTCAGTTCTTGGAAAAAGAAAAAATAAGAAAGTCAAACCAGCACAAATATCAATCAAAAATGCAGAAGACCTACGACTCAAAACAACACAAAAGTATGAGGTGTTATTTCCCGATTTTTTTTATTCGTCATCAAAACAAGGTTGGTTTTGTAAAGTTTGCATATCGTTTGCCCCTGGAAAAAAAAGTAGTCGTGCATTTATTGAAAACCCTGGCAAATTTGCAGATCACCCCTCGGAGCGTGCTAACGATCACTTAAATACGCATAGGCATACTATAGCTTTACAAAATAAACAAGCTTTTGATGAAATGTCTAAGCAAGACTCAAATATCTGGAAAATGCTGCGTGAAAATACCCTTGCAAAAGAAACATTAAAAACAAGCACTTCTCGCTTTGTTATTAAAACCTTCTTTCGAGTCACGCATTTGTTAATCATTAAAAACTGGGCACATACTCATAATTTTTCCGACATTATTGAACTTATTGCTGCGTGTGGTTGTAAGCAAGTTAAGGTGCACGTTTTGTCTAGCCCAGCAAATGCAACATACATGTCTCCGGAATATATTGCTAAGTATATAAATATCATCTTTGATTTCATCAAAAATCCTCTACTCCAGTCACTTAAAAATGTTGGTAGTTTTTCTTTTTTTTCGGATGAAACTGCTGATATTACGTCGATTGAACAGTTAACTATATATTCCACTTTTGAACACAACAGCATCGTAAAAGAACATTTTATAGGATTAGTTCCTTTAAGTAAGCTCACCGGCTCTAGTCTATCAGCTCAAAATGTTATTCAAAAATTTTTTAGAGCTAATAATATCTCATTTAAAAATGCTTGCTTTGCTTGTATGGACACAACAAGTGTTGATTCTGGTATAAAAGGAGGTTTAAAAGCCTACATCGAGGATGCTGTGCCACTGTGTGTTTGGGTTGGGTGTACAAGTCATAAACTTGCGTTATGTTTTAAACATATTTTAAAGGACTTTCCTACTATTATAGAGGTAGATATTTTTTTACTTAACCTATGGAAGTTTTTTAAGTACCGCACACTAGCCATGCATTTGCTGCAGGAATGCTCCGAAATCTACGGAGAACTAGAAACCATAGTTCCAGTGTGTCCAAGTGTAACACGTTGGACTGCACACGATCGAGCTTGTTTAGTCGTGTTTAAAGGTTATAAACCGATTTTATAAGCATTGTCAACATGCTATACCGAACGAAAAGAAGCAGAAGCGCTCGGGCTATTTATACAAGCGAGTTCACAATCTAACATCGCAACAATACTAATGCTCTTAGATGTCTTTGAAGCAATTCGCCCACTTGTCCTAGCGTTACAAAGTTCGCAAGTGGGAATTAGTCTCAGCGACATTCCAACTTATGTGAATCAAGCTAATCATAGTTTAGTTGATTTAATCTCAGGTACTCGACGAAAGTATTTCACGTAAAAAAATTTTATCGAAATGAAATCAGTGACAAATGAATTAGCTTTTTCGTTACCAGCGACGAGCCGATTAAAAAAAAATAATAACTTTGACTTAAGTGAGTTTGAGTTAAATATTTTTATATCTTTTGTTAACAGTTTTAAAAGTGAGCTAAAAAACACTTTCTCGCAAATGGATTTTTGGCAATCGCTTTCGATTTTTGACCCAAGACAATTGCCTAAAACACTCAACCAACTGTCTAGTTATGGTAAAGAAAGCTTAGAGCAACTTATAACTCACTATGGCAGACCAAAAAGCAGCAACAAATTTGGAGCATTACACATTCAAGTTCCAGATATCTCAGAAACCGAGACAAAAAACGAATTTGAAAGTTTCAAAATTATTTTATTTACTAAACGCTGAGAATGGGAAAATAGTTTTGATATACGTATATCGAAAGAAAAATATCAAGAAGTAGTCAATAATTTAATTAAGTCAAGAAATAATTTTACGCCTCAAGAGTTATGGAAAGTGATTAATAATGACCCTGTTTTGATAAGTGTTTATGCTAATTGTATGTTTTTAACTAAGTTACTCATTATATTTCCTTTGAGTGTAGCTTGCGTTGAAAGATTTTTTTCAAAATTAAAAATAGTTAAAAACCGTCTTAGAAATCAGCTAAGCCATAGCACATTAGAAAGGTTGATGATGATTGCGACAGAAGGTCCAAAGGAGTGTTTTGACGACGATTTGTTAGAGTACTTTGGCGACGAGTTGAAAGGCAAAAATCAAAATATGAGAATTAAGTTGTAGATTTAAAATTTACAACGTTAATCTCATTTTAATTTTTTTATTTGAGCTTACAGACAATTAGTGAATGTTTAATTTTTGTAGTTTTTTCACGGAATCTTCTCGTTGATTTCTTGTATTCCAGCCGTGTTTTTACAATTTTTGTTTGTCGTAGTTAACTGAACTTTTATTTGTATGTAAAATAAAAGCTTTTTGTTCCCACAGGAAGTCCTAAACTTTAGAGCTAAATGGTTTTAATAATCGTTATCTTGTGCATTAGATATTATTAGACGACTTCTTGCAACATCAGATAGATTTCTTAAACCCAATCATTACTTAATTTTCTTAAACCCAACCGTTACCTAAATAAACAATCGTAAATAAATAAAGATCGTACGTCAAGAAACGCTCGTTTAAAACGCGCATAGCGGTCCAAGTTTATCTGAAAGCTAACTAGTTTTTCTTATCGCCGATGACATTTAAGGCAAAGTTTAGAACAATGAAGACTTAAAATTTACACTAGCAAATTATTCATCGATAAAAGTTAGATTATAAAATTAGCTTGCAAAAGTATGAATATCTGTTTAAATATAGAAATGGTTAAAAAAAAGGTGTTAAGTATTTTAAACAAATTAATAAAACTTTTTTTGAAAGAAGATAAACGTTAAAACTAGATAAACATTAAACTGTTAAAAAGTTCAGTGGAAAAATTTAAATTTTACATTTACTATAAAAAAACGCTACCGTCGCTTTAATTTTTTTCTTAAAGTCACTGTAGTGATTTCTAATTGGTTGATTTTTTTTTTTAATTTAAGAAATGCATGCCCAAACCAAAACCCTTAATTGATGGGTAGGCTCTCTTGTCAAACCATTATTCAAAAACAATATAATATATATTGTTTTTTTGCATTTTCGGTCCTTAAGGTCCGAAAATGCAAAAAAACGACTTTATTTAAAAGAGAACCCGCCTACCCCAAACCCTCAGTCGTTGTTTGCACATTTCGCTGCATGTTCTCTCTAAAAATCAGTCTGTGTATGTGCACACCGCAGCGCAAATCCCTATATACCCTATTTTGCCTATTTTCTAGAAATACAAGCTCGCGGACGCAAAGGATTAATAATTACAGATATACACGCTTTAAATCATCGTTTAAACTTTTTTTATAAAATATAATATATTTTTTTATGATATTAAATATTACTTTAAATAATATTCCTTTTAATATTATTTAAAAGCGATATCAAAGTATCACACCGTTAATTTTTTATTTGAAAATAAAAGATGCGAGCTTTTTTTTTTTTTTTTCACTCAACAGTTGACGGCAACCTAAATTCCCAATGCTATGAAAACGCTGTATATATTTTATTCCTGGCTAACACCCTGGTATACTGTGACTATTGATGCATTAAAGCAAATCTTAACACAATCTTAACACTATATTTTTTGGTATTTTATTTTTCGAATGATTAAATCCAATGGGACAAGTTCAAACCAAAAAAATTTAGAAACAATATTTTCAAAGTTAAGATGAGCTATCTTAACTTTGAAATTATTATTTCAAAAATTTTTTTGGTTTGAACTTGTCCCATTGGATTTAATCATTCGAAAAATAAAATACCAAAAAATATAAATAAAATATAAATATCCGTTTTATTTAATTATTTAATAATATTTATTTTGTTAAAATCAAAAAAAATTTTTTTTTTGATATAATAAGTGGGGCACAGCCCCTGGTGCCCCTGCCTCATTGACCCTCTGGTCATCGGAGGATTAGGATTACACAAATGCCAGAATTTTTAGAGCTCCAGTTTGTAAAGAAGGTCTATCCAGACCATATATAAGACTCAGCCCAAGACACAAAGGGGCCTAGTGTCTTGGGCCCTAGAAATAATTTTAACATGCACATTTATCAACACTTCAGAAATTCAAAAAGTTTCAGGGCTCCAGCAAATCTGGAAAAGAATGAAAAATCAATTGCATAATTATGCTACAAAAATATGGGGACTGTGCCCCTGTTATCCATATATATAGAAATCCATATACTTGCAGATCAAAGTCCTTATGTTTTCTGAAAGATCATTGAACATAGAATGACAATCAAAAAATTTTTTTGATATCATTAAGGTGACATGGGTTTCTAGGGCATTACAAACATGTATATTAAAAATTGCCTAAATTTATTATTTAGGCAATTATCTAAGATTTATCATTTATTTGGATTCATCACCCCTTAAATAAGGCATGGTACAAATGGTACAAATACCCCTGAAAAAAGCCAGGTACAAATTTTTAAGTAAAAAGATCAAATAGTTTTAAAGTTCCTTTTGCATTGTGTAATTTATGTTCATAAATTACACAATGCAAAAGGATTTTCATTGTGTAATTTATGTCCTTAAATTACACAATGCAAAAGGAACTTTAAAAATAGAAGTAGGAGACCATTTGCACTTTAGCACAGCAGTTTTCATTCAACTTAAAAGGCTTAAAGCATTTTAAGTTGAATGAAAACTGCTGCTCAAAAGAGCGAATGGTCTCCTATTTCTACTTTTTAAATTCCTTTTATGTTGTGCAATTTATGGACGATCCTTTATATGACTTTAAACCTAAACGCTGTGATGCTAAAGGGAAAAGAGGGATCCGGCCAATATTTGCTAAAAATAAAATAATAATATTTCAGAATCTTCTTAGACCCAGAAGCTATTAAGTGACTGGGGCCCCAGCCCTGGCTTATCCCTAGCTAAAAATGAGACTTTTTTCAAACCTGGTCCCAGCCCCCGCCAAAGTGTAGGACTTAGCAGGAGTTAATAACCGGGGCTAGAAAAAATTTATAATACTTTATATATTACAAATTTGTACTTACACATACTATTTATTAAATATTGACATATATTTATTCAAGCAACCACTATTAAGTTATGAGTTACTTTAAAATTGAGAATAAGTAAAAAATACTAGGAAATGGTTAACTAAAGACTTAAAAAGTTGGAGGTTGTATATAATTTTTTTTTCCAGAATTTAAATCCATAAGCCACTTCTGTAAATGGCTGTTACAGAAGAGAGATCAGATTAAAAACCGGCTGCTTGTTCAAAGCAATCAAAAAGTGAAGGTTTTTTGTCAAGACAAGAGAATAAAGTTGTTTCAAATAGAGCCACTTTAGATGTAAAATTTTCATAAAGGTTGTTATTTTAGATAAGAAACAATACAGGAGCAAATATAGAACCTTGTGGTACCCTTAAAACTACTTCAAATAAAGAAGAATGTAGGCTTTCAAGAATAACTTTAATACTGCAGTAAGAAAGAAATAATTTAATATTCTCAAAACCTTTATATAAAGAAACTAATAACAGAGTGAAGACTAATCGTTGGATAGGTGGAGAGGTCATAGTGTGCTTTATTATATTAACTCTGCTTTATTCTGAAGAAAAGTAAAAAGATCAGACCCATAAATAAGAGACTAAATAGACTAACTTTAGTTAATGACATTGTTGAAGACTAACTAAATGTCTCTAGATCCTAACATCTGATAAAAGATTTAGTAAACTGGGAATAACAGAGCTTAATATCAGGCAGGGCTTATTTACATTGATTTCTTGGAACAATAAATAGACATTTGTTCTTAAGAGAGATGTTCTTGAAAATAGATAAAGAAAATGATTAATGTTTAATAAAGAAACTGCTCAAGATGGTGAAAAGTGTGGAATAGAATGAGGTAATAGAATGAAAAATGAAGAGTAGGAAAAAAATCTTCCAAACTTTTAGTCCAAAAGGAATAAAAGCTTCCAAAATGCGCTTTGTGCATACATATTATGGATGTAAACATATATGTTTGCTATTTATTAATATGTTGGCATACAATATCCTTTCATATTTATATAAACTTTAGCATTTATATGGTGTAGTATTTGCCAAAAGATAAGATGATCAGATGATGATTATGATGATGATGATGATGATGTTGATGATGTTAATGAAGATGGTGATAATGATTATGATGATCATGTTGATCATAGTAATGTTTTATATGCATATATATATATGTTGATCATAGTTATGTTTTATATGCATATATATACAAAACATAACATGAATTTTAAAAATATAATTTAGGATGTATAAATGTTTATGCAGCCCTGGTCACAAAACTTGGCCCCAGCCCCGATAAAATGCCAACCCAGGTCACTTACTGCCAGAGGATAAAAATTTCAAGGAATTCTTCTATCTACTAAGTACTCTCAATTGTATAAAAATCAGCAAAAACTGAGATGTATGGTGACATGACCTGGGTCACATGGAATTACCCACAAACAAGCTATGCTATTAGTTTAAAGCTGATGTATGACTTTTCAATTTCTTTTGAAACTTTTTGTAAATAATGATAAGGAACTTTTTTTTTTTATTTCTTAAAAAAACTGTCAAACATTTCCAAAGCCTCTAAAAAAAATTAGGCTTTTAAAGAATAAAAATTAGAAAATAAAGA
>NC_061162.1:9005714-9011043 GCF_022113875.1 Hydra vulgaris
ATATTATTAAACTATAATGTTCATTTTACCTATAAACGTATTATATTTTTTTTAAAAAAGATTCCACGGTCTGGGTTTTTTCGCTATTCAAATATTTATATTTTATGATACCGCAAAATTTATTATTTTAATTTTTTTCGTCTTTTCATAATTCACAGACCAGACCATTTCACGGAAATATGTCATAATCAACAAAATATCATACAGACGCTATAATATTTTAAAAGTGCCTTAACTACACCGAGATAATAAAGATAATTCACTTATTAATGAAGAGCGGCATACCAGGTCGCTCTATAAAGAAAATACAGTCTAGCTTTCAAATAAAAAAAGTTTTTAGCTTTGAAATTACTGTTAAGTGCTAATATAGATAATTCATATTTGAAGTTATTCATACTTGCTGAATTCACCTCTTTTATGGTTTAGGTGTTCAACGGTTGTTTTTTTTTTTTTTAACATTTCAGTTTACATTTTTTAGTTCGTTTTTACAATATAATGAGAGTAAATAAAAAAAAAAACTAATATAATTAATAATATACGCAAATACTAAAAACATTTGAAAAACTAGGTATCTCTAAGAAGATCAGTAAGATCTTATCGTCAGAACCTTATACTAGTGTAAACAAAATATTAGGTTATAAAGTAACTAAAAGTACAACAAAATAAAAATAAAATATACATAAATATATCACTTTTTATTATAGGTAATAAAGTTTAATAAATATTTTCATAATATAAATATTATTGTCAAATTTTGATAATACGGGAGAGAAAAAGATTTTTCAGCTTAATTTTAAAAAAATGCAAAGAATTAGGTAGATCAAAATTAATATTAGGCAAAACAATTTTTCTCCAAAAATGGAGTGCACGATAATTAATCTAAAATTGCTTAAAATTTGTTTGACAAATAGGCTCATGTAGAAGGTTGTTATTTTTTAGAGAGTATATATTGGTAGGTTTCAAGGTAATTAAATCATTAAAAACGGCAAGAGAAAGATTGTTTTTACATATATGTACAATGCATAAAATATTAGCAATATCAAGTTCGTTAATATTCTCATTTCAGAAAAAAGTTGTTTTGAGTGAGAAAAACGATCAGCAAAATTAATTACACGTATTGCATATTTCTGACGGCGATTGAGAGATTGCAACTTACTTTTTTCAGAGCTTGCCCAAGCAATATTTGCATAATTTATATAGCTATGAATGAATGCATAATAAAGTTAGGATAAAATTTTTTTATATTAATGTAGATTCTGGCCTTATAAAGAATTCCAATATTTTTGGAAACTTTAGTACCAACATAATCAATATGTTGCTTGGATGTGATTTTCTCATCAAGGAATACGCCTAAAAATTTTATGATGCAATCCCTTTTTATTTCGATATGGTCAATAAAAATATTAGGTAGAGTTAGGGGTAAATAACGTTTTTAAGTTATTCAATGAAAAAGAATCCATTTTCTTTTTTTAATATTTAGGGTAAGTTTATTGCATTTGAACCAACTAGAAATTATTTTGAGTTGTTCATTAATAGTAGTGAAGAGTTTAATAATATTGTTATCAGATAAAAATAAATTAGTATCACCCACAAGCAAAATACTTAAAAGATTAGAAGCTTTATGCAAATCATTAAAAGTAGATTAGGAAAAGAAGTGGCCCAAAAGTTAATCCTTGTAGACCACCACATGAAATATCTAAAATATTTTTTTTGAAAAGGGAAAGTTAAAAGAAACAATTGTTTTCGATTAGTTAACTTTTAAACTTCCAAATTACATCATCCACTCCATATTGTTTAAGTTTATGAATCAAATAAAATAAAGATAGGTCGGTAGTTACATATATTAGTTCTGTCTCCTTCTTTGTATATTGGGATTATCTTAGCTATTTTTAACTGATCAGGAAAAACTCCTAGTTGTATTGACACTCTGAAATTTGAAAGAGAATATCTTTTAATTGTTCAAAGCATTTTAAGACTATGTTTCCATTTATTTCATCAAACCCAGGGGCTTTTTTTTTCAAATAGATTTAAAGGACACTTGATACTCCTCAAATGATACCTCAAAAGATAAATTATCAGAACAAATCATCCATCGAGGTTAAAAAGTTATTGAACACAACTTGGATATTAGGAATTTTATTTGCCAGTTTGGAACCAATGTTAATGAAAAATTTATTTGAAGAATTTGTTGTACCGCATGATTGTATATATATACAGTATTATTAAAGTGAAAATATATTGATTTGATTTGTAAAAATAATTCAAAAAACCTAATCCAAGCATTTACTGGTGAAATGCCATAGCACAATAGAAACATGATGAGCAATCTAGAAAATCTCCAGTAAAGGATTTGTTACTGCCTATTAGTAACAAATCCTTCCTTAGAGACTTTTAGATTGCTCATCATGTTAGGTATGACGTAAAAAATCAGGAAAGTTGTGTCGAAGAAGTGTCCGTGATGTAAACTAAGATTTTCCCATTAAACATTAAAAGCACAAGCCTATAGTTGATAAAAACATACTTATGTCTTGGAGGGTAAATCTTAATAGAATATAATTTAAGAGTTTCTTTTTCACATTCCTCCTTTATTTTTAATACGACTTCTTTGTTTTCCTTTATATACTCCAGCATAGTTGGTCTGCAGAATCTAATACTTAGAGACATGTTATTCTATAAAATGTTGTGTGAATCTGATTATTCATATAGTCAAAGAGAAAATGTTGCTACGAATAATAGATCCAAATCTAAAAGTTTATTTTGATTAGAATTATTAAAACATTGATGGTGTTTTAAGTGACTTAATGTTCCATATCCCAACTTTTAATTAGTATTAATTCATCAAAGTTTTTTTTATCATCCAAAATTTTAAAATATTTTTTTTCTGTAATTTCACAAGCCTCTCAAATGTGTGATCTATAAAACCCTGTAGTTTAACTTTAGCCTTTGTTTCATAAACTACAATGAATGCTTTAAAGATTAGCACACGTTTTTTATTTTGGAAATTACTTGATAAGATGGAAATCTACATGGTGCTTCTTTATGAGTATTTTTTTAAACATTTTTTGAAAGTTTGTTATCCAAGAAATATGTAAAAGATTCTTCAGACGTCATTTTCTCTTGCAACGTTGTTAGCTGAGTGTAAAGCAATAACGATTTGTGTCGACTCTTTGTAACGATACTGAATAATTTGACTAAATTAAAATCACGTTTATTATACGCTGTTCTTTGTGCCACTAACATTATTTTTTCGATGAGCTCCGTTTTTGAATTCCTCGAAAAAATTCCATCAATCGTCATTTGGTGCGAGAACTCGATTCATTAAATTCTTTTGTTGGTCGACTTTTTTTTGCTATTCATTTATTAAATTCTCTTGATTACCTGGTGATTCAACTAAATCAATTGTTTAAAAAACTGAATTAAACCTATTCTAATTTCTAATATCAAATATTTCTTTTTTTTGGTATGATGTGCCAAAGTGGAACTTTGTAAGAGTTAGTTTTAATTTCTTTCTTATTAAATTAATTTTGATTTCTCTGACTTAAATCCAAGTAATATTTTATTTAAACCCACTATCCACTTATCAAAAGTCTTTTTCGAAACCTGAAAACATTGCACGATTTGTCTTAATTTATTTTCTCCATTATCTTATTCACAACAAAAAACTTACAAACTAAAAAGAAGTTTTTTAACAATATTTAGAAACTCATGCAGTTTTTGCTCGATTAGTGGAGCATCAAAAATGTACTTTAAAAACTCATGTAGTTTTTGCTCGGTTAGTGGAGCATCAAAAAATGTACTTTAGAATTATTTATTTAAGTTAACTATGTATTTTAAAATCATATACACATGAAATTTAAATTTAAAAAACAATTTTTTTCCATTCAAGAACAACACGACAACAAACTTACTTTAGTCTTTTATGCCTTAAGGTAGTTTTTTTTTTTTAATTTTTAGAAATAAATGCAAAAAAAAATTATTTTTATTTGAAGAAATTTTTTATTTGTTTAAAGAAACATCAATTTTTTTTTTTAATTATTTAGCGCTCAAGATCGTGGATGATCAGCCACACTTCTCAGGGTAGTTAGTAGACACTATACAGGGTATCCTTTTTTTTGGAAAAACTGGAAAATTGTATAGAGCTGCTTTTCAAAAACATAATGGAAAAACTGAAAAATCTATTTTTTGCACATCGTTGAATCAATAATGCACAAAAATTACATTTTTTTATTTTCTTTAGTATGTTTTTCAAAAACAGTCGTATCTGGTTCTTTCATTTTTCCAGCAGAGTGGAAACCTTGATATAGAACAGAAAATATTAAAATATGGAAAAGGTACAAATTAAAACAATTTTTAATATTCTTCATCAAAGTTAAAATTTATTACTTTTGTGACTAGTTTTTAACATCCTATAGCAGAGCTAATCGGGCCTCTTATTTGATTGAGTGTTGAGTGTAAAGTTGAGATATACCAACCTTTATAAAGATATTTTAAAACAGAGGTTGAAAATAAAAAAGAACCCAAACTGTTTATATTCCTACGTTGTACTATATTGCTAAAAACTTATTTAATTTTGTAAACAAGAGTACCTTCAGGGTATAAGGTAGATATTCTAGAACAATTATTAAATGATTTGGCATAACAATTTATGAATACTTTCATTCTAGTTACCTAAATTAGATCATTTTCTGTTCATAACCAGCTTTAAGCAAATGAAAAAAAAATTTAAAACCAATTTAAATATGTGTAACTGGATTATCAGAAGTAAAGTGTGAATGGAATGCTGTACGCAGTTAAAATGCGAAAAAAACAAACCAAAACAAAACTTGAAAAAAATGTATAAAAAAACATTCTTATGAAATAGCGTTTATAATATGTCTTATATATTTTTCGTAATATCCGTTCGCTCAATTAATAGAGAGAAAGTTTGCAAGTTCCGTATATGAAATAAGGAGGAGAGAAAGGGACAGACAAAAACTTATAAAAGTTAAAAAGTATAAGTTAGAGGAATTTCATAAAATTTTTGGTGAGTAGATTTATAGTGTATACTATAAAGGAGGTGACAGTACTAAAAAAGACTAATATTAAAACAAAGCAATGCCAAAGTTATCGAGGTAGCCGGGATGGCACTAGCCACCCCCCACCCCCCACTCTTTTACAAAAAGATCTTTTTTTTGAAAAAAAAATTCTAGATATAAAAGACATTAATTAGAAATTATCGAATGTACCCCCAATTCGAAATCCGTGAAAAAGGAGGAATGACGAAATAAAATCGAAGGTATATTGTGGACGATCCTTACTATGTAATAAAATAATTGTAAACTGTTATTGT
>NC_061162.1:9012042-9132042 GCF_022113875.1 Hydra vulgaris
TCACAAACTGACTTCATTTATAAAGTACTTTTTGTCATATGTTATCAACATTGTTATCGGCCGCTACGGAAGTTTGTAATTTATGTCTTTATTATAAAGTTATCCATACTTTACAACATTTTAGCGGGAAAAACTTAAAAAGTTCCATTAAAGCACTGGTCGTTTTTTTAATGATCATGTTCCATTAAAGCACTGGTCGTTTTTAAAGTCATCTATAATGAACTTAATTGTATTTTAAAAAGCTAATTTCCTACTTTAGTAAGCTCAGAAAACATCATAGTCTTGTCTATGTGTACAAAAAAAAATTTAGTGTTGATAAAAATATTATGAAAAACTATTCATCAGCTTTTTATCAATAATCTTGGAATGGCTTTTTAACACAAAAAAGTCTTGGTGCTGCTCCTCTGTTAACAACAGAGCCTGAAAACGCAGTAAACGTTTGGTTAACAAAATTAAAATCAATTTAGATCCCTTTCTGTTCATAACCAGCTGTACAGTAAACGGCAAAATATTTTATGACCACTTTAAAATACTTATAGCTGGATTATGAAATGTGAAGTGTGGATTGAATGCTGCATGCAATTGAATTTCAAAAAAATATATATTGATAATGAAGAAAAACCAGGAATAAAACATGCAAATAAAACACCGTTTATAATATGTCTTTGTGTATATACATTTAATAAATGTAAACTGCTATGTGAATATAATAGCTATGTGAATTAAAAAGTAACTTTTTTTTTTTTTCTCTTTAATATGAAAAGAATTATAAAAAAAAACTATTATTATTTGTTAAAATTATTCTAATTCACAATAGATTATTAGAAAATTTCACTCAAAAATTATAATGATCAAAAACATGTATTTATTTGAGCGATTATTTAAGCGTGATCATTAAGAAAACAAAAAGTTCAATAAAAACGCGTGTATGTAATAACTACAATGAAGGAGAGTACAAACAGATCGTTCTCGAAGTGTTTAGAATGTCAGAATATTTTGTGACGTTATTTCTAAAAAGACATAAATTTAAAGTTTTGTGTTGTTTAGCCATAAAGCGCAACGTAACGACTAAAAAAGAAGTAAGAAAGCTACTTAAAAAGGTAAAGATCGCTTTTTGATGTCTTGATTTAGATTTTTTTTACAATGTCTTGATACGTCGTAATTTTCTTTTTTCTAATGAAACTTTAGCGCGTGTTGCTGCGTTTTTAGTTAAAGTGTGTTTTTTGTTGTTATTTTCTATATATTTATTGTGCAACTTGTTTTTAGTTACGTTTAATGTAGTTGCTATTGAACTATAATTAATTTTTTCAGTGAGAAATGTCTTTGTGGCACATTCCTGTTCATAAATATTTTGACACCGATCCATTCTTGGATGACATAATGGAGATAACTTTTCCTCCTTTAAGATATTTTCCATTATTTAATGTTGGAACAAATGCTGTTTCAAAAAAAAAGACTCCGAAAGAAAATGGTTTTGTTGTAAATCTTGATGTTAAGCATTACAAGCCAGAGGAAGTTACTCTTAAAGTAGAAGGTAATTTTGTAGATCTAAAATTTATAAATGACAAGCTCATAGCCAGCTTTTCATATTTTGTATTCTATTGTTAGTTTCCCGTTATCGATCTCACATTAGTTGTCCGTAGTGCAAATCGAAGTATGAAGCGCTTTCGGCGTTTTTTTTAGTGATATTTTCAAAACGATAACTGCTTTGCTATTAAGAGTTGCCATATATTAAAAAAACGCTAAACTAACGAGTGAAGCCAATCGTGATTGGTGGTAACTAATGGAATTATCGCTGTTGTGTCGCAAATAACGCGGGCCATTATCTATTTACGGATTATGTATTTTTTATTTAAACTGGTAGGCTCACTAAGGAAAATGTTCAAGATATTTCATAGTTTGCTTTTTTTTTTCCTGTTTGTAAATCTTTTTTGTCGTTGTTTAGGTCAAGTTCTTGAAGTCAGTGGAAAGCATCGTAACGAAAATGAAAATGGATTTGAGTCTAGTGAGTTCCACAGAAAGTACACTATTCCCGATGACGTGGATGCGACAGCCCTTACGTCAAACATCAGTCAAGGCGGCGTTTTGCATATAGAAGCTCCTAAAAAGCTCCCTGCATCTTCTGGAGAATCAACGAAAGAGACTTTTAAATTCTCTTTAGATGTACAAGGCTTCAAGCCAGAAGAAATTTCGATTCAAGTAAAAGGTAGAGATTTAGTCGTTCATGGTGAAACAAAAACTGAAAACAGCGGTGAACACGGTTCAAGTTACCACCACAAGCAGTTTACCAAACACGTAGCTTTGCCAGATGATGTAGATCCATCCGAATTATGTTCTCGCTATACGAAAGACTCTAAATTAACGATCGAAGCTCCGCGAAAGCAACTGCAAGCTCCGCTTAAACTTGAAATCAAAATGGAAGAATAAAGTGGTGTCTTTTACAATTGTTTGTAGTTGTGTTTGTAGCTATTTGTAAATTTTATTTTATTACAACTAAATAGTAATGTTTACGCTAAATGTACTATATTTTAAATGGCTTATTTTGTTTTAAATTATAAATTTTTGTATTGATAGTTTATTTAAAAAAGAAAAAGACTTATTTATTAAACAAAGTTTGTATTTTATTTATCGAAAAGATAACGTGGTTAAAGAGTAGACGTTTAGTCGAAGCAAAACACTTAAAATCACCTTCTAACATAGTCTTAGTGTTTTTCACTTTTTTCTAACAAATTAGTTTTTGTCTTATTTCATGCTAATTCCATTTCAATCGAACCCGGCTTTGTCATCGTAAGTAATAAACTCGGGAGATAGGGCATAAATATATATATATATATATATATATATATATATATATATATATATATATATATATATATATATATATATATATATATATATATATATATATATTCCCTATCTCATAATGTCGCAGTAAAGTTTTTTATTTATCGCCAGCAAGATCCAAAAATGTTGGCCCAACAGAAATAGAATGAAATTTTTTTTTTTAATCATAAAATACGGGTAAACGTTAGTAAAGTTTTGATGAGTTATTGTATATCTTTTAGCATAGAATTTTTTGTAACTGTAGGTTACATGTGTATTGCCAACTACTTTTTACTTGCTAAATAAATGATTCTATTTGCTTAATGAATGAGTCGATTGAAAAGCAGTTGTGAAAAAAAGTGTTTGGCCATCAATCTATGACTTGGTTGTATTGTTGAAATGTAAAAAATAAAACAACAAAGTAAAATATCCGAAATAAATGTAACAGGCACTACTTTATTATGCAATCGTGCAGCATTTTGCATCTAAATAAATTTAAAAGTCCAGCAAACATTTATGTAGTGAATTTGAAGTGTACCGATATGTGCATTTTGAGGGGTTCGTTAGAGTGTTGCTTATCGGTTACCTAGTTGACCATTGGTGGCAACCGCTATAAAAGGCCAGCCAATAATTTTCCGACATGTTAATAGTGGCTTGTCATCGGCTAGCTACGTTTATCGGCTGACACTAAAGGTCCATCAAGTAACCAATGAGCAAAACTATAGTGGACCGCACAAATAGCCTATATAGTTCCGCTGAAATTCTGATATAAAATGTTTGCCGGGTCTAGTGTGAATTGCAACATCAAAAGCTTCACAGAGAAGTCCTAACGATTATTCACAAAGTTATCAAACGTGACTCACTAAACAAAGTCAAGGCGTTCTTACATTTGACTTGATCTTGCTGTCAAGTACCCAAAACAAAACAGTCATAAAATCAGTTTTTTTTTTTATTTAATTATTATTTATGTAACTTTTAAAAAAGTTAGCAAACAAAAAAATGTTTATCTAGCTTTGTCATGAAAGATATTTAATATTGAAAAAAAAAAGAATTAGGTTGAATAAAACAAGCGTAAATATTAGAATATTGAAAAAATCGTTACTTAAATTGAGATTTGTTTTAGTCAAAACTAACAATGAAAACGATGGAAATACTTTGGTGGTGTTAGCTCTATGTGAAAACATTTGTGAAGTTCACTCAGGATAACTACTGGCCAAAGCCTTGCTTGAAAATGAGTGCGACGAGTACAAATCTATGTCTAAGTCAACAAAAAAAATGACGGTTTAAGCAAAATTTCAAACTAGTAGATGTCTCACATGCTCAAACTTCTACTTCTGACTGATGTTGATTGTCACTGGGTGAGCATTCAAAAAGTTATAATAAATAAACGATTTATCATAACTTTTTCAAAGCTTGACACTGAGTGTGCATTCATCTGTTTTTCTTGTACAGGCTTTGTCATCACGTGGATGTGATGTATATTTCAAAAAGCTTCATTATGAAAAAGTAGTTTAGCTGCTTTACAGCCAACAAACTAAGTTTTGAAAAAAGTTTTAACTTTCTTGAAATAAATACAATGAAGCAGCAATAAAAGTTTTAGACTCGATTGATTTTACGGTTCTTTTGTATTCATTTAGGTATACTCTTGTCATTGGTATTCAAAACAAAATCATTTTAAGGTGCATTTTGTTTTAACAAAACTGAAGAAAATGTAAAAAGAAAATTAAATAGCGAGAAAAAAAGTTCAAAAAGGATAACAATTTTCAGCGCTAATGCCACAAGAGACACGAAATATGAAATTTAACTTGATAATCGTATTAAAGGAATCAAGGAAAGATCAAGGCAACGCATTTAAAATAACAAGTTTCTAAAACTACATATCATGGGCGATGCTCGAGATCATGAACGCTTTTCACTATTAACTTTAAACTTGTTATAGGCTTCTAAAATTGAATGTAACTACCATTCTAAAGTACAATAGTTACATTCTCAACAACTCTAATTGTTTCTCCGCGCAACGGCCATGTTGGTTAAGGTTCGTGTTTCGGAGTTTAGATTTGAGAGAGGATTATAACCACAATTAAGAAGCCTCCTCGTCTGTAGTGGCCTACTCGGCCTTGGGAAGATGATTTAAAAAAATAATAATATAAAAAAGATTTCTTTTGCGTCTCGATGGTATGATAAAGCAAATATAAACGCTGCTGGTGGTTAATCAGGTATACAAAGTTGTTTCTTATGTTTAAAGGTTGTAAAAAAAGTTAATGTATACTGTTCTTGTCACAAACTGACTTCATTTATAAAGTACTTTTTGTCATATGTTATCAACATTGTTATCGGCCGCTACGGAAGTTTGTAATTTATGTCTTTATTATAAAGTTATCCATACTTTACAACATTTTAGCGGGAAAAACTTAAAAAGTTCCATTAAAGCACTGGTCGTTTTTTTAATGATCATGTTCCATTAAAGCACTGGTCGTTTTTAAAGTCATCTATAATGAACTTAATTGTATTTTAAAATGCTAATTTCCTACTTTAGTAAGCTCAGAAAACATCATAGTCTTGTCTATGTGTACAAAAAAAAATTTAGTGTTGATAAAAATATTATGAAAAACTATTCATCAGCTTTTTATCAATAATCTTGAAATGGCTTTTTAACACAAAAAAGTCTTGGTGCTGCTCCTCTGTTAACAACAGAGCCTGAAAACGCAGTAAACGTTTGGTTAACAAAATTAAAATCAATTTAGATCCCTTTCTGTTCATAACCAGCTGTACAGTAAACGGCAAAATATTTTATGACCACTTTAAAATACTTATAGCTGGATTATGAAATGTGAAGTGTGGATTGAATGCTGCATGCAATTGAATTTCAAAAAAATATATATTGATAATGAAGAAAAACCAGGAATAAAACATGCAAATAAAACACCGTTTATAATATGTCTTTGTGTATATACATTTAATAAATGTAAACTGCTATGTGAATATAATAGCTATGTGAATTAAAAAGTAACTTTTTTTTTTTTTCTCTTTAATATGAAAAGAATTATAAAAAAAAACTATTATTATTTGTTAAAATTATTCTAATTCACAATAGATTATTAGAAAATTTCACTCAAAAATTATAATGATCAAAAACATGTATTTATTTGAGCGATTATTTAAGCGTGATCATTAAGAAAACAAAAAGTTCAATAAAAACGCGTGTATGTAATAACTACAATGAAGGAGAGTACAAACAGATCGTTCTCGAAGTGTTTAGAATGTCAGAATATTTTGTGACGTTATTTCTAAAAAGACATAAATTTAAAGTTTTGTGTTGTTTAGCCATAAAGCGCAACGTAACGACTAAAAAAGAAGTAAGAAAGCTACTTAAAAAGGTAAAGATCGCTTTTTGATGTCTTGATTTAGATTTTTTTTACAATGTCTTGATACGTCGTAATTTTCTTTTTTCTAATGAAACTTTAGCGCGTGTTGCTGCGTTTTTAGTTAAAGTGTGTTTTTTGTTGTTATTTTCTATATATTTATTGTGCAACTTGTTTTTAGTTACGTTTAATGTAGTTGCTATTGAACTATAATTAATTTTTTCAGTGAGAAATGTCTTTGTGGCACATTCCTGTTCATAAATATTTTGACACCGATCCATTCTTGGATGACATAATGGAGATAACTTTTCCTCCTTTAAGATATTTTCCATTATTTAATGTTGGAACAAATGCTGTTTCAAAAAAAAAGACTCCGAAAGAAAATGGTTTTGTTGTAAATCTTGATGTTAAGCATTACAAGCCAGAGGAAGTTACTCTTAAAGTAGAAGGTAATTTTGTAGATCTAAAATTTATAAATGACAAGCTCATAGCCAGCTTTTCATATTTTGTATTCTATTGTTAGTTTCCCGTTATCGATCTCACATTAGTTGTCCGTAGTGCAAATCGAAGTATGAAGCGCTTTCGGCGTTTTTTTTAGTGATATTTTCAAAACGATAACTGCTTTGCTATTAAGAGTTGCCATATATTAAAAAAACGCTAAACTAACGAGTGAAGCCAATCGTGATTGGTGGTAACTAATGGAATTATCGCTGTTGTGTCGCAAATAACGCGGGCCATTATCTATTTACGGATTATGTATTTTTTATTTAAACTGGTAGGCTCACTAAGGAAAATGTTCAAGATATTTCATAGTTTGCTTTTTTTTTTCCTGTTTGTAAATCTTTTTTGTCGTTGTTTAGGTCAAGTTCTTGAAGTCAGTGGAAAGCATCGTAACGAAAATGAAAATGGATTTGAGTCTAGTGAGTTCCACAGAAAGTACACTATTCCCGATGACGTGGATGCGACAGCCCTTACGTCAAACATCAGTCAAGGCGGCGTTTTGCATATAGAAGCTCCTAAAAAGCTCCCTGCATCTTCTGGAGAATCAACGAAAGAGACTTTTAAATTCTCTTTAGATGTACAAGGCTTCAAGCCAGAAGAAATTTCGATTCAAGTAAAAGGTAGAGATTTAGTCGTTCATGGTGAAACAAAAACTGAAAACAGCGGTGAACACGGTTCAAGTTACCACCACAAGCAGTTTACCAAACACGTAGCTTTGCCAGATGATGTAGATCCATCCGAATTATGTTCTCGCTATACGAAAGACTCTAAATTAACGATCGAAGCTCCGCGAAAGCAACTGCAAGCTCCGCTTAAACTTGAAATCAAAATGGAAGAATAAAGTGGTGTCTTTTACAATTGTTTGTAGTTGTGTTTGTAGCTATTTGTAAATTTTATTTTATTACAACTAAATAGTAATGTTTACGCTAAATGTACTATATTTTAAATGGCTTATTTTGTTTTAAATTATAAATTTTTGTATTGATAGTTTATTTAAAAAAGAAAAAGACTTATTTATTAAACAAAGTTTGTATTTTATTTATCGAAAAGATAACGTGGTTAAAGAGTAGACGTTTAGTCGAAGCAAAACACTTAAAATCAACTTCTAACATAGTCTTAGTGTTTTTCACTTTTTTCTAACAAATTAGTTTTTGTCTTATTTCATGCTAATTCCATTTCAATCGAACCCGGCTTTGTCATCGTAAGTAATAAACTCGGGAGATAGGGCATATATATATATATATATATATATATATATATATATATATATATATATATATATATATATATATATATATATATATATATATATATATATATATATATATATATATATATATATATATTCCCTATCTCATAATGTCGCAGTAAAGTTTTTTATTTATCGCCAGCAAGATCCAAAAATGTTGGCCCAACAGAAATAGAATGAAATTTTTTTTTTTAATCATAAAATACGGGTAAACGTTAGTAAAGTTTTGATGAGTTATTGTATATCTTTTAGCATAGAATTTTTTGTAACTGTAGGTTACATGTGTATTGCCAACTACTTTTTACTTGCTAAATAAATGATTCTATTTGCTTAATGAATGAGTCGATTGAAAAGCAGTTGTGAAAAAAAGTGTTTGGCCATCAATCTTTGACTTGGTTGTATTGTTGAAATGTAAAAAATAAAACAACAAAGTAAAATATCCGAAATAAATGTAACAGGCACTACTTTATTATGCAATCGTGCAGCATTTTGCATCTAAATAAACTTAAAAGTCCAGCAAACATTTATGTAGTGAATTTGAAGTGTACCGATATGTGCATTTTGAGGGGTTCGTTAGAGTGTTGCTTATCGGTTACCTAGTTGACCATTGGTGGCAACCGCTATAAAAGGCCAGCCAATAATTTTCCGACATGTTAATAGTGGCTTGTCATCGGCTAGCTACGTTTATCGGCTGACACTAAAGGTCCATCAAGTAACCAATGAGCAAAACTATAGTGGACCGCACAAATAGCCTATATAGTTCCGCTGAAATTCTGATATAAAATGTTTGCCGGGTCTAGTGTGGATTGCAACATCAAAAGCTTCACAGAGAAGTCCTAACGATTATTCACAAAGTTATCAAACGTGACTCACTAAACAAAGTCAAGGCGTTCTTACATTTGACTTGATCTTGCTGTCAAGTACCCAAAACAAAACAGTCATAAAATCAGTTTTTTTTTTTATTTAATTATTATTTATGTAACTTTTAAAAAAGTTAGCAAACAAAAAAATGTTTATCTAGCTTTGTCATGAAAGATATTTAATATTGAAAAAAAAAAGAATTAGGTTGAATAAAACAAGCGTAAATATTAGAATATTGAAAAAATCGTTACTTAAATTGAGATTTGTTTTAGTCAAAACTAACAATGAAAACGATGGAAATACTT
The DNA here is from genome assembly GCF_022113875.1 of Hydra vulgaris. Lineage (NCBI taxonomy): Eukaryota > Metazoa > Cnidaria > Hydrozoa > Anthoathecata > Hydridae > Hydra > Hydra vulgaris. Next base: position 9,021,144 of record NC_061162.1, read on the forward strand.
TGGTGGTGTTAGCTCTATGTGAAAACATTTGTGAAGTTCACTCAGGATAACTACTGGCCAAAGCCTTGCTTGAAAATGAGTGCGACGAGTACAAATCTATGTCTAAGTCAACAAAAAAAATGACGGTTTAAGCAAAATTTCAAACTAGTAGATGTCTCACATGCTCAAACTTCTACTTCTGACTGATGTTGATTGTCACTGGGTGAGCATTCAAAAAGTTATAATAAATAAACGATTTATCATAACTTTTTCAAAGCTTGACACTGAGTGTGCATTCATCTGTTTTTCTTGTACAGGCTTTGTCATCACGTGGATGTGATGTATATTTCAAAAAGCTTCATTATGAAAAAGTAGTTTAGCTGCTTTACAGCCAACAAACTAAGTTTTGAAAAAAGTTTTAACTTTCTTGAAATAAATACAATGAAGCAGCAATAAAAGTTTTAGACTCGATTGATTTTACGGTTCTTTTGTATTCATTTAGGTATACTCTTGTCATTGGTATTCAAAACAAAATCATTTTAAGGTGCATTTTGTTTTAACAAAACTGAAGAAAATGTAAAAAGAAAATTAAATAGCGAGAAAAAAAGTTCAAAAAGGATAACAATTTTCAGCGCTAATGCCACAAGAGACACGAAATATGAAATTTAACTTGATAATCGTATTAAAGGAATCAAGGAAAGATCAAGGCAACGCATTTAAAATAACAAGTTTCTAAAACTACATATCATGGGCGATGCTCGAGATCATGAACGCTTTTCACTATTAACTTTAAACTTGTTATAGGCTTCTAAAATTGAATGTAACTACCATTCTAAAGTACAATAGTTACATTCTCAACAACTCTAATTGTTTCTCCGCGCAACGGCCATGTTGGTTAAGGTTCGTGTTTCGGAGTTTAGATTTGAGAGAGGATTATAACCACAATTAAGAAGCCTCCTCGTCTGTAGTGGCCTACTCGGCCTTGGGAAGATGATTTAAAAAAATAATAATATAAAAAAGATTTCTTTTGCGTCTCGATGGTATGATAAAGCAAATATAAACGCTGCTGGTGGTTAATCAGGTATACAAAGTTGTTTCTTATGTTTAAAGGTTGTAAAAAAAGTTAATGTATACTGTTCTTGTCACAAACTGACTTCATTTATAAAGTACTTTTTGTCATATGTTATCAACATTGTTATCGGCCGCTACGGAAGTTTGTAATTTATGTCTTTATTATAAAGTTATCCATACTTTACAACATTTTAGCGGAAAAAACTTAAAAAGTTCCATTAAAGCACTGGTCGTTTTTTTAATGATCATGTTCCATTAAAGCACTGGTCGTTTTTAAAGTCATCTATAATGAACTTAATTGTATTTTAAAAAGCTAATTTCCTACTTTAGTAAGCTCAGAAAACATCATAGTCTTGTCTATGTGTACAAAAAAAAATTTAGTGTTGATAAAAATATTATGAAAAACTATTCATCAGCTTTTTATCAATAATCTTGGAATGGCTTTTTAACACAAAAAAGTCTTGGTGCTGCTCCTCTGTTAACAACAGAGCCTGAAAACGCAGTAAACGTTTGGTTAACAAAATTAAAATCAATTTAGATCCCTTTCTGTTCATAACCAGCTGTACAGTAAACGGCAAAATATTTTATGACCACTTTAAAATACTTATAGCTGGATTATGAAATGTGAAGTGTGGATTGAATGCTGCATGCAATTGAATTTCAAAAAAATATATATTGATAATGAAGAAAAACCAGGAATAAAACATGCAAATAAAACACCGTTTATAATATGTCTTTGTGTATATACATTTAATAAATGTAAACTGCTATGTGAATATAATAGCTATGTGAATTAAAAAGTAACTTTTTTTTTTTTTCTCTTTAATATGAAAAGAATTATAAAAAAAAACTATTATTATTTGTTAAAATTATTCTAATTCACAATAGATTATTAGAAAATTTCACTCAAAAATTATAATGATCAAAAACATGTATTTATTTGAGCGATTATTTAAGCGTGATCATTAAGAAAACAAAAAGTTCAATAAAAACGCGTGTATGTAATAACTACAATGAAGGAGAGTACAAACAGATCGTTCTCGAAGTGTTTAGAATGTCAGAATATTTTGTGACGTTATTTCTAAAAAGACATAAATTTAAAGTTTTGTGTTGTTTAGCCATAAAGCGCAACGTAACGACTAAAAAAGAAGTAAGAAAGCTACTTAAAAAGGTAAAGATCGCTTTTTGATGTCTTGATTTAGATTTTTTTTACAATGTCTTGATACGTCGTAATTTTCTTTTTTCTAATGAAACTTTAGCGCGTGTTGCTGCGTTTTTAGTTAAAGTGTGTTTTTTGTTGTTATTTTCTATATATTTATTGTGCAACTTGTTTTTAGTTACGTTTAATGTAGTTGCTATTGAACTATAATTAATTTTTTCAGTGAGAAATGTCTTTGTGGCACATTCCTGTTCATAAATATTTTGACACCGATCCATTCTTGGATGACATAATGGAGATAACTTTTCCTCCTTTAAGATATTTTCCATTATTTAATGTTGGAACAAATGCTGTTTCAAAAAAAAAGACTCCGAAAGAAAATGGTTTTGTTGTAAATCTTGATGTTAAGCATTACAAGCCAGAGGAAGTTACTCTTAAAGTAGAAGGTAATTTTGTAGATCTAAAATTTATAAATGACAAGCTCATAGCCAGCTTTTCATATTTTGTATTCTATTGTTAGTTTCCCGTTATCGATCTCACATTAGTTGTCCGTAGTGCAAATCGAAGTATGAAGCGCTTTCGGCGTTTTTTTTAGTGATATTTTCAAAACGATAACTGCTTTGCTATTAAGAGTTGCCATATATTAAAAAAACGCTAAACTAACGAGTGAAGCCAATCGTGATTGGTGGTAACTAATGGAATTATCGCTGTTGTGTCGCAAATAACGCGGGCCATTATCTATTTACGGATTATGTATTTTTTATTTAAACTGGTAGGCTCACTAAGGAAAATGTTCAAGATATTTCATAGTTTGCTTTTTTTTTTCCTGTTTGTAAATCTTTTTTGTCGTTGTTTAGGTCAAGTTCTTGAAGTCAGTGGAAAGCATCGTAACGAAAATGAAAATGGATTTGAGTCTAGTGAGTTCCACAGAAAGTACACTATTCCCGATGACGTGGATGCGACAGCCCTTACGTCAAACATCAGTCAAGGCGGCGTTTTGCATATAGAAGCTCCTAAAAAGCTCCCTGCATCTTCTGGAGAATCAACGAAAGAGACTTTTAAATTCTCTTTAGATGTACAAGGCTTCAAGCCAGAAGAAATTTCGATTCAAGTAAAAGGTAGAGATTTAGTCGTTCATGGTGAAACAAAAACTGAAAACAGCGGTGAACACGGTTCAAGTTACCACCACAAGCAGTTTACCAAACACGTAGCTTTGCCAGATGATGTAGATCCATCCGAATTATGTTCTCGCTATACGAAAGACTCTAAATTAACGATCGAAGCTCCGCGAAAGCAACTGCAAGCTCCGCTTAAACTTGAAATCAAAATGGAAGAATAAAGTGGTGTCTTTTACAATTGTTTGTAGTTGTGTTTGTAGCTATTTGTAAATTTTATTTTATTACAACTAAATAGTAATGTTTACGCTAAATGTACTATATTTTAAATGGCTTATTTTGTTTTAAATTATAAATTTTTGTATTGATAGTTTATTTAAAAAAGAAAAAGACTTATTTATTAAACAAAGTTTGTATTATATTTATCGAAAAGATAACGTGGTTAAAGAGTAGACGTTTAGTCGAAGCAAAACACTTAAAATCACCTTCTAACATAGTCTTAGTGTTTTTCACTTTTTTCTAACAAATTAGTTTTTGTCTTATTTCATGCTAATTCCATTTCAATCGAACCCGGCTTTGTCATCGTAAGTAATAAACTCGGGAGATAGGGCATAAATATATATATATATATATATATATATATATATATATATATATATATATATATATATATATATATATATATATATATATATATATATATATTCCCTATCTCATAATGTCGCAGTAAAGTTTTTTATTTATCGCCAGCAAGATCCAAAAATGTTGGCCCAACAGAAATAGAATGAAATTTTTTTTTTTAATCATAAAATACGGGTAAACGTTAGTAAAGTTTTGATGAGTTATTGTATATCTTTTAGCATAGAATTTTTTGTAACTGTAGGTTACATGTGTATTGCCAACTACTTTTTACTTGCTAAATAAATGATTCTATTTGCTTAATGAATGAGTCGATTGAAAAGCAGTTGTGAAAAAAAGTGTTTGGCCATCAATCTTTGACTTGGTTGTATTGTTGAAATGTAAAAAATAAAACAACAAAGTAAAATATCCGAAATAAATGTAACAGGCACTACTTTATTATGCAATCGTGCAGCATTTTGCATCTAAATAAACTTAAAAGTCCAGCAAACATTTATGTAGTGAATTTGAAGTGTACCGATATGTGCATTTTGAGGGGTTCGTTAGAGTGTTGCTTATCGGTTACCTAGTTGACCATTGGTGGCAACCGCTATAAAAGGCCAGCCAATAATTTTCCGACATGTTAATAGTGGCTTGTCATCGGCTAGCTACGTTTATCGGCTGACACTAAAGGTCCATCAAGTAACCAATGAGCAAAACTATAGTGGACCGCACAAATAGCCTATATAGTTCCGCTGAAATTCTGATATAAAATGTTTGCCGGGTCTAGTGTGGATTGCAACATCAAAAGCTTCACAGAGAAGTCCTAACGATTATTCACAAAGTTATCAAACGTGACTCACTAAACAAAGTCAAGGCGTTCTTACATTTGACTTGATCTTGCTGTCAAGTACCCAAAACAAAACAGTCATAAAATCAGTTTTTTTTTTTATTTAATTATTATTTATGTAACTTTTAAAAAAGTTAGCAAACAAAAAAATGTTTATCTAGCTTTGTCATGAAAGATATTTAATATTGAAAAAAAAAAGAATTAGGTTGAATAAAACAAGCGTAAATATTAGAATATTGAAAAAATCGTTACTTAAATTGAGATTTGTTTTAGTCAAAACTAACAATGAAAACGATGGAAATACTTTGGTGGTGTTAGCTCTATGTGAAAACATTTGTGAAGTTCACTCAGGATAACTACTGGCCAAAGCCTTGCTTGAAAATGAGTGCGACGAGTACAAATCTATGTCTAAGTCAACAAAAAAAATGACGGTTTAAGCAAAATTTCAAACTAGTAGATGTCTCACATGCTCAAACTTCTACTTCTGACTGATGTTGATTGTCACTGGGTGAGCATTCAAAAAGTTATAATAAATAAACGATTTATCATAACTTTTTCAAAGCTTGACACTGAGTGTGCATTCATCTGTTTTTCTTGTACAGGCTTTGTCATCACGTGGATGTGATGTATATTTCAAAAAGCTTCATTATGAAAAAGTAGTTTAGCTGCTTTACAGCCAACAAACTAAGTTTTGAAAAAAGTTTTAACTTTCTTGAAATAAATACAATGAAGCAGCAATAAAAGTTTTAGACTCGATTGATTTTACGGTTCTTTTGTATTCATTTAGGTATACTCTTGTCATTGGTATTCAAAACAAAATCATTTTAAGGTGCATTTTGTTTTAACAAAACTGAAGAAAATGTAAAAAGAAAATTAAATAGCGAGAAAAAAAGTTCAAAAAGGATAACAATTTTCAGCGCTAATGCCACAAGAGACACGAAATATGAAATTTAACTTGATAATCGTATTAAAGGAATCAAGGAAAGATCAAGGCAACGCATTTAAAATAACAAGTTTCTAAAACTACATATCATGGGCGATGCTCGAGATCATGAACGCTTTTCACTATTAACTTTAAACTTGTTATAGGCTTCTAAAATTGAATGTAACTACCATTCTAAAGTACAATAGTTACATTCTCAACAACTCTAATTGTTTCTCCGCGCAACGGCCATGTTGGTTAAGGTTCGTGTTTCGGAGTTTAGATTTGAGAGAGGATTATAACCACAATTAAGAAGCCTCCTCGTCTGTAGTGGCCTACTCGGCCTTGGGAAGATGATTTAAAAAAATAATAATATAAAAAAGATTTCTTTTGCGTCTCGATGGTATGATAAAGCAAATATAAACGCTGCTGGTGGTTAATCAGGTATACAAAGTTGTTTCTTATGTTTAAAGGTTGTAGAAAAAGTTAATGTATACTGTTCTTGTCACAAACTGACTTCATTTATAAAGTACTTTTTGTCATATGTTATCAACATTGTTATCGGCCGCTACGGAAGTTTGTAATTTATGTCTTTATTATAAAGTTATCCATACTTTACAACATTTTAGCGGGAAAAACTTAAAAAGTTCCATTAAAGCACTGGTCGTTTTTTTAATGATCATGTTCCATTAAAGCACTGGTCGTTTTTAAAGTCATCTATAATGAACTTAATTGTATTTTAAAAAGCTAATTTCCTACTTTAGTAAGCTCAGAAAACATCATAGTCTTGTCTATGTGTACAAAAAAAAATTTAGTGTTGATAAAAATATTATGAAAAACTATTCATCAGCTTTTTATCAATAATCTTGGAATGGCTTTTTAACACAAAAAAGTCTTGGTGCTGCTCCTCTGTTAACAACAGAGCCTGAAAACGCAGTAAACGTTTGGTTAACAAAATTAAAATCAATTTAGATCCCTTTCTGTTCATAACCAGCTGTACAGTAAACGGCAAAATATTTTATGACCACTTTAAAATACTTATAGCTGGATTATGAAATGTGAAGTGTGGATTGAATGCTGCATGCAATTGAATTTCAAAAAAATATATATTGATAATGAAGAAAAACCAGGAATAAAACATGCAAATAAAACACCGTTTATAATATGTCTTTGTGTATATACATTTAATAAATGTAAACTGCTATGTGAATATAATAGCTATGTGAATTAAAAAGTAACTTTTTTTTTTTTTCTCTTTAATATGAAAAGAATTATAAAAAAAAACTATTATTATTTGTTAAAATTATTCTAATTCACAATAGATTATTAGAAAATTTCACTCAAAAATTATAATGATCAAAAACATGTATTTATTTGAGCGATTATTTAAGCGTGATCATTAAGAAAACAAAAAGTTCAATAAAAACGCGTGTATGTAATAACTACAATGAAGGAGAGTACAAACAGATCGTTCTCGAAGTGTTTAGAATGTCAGAATATTTTGTGACGTTATTTCTAAAAAGACATAAATTTAAAGTTTTGTGTTGTTTAGCCATAAAGCGCAACGTAACGACTAAAAAAGAAGTAAGAAAGCTACTTAAAAAGGTAAAGATCGCTTTTTGATGTCTTGATTTAGATTTTTTTTACAATGTCTTGATACGTCGTAATTTTCTTTTTTCTAATGAAACTTTAGCGCGTGTTGCTGCGTTTTTAGTTAAAGTGTGTTTTTTGTTGTTATTTTCTATATATTTATTGTGCAACTTGTTTTTAGTTACGTTTAATGTAGTTGCTATTGAACTATAATTAATTTTTTCAGTGAGAAATGTCTTTGTGGCACATTCCTGTTCATAAATATTTTGACACCGATCCATTCTTGGATGACATAATGGAGATAACTTTTCCTCCTTTAAGATATTTTCCATTATTTAATGTTGGAACAAATGCTGTTTCAAAAAAAAAGACTCCGAAAGAAAATGGTTTTGTTGTAAATCTTGATGTTAAGCATTACAAGCCAGAGGAAGTTACTCTTAAAGTAGAAGGTAATTTTGTAGATCTAAAATTTATAAATGACAAGCTCATAGCCAGCTTTTCATATTTTGTATTCTATTGTTAGTTTCCCGTTATCGATCTCACATTAGTTGTCCGTAGTGCAAATCGAAGTATGAAGCGCTTTCGGCGTTTTTTTTAGTGATATTTTCAAAACGATAACTGCTTTGCTATTAAGAGTTGCCATATATTAAAAAAACGCTAAACTAACGAGTGAAGCCAATCGTGATTGGTGGTAACTAATGGAATTATCGCTGTTGTGTCGCAAATAACGCGGGCCATTATCTATTTACGGATTATGTATTTTTTATTTAAACTGGTAGGCTCACTAAGGAAAATGTTCAAGATATTTCATAGTTTGCTTTTTTTTTTCCTGTTTGTAAATCTTTTTTGTCGTTGTTTAGGTCAAGTTCTTGAAGTCAGTGGAAAGCATCGTAACGAAAATGAAAATGGATTTGAGTCTAGTGAGTTCCACAGAAAGTACACTATTCCCGATGACGTGGATGCGACAGCCCTTACGTCAAACATCAGTCAAGGCGGCGTTTTGCATATAGAAGCTCCTAAAAAGCTCCCTGCATCTTCTGGAGAATCAACGAAAGAGACTTTTAAATTCTCTTTAGATGTACAAGGCTTCAAGCCAGAAGAAATTTCGATTCAAGTAAAAGGTAGAGATTTAGTCGTTCATGGTGAAACAAAAACTGAAAACAGCGGTGAACACGGTTCAAGTTACCACCACAAGCAGTTTACCAAACACGTAGCTTTGCCAGATGATGTAGATCCATCCGAATTATGTTCTCGCTATACGAAAGACTCTAAATTAACGATCGAAGCTCCGCGAAAGCAACTGCAAGCTCCGCTTAAACTTGAAATCAAAATGGAAGAATAAAGTGGTGTCTTTTACAATTGTTTGTAGTTGTGTTTGTAGCTATTTGTAAATTTTATTTTATTACAACTAAATAGTAATGTTTACGCTAAATGTACTATATTTTAAATGGCTTATTTTGTTTTAAATTATAAATTTTTGTATTGATAGTTTATTTAAAAAAGAAAAAGACTTATTTATTAAACAAAGTTTGTATTTTATTTATCGAAAAGATAACGTGGTTAAAGAGTAGACGTTTAGTCGAAGCAAAACACTTAAAATCAACTTCTAACATAGTCTTAGTGTTTTTCACTTTTTTCTAACAAATTAGTTTTTGTCTTATTTCATGCTAATTCCATTTCAATCGAACCCGGCTTTGTCATCGTAAGTAATAAACTCGGGAGATAGGGCATATATATATATATATATATATATATATATATATATATATATATATATATATATATATATATATATATATATATATTATATATATATATATATATATATATATATATATATATATATATATATATATATATATATATATATTCCCTATCTCATAATGTCGCAGTAAAGTTTTTTATTTATCGCCAGCAAGATCCAAAAATGTTGGCCCAACAGAAATAGAATGAAATTTTTTTTTTTAATCATAAAATACGGGTAAACGTTAGTAAAGTTTTGATGAGTTATTGTATATCTTTTAGCATAGAATTTTTTGTAACTGTAGGTTACATGTGTATTGCCAACTACTTTTTACTTGCTAAATAAATGATTCTATTTGCTTAATGAATGAGTCGATTGAAAAGCAGTTGTGAAAAAAAGTGTTTGGCCATCAATCTTTGACTTGGTTGTATTGTTGAAATGTAAAAAATAAAACAACAAAGTAAAATATCCGAAATAAATGTAACAGGCACTACTTTATTATGCAATCGTGCAGTATTTTGCATCTAAATAAACTTAAAAGTCCAGCAAACATTTATGTAGTGAATTTGAAGTGTACCGATATGTGCATTTTGAGGGGTTCGTTAGAGTGTTGCTTATCGGCTACCTAGTTGACCATTGGTGGCAACCGCTATAAAAGGCCAGCCATTAATTTTCCGACATGTTAATAGCGGCTTGTCATCGGATAGCTACGTTTATATTCTGACACTAGATGTCCATTGAGTAATCAATGAGCATAATTTTGTTGGACATAAGAAATGGTCTTTTTAGTTTTGATGAAAATTTTATAATAATATGGTAAGTAGTCATAAAACTAAATGTTGTACACCTTTTTTTTCTCACAATTTAGTATTGCATGACTCTTGTCTATGTTGGCAATTTAGAGAGGCATATACAAACTTGAATATACAAATTATAAAAATCCATATATTTACTTTGCTTTAACTTGCCTAAATAAATACATTTTAGAAAAATGCAAGTAAACAATTTACAACTTATTTATTTCACTATTCCTGAAACCTTTATTGTGATATGCATATCACTTTGAAGGTTTCAGTAATTGTGAATTAATTAAGTTGTAAATTGTTTACTTGCATTTTTCTAAAATTATTTATTTAGGTAAGTTAAAGCAAAGTTAATATATGGATTTTTATAATTTGTATATTCAAGTTTGTATATGCCTCTCTAAATTGCTAATTTAGACAAGTTATTATGTTTACATAGAGCTAGTTAATATACTTTTATAAATTACAATTCTCGACACGTGGCATGTAATATATTACATGCCACGTGTCGAGAATTGTAATTTATAAAAGTATATTAACTAGCTTTATGTAAACATAGCCGCAACTAACCAATATAGTTATATTTAATAAAAGAAATGTTAATTTTAAAACTGATATAAATATTTATCGTTAATTATTACTACATGTCACGTCTAAAATAGAAAATTATACAAAAGTGTATCCATGTCATATAGTCTATATTATAGAAATAATTGTTCAACTAACCTTTTAGATCATTATATAAAAATAATTAAAAATATATTTAGTTAAATAATTTTGACAACCTTCGAGTGTACAAATAACAGAGTATAATTTAAACTTTTTTTTATTTATTTGCTTTCTCTAAAATAATTTAGTAGAAGAAGCTTATGATAAACTTAAGAAGCTTATGGATAAACACAACTTAAATAACGCTTATTTTAAAATAGCTTTATATTAGTTGAAAAATGAAGCTATTTAAAAAAATATATAAAGAGAGTTTTATGAGGAGACTTTTATTTAAAAACTAATAGTTCGATTAAATTTTTTATAGACCAACTATTTTAAAAGTTTATTGAAGTTAAATCAAACTTTAGTTTATACCTTTACAATGGCTAACAGGCCACCCTAACCATAAAGTTTACAACTATACACTCCTCTGTATGTTTGTAAATCAATGAAAAAGGTCATGTTAAAAAAACTCAATCTTTAATATCATATGGAAGTCAACATATTTTTAAAATATATTGCTTTCCATATGGTATTGAAAATTAAAAAAGGTTTATTATACAATCTATATATACAATCAAAAATTAGTAGAACCATTAGTATTATGTATCGAACTCGCCCGTACTTAAATTCACATAGTCTAAAGCTTATATACTTCAGCTTAATTCATTGTTACATTACTTATGGAAATATTACGTGGGCAAGTTGTCCACCAACAAAACTTAAAAAAATTCTTTCCTTACAAAAACATGCTTGTAGAATTATATACAACAAAAAAAGGGGGGACCACACTAAACCTTTAATGATGGATATGAAAATGATGAACATATATCAGATAAATATTTTCCAACACCTAAACTTTATGTATAAATATACCAATAATCTAAAAAATAGTAAAAAATAGTAAAAAAGTAAACAAATACACAGAATATAGTATAACTTATAGAGGTCCCAAGCTATGGAACTCTTTTCTGAAAGACAATTTAAATATGACAAAACCTTTAACTTCATTTCAGTTTCAAACAAAAATTTACGTTCTAATCTTACGGATTAATTTTTATTTTTGCTTACAAAAAAATTTTTTTTTAGCATTATATCTGATTATTTAACAGTTTGTATTTTTAAATATTATGTGTAATCTTTATATATACAAGGTGGTCAGATCGTGTTGAAAGTATCAAACCTTTTGCAGCACAACTTCGTGGGATTAAATTGTCATTGGAAGAGCTTTTAAAATTAAATTTGACTTCTATAACAAGAACTGAAGTAGAAGGTGCTTTATATTTTATTAATTCATTTTCCTGCATAATAATGTCATCGATATGGCACAAAATTCTTGTTCCGATTGATTTTTGCAACAAAGTTATTCAAGCAAGAATTGCAACTTTAGATGTGAAAGTGGACAACATAAACCACTTACTGAGACAACTTCTTGAGCTTTGGAATAAATGGAAAGATATCTGGTCAGAATCAAAGAATGTTGCAACTAGGGAATCCAATTACGATTATCGATTACCCGAGTACCCGAGTAATTGATACTTTATAAGCAAGTTCCGAGTAGTCGACTACTCGGAATATTTTTTTCGAGTATCGAGTATAATATTTAAACAAAAAAAATGTAAATATTGCACATTTATTTAACTATTAATCAATCGAGTATCGGTATTCTACCGTTTTTTCTTCTTTTACTTCTATAATAAAGTTGCTTAGCAACCGTTGATTTTTAACTAAGTTTCTAAAGTTTTTTTTTAACTAAGTTACATAAAATAAATAACATTTTTAATTTGAAGTTGTACGACGTAAAATTTGCAAGAAAGTGAAATATTTAAAAAAAAATTTGTGAAATAAATAAAATAAATACTTAATTTTCTAATATATATAGCTGCCTTTGGTAAGTGAAGTGTTTTGAGTAAAATGTACTAAATTTCAAGTAATATATGCATATTTAAATACGTATAAATTTCAATTTTCAATTTTTATGTTGTGATTTTTGATTTTAGTGATTTATTTACATATACCCAGAAATGTCTTCGAAAAAATTAGTGGTTTGGAAATATTTTACAAAAAAAGAGAAATCGGAGTCAGTTTGTAACGTATGCAAATCTATAATTTAACGTCCGGGATCTAATACTACTGGAATCATTTAAAATTACTTAGCATATCTTTACAAAAAAGAAATTTGGGCGACACAAATGAAACTGATGCGTCTTCTTCGAAAAACACAAAATTAGTTGGAAATGGAATAATAAATTTCATAAGTCGAGAATCATTGAATGAAATTTTGGCGAAATGTGCGACAAAAGATGGGTTTAGCATCAAAGGAATTACTTCATCTGAAGCCATTAGGGGTTTTGTAGCAAGTCGTAATTATAAAATGCCAAAAAGTGAAACAACGGTGATGAAATATATAATGGATTTTTATAAAGAAAAAAAAGAAGAATTAATGGCGTCGTTATTAGAGCAAAAAAAAATCTGGAGAGAGATTCAGTATTACTGTCGATGAATGGAGTGATATAAACGTTAGAAGGTTCATGAATATCACTCTTCATTCAGCAACAGAGCCACCTGTAGTCTTGGGTCTACCTGCAATAATAGGTTCTTGTGATTCAAATGCTTGAAAAGCATATAATAGATCAAGAAGGCAAAAAGTTACGATTGCTACTCGATTGCAAAACAAGATGGAACTCAATAATACCAATGGTAAATCGTTTCATAAAAATATACGATTGTATACAAAAGGCTCTAATGGAATTAGGTCAGCAAAAATGTTCAGAAAAAAATATCAAAGTTTTAGAAGAAATATCACATGTTTTACAACCGGTTGAGCTTGCTGTTAAAGAGCTCAGTAAAGATAATAATAATCTTTTAAAAGCTGAAGGAGTATGCATTTTTTTGAACGAAGAAGTATGCATTTTTTTGCTAAACAAACTAAAAGAAACAAATGCGCAGTTAGCCATGGAAATGTTCACTGCTTTGAAGAAAAGAATTGAAGAAAGACGAAATGAGGATGTTGTATCACTCTTGCGTTTTCAACAATCTGGAAATCATCCTAAACCAGATATTAACTGCAATTTAACTTATTTTAAAAAATTTCTATTCATTTATTGGCTAAAGAAACCTTCAAAAGGCTGTTCAATGAAGATCCTGCAAACACACAGATGGATACAGAGTTAACAATTGAAAATGAAGAAATAATTTCAAATAATGGTTTGGTTTCAAATTATGATGAACTCCAAAAAACAGTTGAATTAATTATGACTGTTCCGAAAGAAAATAATGAGAGAAAATCCACATTGGAAAAAGAAATAAAGTTGTGGGAGAAAGATAGTTCAAAACGAGGTGACTCTATTGGAAAACGTTTTACAGCATTACTGACAATACAACCAACCTCAACAGTAAGTGAAAGAGTGTTTTCGGTAGCTTCAGCTTTTGTCACAAAAACCCGAAATCAGTTGAAAATGGAAACGGTTGACAAACTTGTATTTTTAAAGTATTATTTTTTAAATAAAAAATAGATTTAAAACTAAAACTGTTGCATTTTATTTTAAATTTAATTAACACAACATGGTGTGGGTAAATTTTTTTTCCTTTACCCGGATATCCGGGTACCCGGGTAATGAAAATAAATATACTCGATTACCCGGATAACTGAAAATACGATTAACTGGACTCACTAATTGCAATGAATTCGGATATAGAAGTCAAATTATCAAGAGGACGTGGTGGTGCAAATCGCAAAAGAGCCAGAGTTGTTGGCGAGCCAGAGGATCAAGGGTTAACAGATTTAAATGAAGATGAGACCATGGAGGAATCATTCTTTAGAAGATTTGTTTTCTATGTGGTATTAGATAGTATTATTGGTGGCCTTAGTGTAAGATTCAAAAAAAACAGAGCATTTCAAATAAGTTTAGTTTCATGTGGAATTATCTCAATATTGATTTGGATACATTGGAAATGAAAGCAAAATTATTAAGTGAAGAGTATTCAGCAAATGTTAGCGAAGATATTGCAATGGAAATAAAACAGATAAAATCTATACATTATGCAAATTATGGATCGAATCAATTAAGCCCCTTTGAACTCCTAAATTTGATTAGTTTTAACTAATTTACATGGCCTATTTCCAAATAATTGTGTATGCTTGAGAATATTCTTAACAATTCCTGCTACAGTTGCATCCGCTGAATGCTCATTCAGCAAACTAAAACTGATTAAAAACTTTTTAAGAACTACAATGCTAAAAGGACGGTTAGTGGATTTAGCAATGTTGAGTCTCTAATCTTCAATATCTAGGTCAATTGATTTTGACAAAGTTATTCGAAATTTCGCTTCAAAAAAAGCAAGAAAAGCACCTTTGTTTTGTACATAAACTATTCTTGAAATAAACTAGTTGTTAAAAATCTGTTTTTATTAGTACTTGTATATTTTTTGAGATTGATTATTGTATTAATGAACATGGTTGAAACGTAACAAATAGTCTGAATTTTTATTTCAGAAATATCCTTTAATCCAATAATGAAAGAAAAACTAATTACATAAAAAAACAAAACAATAATTCAAAACAGTTAATAATTATTCTTTAAATTATTATTATTTAGTAAATGAAATAATTGAAGCTAGAAATAAAACTGTAAAGCAAGATTGTATCCTCATTGTGAACAATTGCCGATTTCAAAAACCAATGTGGAACTAAACCACAATTGATTCAGCAAAAGCATACAGTAATAGTTTAAAATATTAGAATTAGAATTATGGGTAAAGGGCCCAAAAATATCTCTTGCACCGCCTAAAATTATGGCTCTCTGCGGGGCTGTATATATATATATATATATATATATATATATATATATATATATATATATATATATATATATATATATATATATATATATATATATATATTATATATATATATATATATATATATATATATATATATATATATATATATATATATATATATATATATATATATATATATATATATATATATATATATATATAAATTACCATATAACAATGACGCCAAGCTGATCGGGTTTTTTTGATAGATTTTAAAATTCTCACAATTCGTTAGTTTAAAAATCTAAACACTATCAGCTTGGCGTCGATATGGGCCAAAAAATATCAAAGTAGAAAATACTCCTTTAAAGATTTTGCAGAGACAAAGAGAAGAAAACACGTTGGATAGAATGTTTACCTAAAGCAAGTTTTAAAATATCTAGCATCACTTTATTTTATGATCTGGTTAGGATCGAAATGTCAAAATGGTTAAACTAAAATAACATTTTTCACAATTTTCCTCTCAGATAGCTTTTTTGTTTATTCGAAAATTGCAAGGAACTTTCTTCTACTTTTTTTTCTTCTTTGAAAATTTCTACTAGAAATTATTATTCTCTGTAACAAAATATTACTATTATTATAGTTGTAGCCGTAAAATATACATACCATATATACAAACAACGAGCAGGGAAAATACCCTACTATAAACAACCAGTTTTATAAATATTCGTTCCGAATTTTATCCTCAACCAGTTATCTAATCTAGTTTTAAAAGAAAGTACAGTGGAGTATAAAGTTACTTGCTCGGGTAGTTCATTCCAGTATTTTGCTGATCTATTATATAATTGGTTGTGTTTTTAAAGACAGTTTGGAACATATTCACCTCTTATTTTAAGATGGTGACCACGTGACAATGAGTTAATAAATTTTGGTTGATATATATTATTAATTATATGAAATCGATGTATTAGTTTAAAAATTTGTATTAGATCGCATCGTAGGCGCCGAAACTCGAGTGATGGTAAGTTTAGTCTTTTAAGTCTTTCATAGTATTGAAGATTTCTCAAGTTAAAAACCCATTTTTCTGCTTTACGTTGAACAGATTCGACCAAAGCTACGTATTTTTAAATACGGGGCCCAAACAGGTACTGCATATTCCAGGTGTGGTCTTATAAACACTTTTTATAATTTGAAAGCCATTTTTTCATCAACAATGGTGAATGTCCTTTTTAGCATACCAAGAATTTGTAAAGATTTTGAGACAACTGATTGAATATGTGTACTCCACTTGAGGTTAGATGTAAAAATGACTCCTAAACTGCGCTCTTTAACAGAGCTTCTTAGGCTTTCATTTATACCTTGGTTATTTTTTAAAAAGGATTAGTTTTACCATAATGAATAACACAGCATTTTGAAATGTTTAATTTAAGTAACCAAGTGTTTGACCACTCGTATACTAAGCGTAGACGGTCCTGCAGATCAACAAAATTAGTTTGTGATGAAGTTTTAGAAAAATAGTTTAGTATTGTCTGCAAATACTTCAGAAGTTTCTGTAAGTTGGGCAAGATCGTTTGTAAAAAGAATAAAGAGGAGCGGGCCGAGAACAGAACCTTGAGGAACACCACTAAGAACATCAACCCAGTCAGAGCTAGTATTGTTAATTGTAACGCGTTGTTTTCTGCCTACTAAGAAGGAATTAATCCATTGTAGCAGTTTGCCGTTTATTCCGTAATTTTAACATGAGTCTGGTGTAAGGTACGGAATCAAAAGCTTTAGCAAAGTCAAAGTAGATTACATCTATAAACTGGTGCGATGCTAGGGAAGTCGAAATAATATCAAAAGTCTCTATTAGATTAGTTGTATGTTACAAAAAAGTTACTGTATCAAGTTGCTGTTTTTGAAAAACCAATGATATGAATTCTCTTTCAAAAAGTCTTTTAGATGTTATGATAACTTGTAATACAAGTTATCATAAGTGTTTGATGGTCCTAAATTTTTAATGTTTGATGGTCCTAAATTTCATTTGAAAATCTTGTAAAAACCTGTAAACAAATAAATCCCTAACTTTTATGCGATCAAATAGAATCAGTAAGAGAATCAAATAGCAAAGTCATTTTATGAAAAACCTATGTCAACTACAGATAGAACTCTTGTTGTTTGACTTTGTACACGTTATCGAAAAAACACAAAATAATTGTAATAGATTAAAACTTGTACTGCGCATGCGCACATGATTATTTTTTCTTTTACTTCCCGTCTCCTTGATGAGTGGAACATTATAACATCGGTTTAATAACTTTTTAATGCCAACCAAATAATAGTATTAATGGGAACTAAATGTGAGAAAAATTATACTAAGTTATTTATATTCATGGTTAAAATGTTGTAAACCAGGTTTAACCAGGTTAAAATAACCTGGTTTACAACAGGTTAAAACTATTTTGATCTCCATATCTTAAAGTTTTAAGATAAAACGATTTAAAAATTAAAACTTTAGGAGACCCCAAATTAAATGGTTTTTATTACTTATGTTATCTTCACCTTCTTGATTTTATTAACTAGGTTGGCGTTTTTACACATTTTTTTTACACTTTTTCTTATTTCACTGCGTTGTAAGTATGTCCAAATTACAACAACAAAAATGTTTTCATATTCAGAGGCTCGTTCCACTTATGAGAGCACATATTCAGAGCACCTTCCACTTATCGTAATGACCTGAATTTTTATTTTATACGGAAAAGATTATTTTAAATATCTATAATATCGCTGGTTTTTAAATTAATTGTATGAAAATTTTTCACATTCAAAGATGCACAATTAGTATTATATTAGATGACCAAGAAAAAAAAACTAATTTCTAATGAAAATATTTTATTTTGTAGACTTGAATGAAACATAAATTTAAAAATTGTTTTCTGAGGTTTCTTTTCGCTATCTTTATTTTTAATGATTCTTTAAAATTATTTTTTCGATATACATTTTAGGTAATAAAAACTATAGAATGTATATAAACTATATTTTTGAGTCTTTTCTCAGCCCGAAACTTCTATTTTTTAAGCCAACTACTTTTTAAAAAATAAACTACAGAGTTCAATTAATAAATACTTTTTTTCTTTAAATAAATTATTACAAAAATTTATAAAAACAATCTAAAGTAAAATTACCAAGCGAAAAAAACATAACAGTTCAACTATTCTTCCATTTTGATTTCAAGTTTGAGCGGAGCTTGTAGTTGCTTTCGCGGAGCTTCGATCGTTAATTTAGAGTCTTTCGTATAGCGAGAACTTAATTCAGATGGATCTACATCATCTGGCAAAGCTACGTGTTTGGTAAACTGTTTGTGGTGGAAACTTAAACCGTGTTCGCCACTGTTTTCAGTTTTTGCTTCACCATGAACGACTAAATCTCTACCTTTTACTTGAATCGAAATTTCTTCCGGCTTGAAGCCTTGTACATCTAAAGAGCATTTAAAAGTCTCTTTCGTTGATTCTCCAGAAGATGCAGGGAGCTTTTTAGGAGCTTCTATATGCAAAACGCCGTCTTGGCTGATGTTTGACGTAAGGGCTGTCGCATCCACGTCATCGGGAATAGTGTACTTTCTGTGGAACTCACTAGACTCAAATCCATTTTCATTTTCGTTACGATGCTTTCCACTGACTTCTAGAACTTGACCTAAACAACGAAAAACAAGATTAACAAACAGGAAAAAAAACTATAAAATGTCTTGAACATATTTCTTAAAAGGAATATGTTCAAGACATTTTATAGTTTTCACTATAGTGAGCCTACCAGTTTAAATAAAAAATACATAATCCATAAATAGATAATGGCCCGCGTTATTTGCGACACAACAGCGATAATTCTATTACCACGAATCACAATTGGCTTGGCTTCAATTGTTTGATTTGCATTATTTAATAGCACCTAATAATAGCTAATCATTTATCAAAAAGTATACCAAAATCGTACTTTTTTTTATATTGTAAACAAATACGGACAACTAATGAGACTGATTGCGGAAACTAATTTGTTAAGAACTACGGAAAACTAATTAGATAACGGAAACTGACGATTGAATATAAAATATTAGAAGCTAGCTAAGAGCTCGCCATTTATTAATTTTAGATCAAAATTACCTTCTACTTTAAGAGTAACTTCTTCTGGCTTGTAATGCTTTACATCAAGATTTACAGCAAAACCATTCTCTTTGGGAGATGACTTCTTTTTTGAAACAGCATTTGTTCCAACATTAAATAAAGGATAATATCTTAAAGGAGGAAAAGTTATTTCCATAATGTCATCCAAAAATGGATCGGTTTGGAAGTATTTATGAACAGGAACGTGCCACAATGACATTTTTCACTGAAAAAAATCGCAGATATAGCATAACTTTAACTAAAGTAAATATAAAATATATTACACAAGACAAGAAAGAGTAAGAAAAGAAATATTCAAATATCCAGCAAAACGTGCTAATCTTCTATGAAAAACTATTCTTAATTTAGGCTTCAGAAAATAATTTTTACCTCAAGTTAATACAGGCTCTCTCTCTAAATTTATCTAATTCTCTACTTTTGCGTTTTATGCGCCTTCTATAAAAATTTCATTAACGTTGAAATTTATATTTTTCAAGTGTTGACGTCATAAAGTGTTGAGCTGTTCTAAGAAACTTCCAGAAAGATCTGTGACGTAACGCTAATCGTTTTCTCAACCGTTGTGCTTATTTTTGTTTATAAACTGGTTTTGTTTTATTTTATTCAACTTATGTTCTCCCCTGTCGAGGTTAACGCAGATTTAGAACTTCAAATACGGTAAAGTCACTGATATCTATAAAAATTATTTTAAAAAGCGAATTAATTTTTTAATGGAACAAGTCAGGTGAAGATTTCGTTGTTTTACATTATTGAATAATGTTATTATTAAAAAACAATATTGAACAAAGTTATTCATTACCTTTTTTTCGTAAACTGTTGTTTAAAAGCATTTGTGAATACTAAGGTTCTAATATATAACAATATTATTAATAAAATAATATTATAATTATTTAATAAAAATTTTAATTGCCAACTAAATTGTTTGGTAATCCTGCAGTTAAGCGCGGCGTAATTTTTAATTTTTTTTGCTTGTGTGCTGTTGTCAGTGGAAGTTTTTTTATACATTTGAAATGTTAATTGAAACAATAAAAGGATAAAGATTACTGCCCCATGTCAAACTCTCAGTCGATGTAGCAGCACTTCCTTGTAGCAGCAGGCAGCCTGCTGCTACGAGGAAGAGCTGCCAGGCTATAAAATAGTCGATGAAGCAAGACTGCCTTGTAGCAGTAGGCTATAAAATAGTCGATATATGTATTGAAGCCAATAATACTATTTTTATTCATATTTAAAAGTCACCACTTTGTCCAAAAGTTCATATAAAAAGTCATCACTCTTGCTCAAAGTCTTTGAGCAAGAGACCACAAGCGAAAAAAGTAAATTATTTTACGCTGCTTAACTGCAGGATTATCAATTGTTAAATATACTTAAAATATAGGTTATATTGTTAATACAAAAACATTACATTATTAGTTGGGAACTACACTTGATGTTTTTTGACATATACAACTATAACTTAAAAGCTCCATGTGGAACAGAGTTATTGTTATAAAAAAATACATATATTAATGTTTTTAATATTAGTGGAAAGACCAAAGGTTGCAATGACGTTCGTAAAAATGACGAGGTACATTTTATTTTACATGTAGGTTTTCAACTTTATTTTAAAAATATATTTTGTGCGTGTGTTTATTGTTAAATGTATACAGTAAAGCTGCAGTTAAACGGCCTTAAATTTTTTTTTTTTTTGCATATTGTGCTATTGCCAGTGGAGACTATTTAAACGTAAGGAATACTTATTGGCTTCAGTAAATATGGTAGTGTCACAGTTATTGGCACCTAAAGGTTATTTTAGATACTAACTTCAGTATAAAAGTTGTACCAGTGAATGAAATCTTTTGGCACAGTATTAGATAAATACCTTGTAAATGACCTGATGCAATAAATTTTTCATTTGCGCAAAAAATCTAGTATATATTAATATTATAAGTAAGTTGATTTGTTGTACCAAGTTATGGGCACTTTGACTCAATTATTGGCATCAATTTTTATCCAGATCTAGAGAACATCAATTTTTTGTTTTAAAGTTTTTTTTTTTATTTGTACAACAACTACTAAGCATATAGTGTATTAAATACACATATTTAGTAAAGTTGTATCTTATTATTTTGCTTGAAATATCTATTTATCTTCAATACTTTATTTAAATGAAATTAAAATAGTATCAAAATATAATAAATATATGAATACATACCTGCGCTATCAGAAGGCTTTGATGGTACTTCTGCATCCATATCTCTCTATATTTCATATAACCTGCACCATTGTTGTAAACTGTTAGTACTGTCTTTGTTGCTTAAGCTCAGCTTCTGACAAGCTTTTTTCTAGGCTTTCTAATGCAAGTTTTTAAGCCACATCAAATGTGAAAATTGGCTGTGGAGCTTGTTGATAAGTTGAGAGTGGCTGGTTAAAGTTAACTCAGCAGCATTCAAATGCTTTTTTCATAATTGTAGCAGTTGAATTATAGCTTTTATTGCCATAGTAGGAAATATTTTTCACTTGTAATAGCAGCTCCTGTGTGAATTGTTCTGTAAATCTGAACTTTATGTGCCCATTAATCTTGAAGTCAGTTTATAATGCCAACATCAGCAGGTTGCTGCACATGTGTAGCATTTGGGTACAAGCAGTATAGTACAATTCTTGTATCTTCACAATACTTAGATGCACCATAGCTCAGGTGACTGGAATGATCATTAACTAAAAGTATAACTTTTTGATTATTGTCTTTTATGTTAAACAAGCCTCTACCACCCAAATGCCTCCCTTTGTCAACAATTGTCAAAAAAATATTCAAATTCTTCCCTCCCCTAATTTGTAGATATAAATAATGGATATATATAAATATAAATATATATATATATATATATATATATATATATATATATATATATATATATATATATATATATATATATATATATATATATTAGAGTGCCACTAAAAACAACTTTTTTTGAAATTGTCTGCTACCACCCTCTAAATGTGTTCTATGTAATAAATTAACACTAAATCAAAAAAAAATTTTGAATAAAAAAAAAAATTTAAGGGATCGCTCAAGACCCTTAAACATCAAACGGGTTTCTAATATTTTGAAAAAAAAAGTTCTTTAAAAGTATATCATGTTGGGTCTCGAAAGAAGTGAAATTTTATAAAAATTTCAAAAATAATAAAAATAATTTGAGTAAACACAAATTAAAAAAGTTTATTAAAAAAAAAAAACTTTAAAAACATGTACTTTTTATTTTTTGTTAAAAAATGATAATTTTTAAGCCATAAATTTTAAACTAATAATCTTTATATAAAATGATTTTTAATTTTGAAATTTTTATAAAATTTTTCTTCTTTTGAGACCCAACATGATATACTTTTGAAGAACTTTTTTTTCAAAATATTAGGGACCCTTTTGATGTTTAAGAATCTTGAGCGACCCTTAAAAAAAACTTTTTTAAATTTATTGTTCATTTATTACATAAAACACATTTAGGGGGTGGCAGCAGACAATTTCAAAAAAAGTTGTTTTTAGTGGCACTCTTGTGTTTATATATAATAAACACAAGTGACAATAATTAAAATGATAATGGTATAATAAAAATTATATTTATAATAATAAATGTAAGAACCAAAATAATAATAACAAAAACTAATAATAATAATAACAGTAAAAATATTAAATCACTTGTTTTTATTTTATAATGATTATAAGTACAAGAAACAACAATTTGACCACACAAATAAAATTCTCCTGGTAACTTGTCTTTATATTAAAAAAATAAAATAAAAAGAGTGGGGGGATTTAGTAATATGCCTAATTGCAGCATCCCCTCCCCCCAACCCAAACTAGCTGGCCTCCAAAAGCTTGATGGAAAATTTTTAACAAAACAACCTTAATTTTATTGGCATAACAAAATTAGGAAAATATTAATTTTTTTTCTGGGAGGGCAGGTGGGGATGTCTATCTCAGGTACAAAAATTCAGAAATAAATTATACATTTATCATTGCCCTCAAAATGACTTTAAAAATAACTTTTTACAACATGAAATTAAGATATAGCTAATTTTTTCATAAATAAGTTAGCTTATATAAATGCCGAGTCGGCAAAATTTTGGCTCAGCGTTTATATAAGCTTTACTTAAAAGGCTGTATTAAAAAAAGTCAAAATATGCAATAATATATTCTTAATTAATAGTAATGTTTGATACCTATATTGTAAATTTTAGTAATGCCTAAAAAAAATTATCAAGGTGACGACCATTTTGATCGTCAAAATACTCTAATAAATGCCATTATTATTTAATTTACATGTACTTAAGGTGGTCTAAAAAATTTTTAAATTTGATATTTGTATCCGCCATATGGAAGATTCTCTATGTTCCAAATTTCATAATGATACCTCATTTTGTCCATAAAATATTGCTATTTAATGACAAAAATGCTTTTTGCAACCTGAATTGAAACCTGAATATCTCAAGAACCGTAAGGAGTTAAAGGTTCCATATTTCAGATTTTCCTAATTTTCATAAACTCTATCAAATATAAAAAAATAAGCAAAATCCCAAACATGGGGTAACATTTTTTGGTATTTTTAGATGATTTGACATGGAATGACTCACTAGTTAAATCATTAATGTGAATAAGT
Organism: Hydra vulgaris; assembly: GCF_022113875.1. Classification (NCBI taxonomy): domain Eukaryota; kingdom Metazoa; phylum Cnidaria; class Hydrozoa; order Anthoathecata; family Hydridae; genus Hydra; species Hydra vulgaris. The sequence continues at coordinate 9,045,273 of NC_061162.1, forward strand.
AGGGTTCTATTCATTTTGAGTACCATATAGAGTATGTATCTTCAATTACAAATACTGAATTAAAACTGTTAATCAACATGTTTGCAATAATATTTCCTTTTATATTGCATATAGAATTTATTCCTCTTTTTATTTTTTGGTTATATTTGCATAGTTAAAATTTGGATAGTTTTAAGTAAATCTGCAATTCTTTTTTCATAGTTTATTCAGTTTATAGCTATTATACAAAGTTAGACAATTACAAATAGTTAAAAACTGATAAAATGTAACAGCTAACAAAGATATAAATTAATTATATACATTAAAAACAAGAAAATAGGAATAATATAGAGTTGTGATATTGCAAATCTATACTTTTGAAAGATAATTTAAAAAAGGAAATATTAGAAATAGTGATAGTGGTAGAAAATGAACGATATAAATTAATCAGTTATATCTTTATATGAAAATACTTTATAAATATTTTTGTGTCTGAATTATTATATTCTCCTAGTAAATCATAAACTTGCATCTGAATTATCACCTCTCTAGTAAGTCACCAAACACTGCAACTGAATTATCCCCCCCCCCTCCCTAGTAAATCATTTAATATGAGATGTATGTTAATGTTAATGCTGGTGTTATGATTAATGATGATGATAGAAATGATAAAATTATTATTTTTATACAACAAAATTATATTATTATTATACAGCTTAAATAATGTAGAATTAAAAAGTATAAAAGTATAATTAAATAATGTAGCTTTTAAATTATGACTTTTTCTTTACTTTAGAAACATTGGAAAAAGACAAGTTTCAATCATACTTTAATTAGAATAATTATTAGTTATTTTATAATGCATAGTTATTAGTTATTTACATATAGTAATTTTAAATTAATGAATTAGTAATGTTATATTACTTTTTACATTTACACAAGTTTAGAAATCAACGTTTTACAATATATATTTTTAAGTTCTATCTTTGCCATTTTTATTGTCTTATTTTCTTAAACTGGTATTTTATATTTTCATTAAAAGAATTATACATTTTATTCGAATTTTAAAATGCCTTTGTATTATGTTCTTTTTTTCCTTTTTTTTTTTAGTTCAACCTTGAGGTTCTGCCTTTCTTTGTTATTTATGTGTAGTTTGTCTGCTGTTGGAATATGATTTAAATTTAGTAAATTTTCATGATTTGAAATTTACTTAATTGATCATTAGCTAGCAGAATAAAATTGAATTCAACAAAAGGTAAGAAAAACTTTGTTTTTTGGTAACACCACTAAACAGTTTTTTGTTATTATTAACATTTTATTGTTATTTTTACTTTTTTCTTTGAATTTTTGCATTTTTGTTAAAGCTATCCTTGCAATAAGTTTTAATGGTAAGAATAAACGAAAAACAATGGTTGGTAGAGACAGGGCCGCCGAGAGGGTGAAGTGAAAGGGACAGTTTGTACCGGACGGCAGATATCCAAAGGGCGCCAAATGAAAAGAAGGTACTTAAAATTAAAAAAAAAAAGAAAGGGTCCTTTATCTATAATATAGTGAAATTTAGATAAACAAAGGGGGCTCTCGGCGGCCCTAGGTAGAAACTCTTACATCACAGATTTTATACTTTGTTAAAAATATAAAATAAAATTTTTTTCTGAGGATTGTGGCAGCCTTTGGAATGTCATTTTGGTAAAACAAGTAATTAGTAAAAAATTACGATGAAATACTGACTTAGGTTAAGCAAGTTTTACACTTTTTGAATTAAAACAGATTGGATTGAGCCAAAAAACTTTTTTTTTTATTATTTTTTTAAAATTCAAATTTTATGAGGTGTTTAAAGTTTATTGAAAAAAATACTTTTACCTCTGATTTTTCTTCTGCCATGAGCCATGAGATTTTTCTTCTGACATGAGCCGTGAGATTTTTCTTCTGACATGAGCCATGGGATTTTTCTTCTGACATGAGCCATGAGATTTTGCACAGAGTAAAAACCATGCTCTGTAATCTCGGTGTAGTTAAGGTGGTTATCAGGTAAAAAAAAATATTTTTCGATAGCCAACTTAATCATATACCAAAGTTTAAAAGAAACATACTTATTAATATAATCAAACATGCTCAAAAAAAATTAATTTACTTTTTTTTGTGCTGAATCAGCATAAAATGCAAAAAAATCGATGAAAAAGGAAACAACATTTTTTCAGCCTCTTTATGACATTTATAAGCTAAAACTTACAACACTGATAGATTATATTGTAATAAATGAAAGCTTACTAGAAAAACTAACAATAGTAATAATTTTTTAAATGGCAGCTTTTTCAATTTTAAAGGAAATCATTGATACAAAAACCTATAGTTAAATATCAATATATTCAAATGGAAACAAGTTTAAGATTAGTTCTAGTAAGCTATCCATAAAGAAACAACCCTGAAAATTTGAACTCATTTGCATATCTGGTTAAAAAGATATGAATGATTCGCTTTTCGCAGTCAGGCAAAAAAATATATTTGAGAAATCAAGCTTAAAAGTTTAAAAATAATTTATTTTTTTAAAATTTCTTGAAATATAAGAGACTACTACAATAACTCTGGTTCAAAAGTTTAATTAGTTATACAGACCCATGAAAAAAAATAATTGTTTAAATCTAGTTTTTAAGGTAATATATCTATAAAAAATTATTCGTTGCTATGCGGTTGCTAAGTAAATTGTTTTAACTCACTAACTAAAACAATTTTTTTACATTTTTTTATTATTAAATCCATATCATGTTATATATAAATTTTACACAAAGTTGGCTAATAAACTAAAAAACACATTTTTTTACAAAAATCGGAATTTTTTTACCTGATAACCACCTTAAGGCAATTTTAAAATATTATAGCGTCTATATGATGTTTTGTTGACTACGACATATTTCCGGTTTTTTTTGTATGTATTTAAGTGCTCCCAGAAGTCCTTACGGTCTTATCATGGAGCACCGCGGGTGAGCATTAAACGGGAGGTTCACGCCTCCTTCCTTACCAATGTCGCTTGTTGGGCTGGAGCTGGCGTCGAATCTCAGACCTCTGGGTTCTGAGCCAGAACTCTAACCACTGCGCCACGGCTGCTCCGTTAAATGATTAGGTCTGTGAATTATGAAAAGACGAAACAAATTAAAATGATAAATTTTGCGGTATCATAAAATATAAATGTTTATGTCGAAAAAACACAGACCAAAGATTATTATTATTATTTTTTTTAATTTTCTTAAAATCACAATGGCTCACCCAAATTTGAATAAAATTTACGATAAATACTTTATTTAGGTAAAATGAACATCATAGTTTTATAGTATAATCTGTTCTGATCGTTTATTCGCAATTTTTTTTAATTATAAGCCCTTTCTTAGTCGGAATTCTAGTATTTTTGGTGAAGTTGATAGAAATATTGTATTTTGACAAATATATATATATATATATATATATATATATATATATATATATATATATATATATATATATATATATATATATATATATATATATATATATATATATATATATATATATATATATATATATAGTTAACATACGTCAGAACCAATTAGAACTAGAATCTATTGAGGGTTAAGGTACTTTTTCAAAAGATTTCTACTAGATTCATGTTAACGGTAATGTTAAATTTAGAAAGAAATGCTTTGCCAAAAAATCTCAAATTAAATAATAAACTAGTTTTTAATAAATCAATGGTGGCTGAAATCTCAAATAAGTTTTAAATCATATTTGACATCAACTAATGCTGTTATGCCAAATCATGAACATAAGGAGGAAGAATTATTAAATTCAGTTTCTTTGTTAAAAATTAACAAAAGTTCCGGTTTAGATGATATTAGCAGTATGGTCATTATTAAGTTACTAAAATATATAACAATACCACTTTTACATATTTTTAATTTATCTTTAAAACATGGGATTTTTCCTGTAAAACTAAAGGGTGCAAAAGTTACACCAACTTTTAAAACAGGTGATCCTTCTGATGTTTCCAACTACAGACCGATCTTTGTTCTTAATTGTTTTTCAAAGATTTTGGAGCGTATAATGTATAATAGACTTTATTCTTTCTTAAATGTAAATAATATTCTTTACAATAAACAATTCGGGTTTAAATCCGGTCATTCGACCGATCACACAATAATTAATCTTGTGCATGAAATTTTTAAAGCGTTTGATGAAAAAAAATTTACTTTAGGTGTCTTTATTGATCTGAGCAAAGCGTTTGATACCGTAGATCATAATATTCTTCTTTATAAACTTAAAAATTATGGTATCATAAATTCTAACTTAGGCTGGTTTAAGAGTTATTTAAAGAATAGGAAACAATGCATTTATATGATGGCGAGAAAACAGACTTGATGACGATTACCTGCGGAGTCCCCCAAAGATCAATTCTAGGACCGCTTTTATTTCTCATTTATATAAATGACTTGAGTAAATTTTCCAAAATCTTAAATTCAATTTTATTTGGCGACGATACTAACGTATTTTATTCAAATAAAGATATTAATTTTTTATTTACAACAGTAAACGAGGAGCTTGTGAAACTAAGCGAATGGTTTATATCAAATAAATTGTCCATAAATATTAAAAAAACAAAATATACTTTCTTCCATCGTCTTCATGATAAAGACAACATACCCTTACAACTTCCTAAGCTTTTTATTAATAACTAGAATCATTAAAGAACTCATAGAGTTCTTTATTGCTTCTAGGCGTTGTTTTAGATGAAAACGTAACATGGAAGGAGCACATACGAATAATCCAAAATAAAATCTCAAAAAATATAGGCCTTTTATACAAAGCAAAACAGTTGTTGAACCAAACTTGTTTGAAACTTATTTACCTTTCTTTTATTCATTGCTATCTAAATTACGCTAACGTTGCAGCACTAATGTATCTAAAAATAAAGGGCTTCTAATTAAACAAAAACACGCTCTAAGAATTATTGGAAATGTGAATCGCTCTTCGCACACTAAATTACTTTTTAATAAATTCAAAATACTTAACGTATTTCAACTTAACCTATATCATATTTTTATATTTATGTTCTAAGTAGATAATAAAATGGCACCCATTTTATTTAATTCATTTTTCGAAAAAATAAATCATTTATACCCAACAAGATTTTCAAACAACAATTATATTCAACCAAAAAAATATTATTCTGCGACTAGGTCCTCGATAGCAATTAGAGGACCTAAATTATGAAACACCCTGTTGGATAATGAGTTTAAAAAAATTTCTATCCTTGATCAATTTAAAAAAAAAATAAAAAGTAAACTTTTGATAATTGACTTCTTCTGAAACTTTTAAATAGGAGTAATCACTTGTTTTTTACTTGATATTTAATTTATTTTTAACATATTATTTTTTAATTTTAATTTGAATTTTTACCTTCTTAAATTATCATGTTTTATCTCATTTTTTTTTACTATTAAAATTTGAAATCCTAATAAAAAAAAAACTAAAAAAAATTATTAAATTTTAATGAAAAATATTTAGATACTTGTATTTATATATGTACCTTACGCATATATTATATTGTGATAACGGATTTTTTTGGTTTTTTGGTTTTTTGTTTTGTTTGTTATTTATATTCTTGTTTGAAGGAACTTGGCGATAAAACTGAATTTGTCTTCTTCTTGCCCTAGCCGTGTATATACAGTTTTTAAACTCTAATTTTGTAAATATTTTCTTTATGGCGAAATATATATTATATTATATTAAAAAAAAAACGCCGATGAGCAAAAGTAATCTAAAGACTCCTAAATGGTGTTCGTTAGATTTATTAATAGGGTTATCTAAAGTGATCTAAAGACTCCAGAAAGTGATCTAAAGACTCCAAAGTGTTCTTTAGATTTATCAATAGGGGTAGTAAAAAGGTTTTGAAAATTATGTGTAAAAAATAAAGTTTCTTTAAATATTAAAAAAGCCTAAAGCAAAAAAAACTATACAATCTAAAGCCCTTGTTTGGACACAATACGCTGATAAAACCATGCTAGTTCCAAATAAAAAAATTCAAATAATTTGTAAATCGCCTTAACTACACCAAGATGGCATTATCCTACTTATGCTAAAGTCAGTGCTTGCTTTATTTTCCCTGAACTTTTTACCTAATTTGACTTTGATAGTTGCCAAGTATGTTCAAATGGACAAAGTTCGGGATAATAAACATAATTGTGTATATGTTATAATTTTATATATAATTTTCATTCGTGGTAATTAACACGATTGAAAATCTCCCTTGCGATTTCAAACAAAAAGAAATCTGCCCGCTAAATAAAAATTGTAGAGCGACAAACATTATTTACAAATGTATAACATTTTCCCCAAACACGCCCAGCAAAGTAGTTTTTATACGATAGTCTTTTATAGTTAATTTAATAGCGTTTATACTTTTTCTTTTTTTTAAACTTTTCAGTTTGCATTGAGTAGTTAATTTTTACAATATAATGAGAATAAATATTTCCATAATACAAATATTGTTCTCAAATTTTGATAATAGGTTAGAGAAAAAGATTTTTCAGCTTAATTTTAAAAAAATGCAAAGAATTAGGTAGATCAAAATTAATAATAGGCAAAACATTTTTGTTCCAAAAATGGAGTTCACGATAATCAATCCAAAATTGCTTAAAATTTGTAACTTACTTTTTTCAGTACTTGTTCAGGCAATATTTGCATAACTCATAAAGCTATGAATGAATGCGTAATAAAGTTGGGATAAAACTTTTTTTATTTATGTAGATTCGTTATGTAGATGTCATTCATACTAAGGTAATAAATTAATAAACTTTGTTATATGGATTGTGATTAATTTTTTTATCTCGCATTTTTATCTTGAATTTTTATTTTATCTTGATATTTATTTTTTAATTTTTATTAGATTTAAACATACCTCAAAAAGTGGTACATACCTCAAAAAATTCAAAATTTTCTAAATTTAAATTATCCATTTTTCTGGTCAATTTGACATTGCTGATTCTGAAAATAAGATCAAAATTTGATTAAACAGCATCTAAATTAGTCTAATTTTGCATTTTAAATGTTTATAATTTTCTACTTCCTAAGCAACGGTCTTAGCAACCAGGGTGATACCTGAATTTATTATATTTCTTATCTATATTTGTGTTCATTCAGTATGGAAATTAACTTTATATCATATAGCTTCTTGTTTTGACTTAAAGACATATTTCCAAGCAACACAACCACGGTATTTTCATATATTTACTAGATGCATGTAATGCAAATTAGGTTAAGTTCTCATTATTAAATAAAACCAAATTTTTTTACTTATAATGGGCTCAAATAGCAGAAAACTGAAATCAAAAGCTAGAAAAAGAAAATTTTATGGTAACAGATTCACTCAAAACCAAATAAATTCTGGTTTGTCCAAAGCAACAACAAAAGAAACAAACGAAATAAGTATATCTGCATCAGCTAAAAAAATAAAAATAAATGACGAGTTCAAGTATGAATTAGACACAAATTGCAGTCAAAATATTGAATGCTATGTTTTTTTTAACACTCAAATCTTTAAGAACATTGTTGATAAAGTTGGTTTTTGTCCAATATGTCTTAGAAAGTTAGATTTTAATCATAATATATATAAAAAAAAAAGGATTATCACATCTTTTTATACTTACTTGCTGTACCTGTGAATGGAAACACGAGTTTTATACCTCCAAAAAAGTTTCAAGTTTTAACAAAAACAATGGTGGTAAGGGATATGATATTAACTATTATGATATTAACTCGCTCTGTTTTAGCATTTCGTGAAATTGGAAAAGGTCATTTAGCTATCAAACGTTTTAGTTATTGTATGAACATGCCTCAACCAATGTCTTTAAAATGTTACAATGTTATAAATGAGAAACTCCACAGATCTTATGTTTCAGAGTCTGAAAAATCAATGAAAAAGGATCAAAAGAAGAATGTTCAGTAAATGATAGTTCTTTTATAAAAAATGTTACTGTAAGTTTTGATGGATCATGGCAGCGTCATGGTTTCAGCTCCATGAATGGAGTCATTACTGCTATTTCAAACGGTAAGTGTATAGATGTCGAGACATTAACAAAAAGTTGTAAACAGTGCCAGTATTGGAAATGCAAAAAAGGCACTTCTGAATATGACTGTTGGAAAGCAGAGCACAACTGCTCTATTAATCATAAGGGAAGTTCTTGTTCAATGGAAACTGCTGGTGTACTAAAAATCTTTCAAAGATCCATTACTACAAGAAAATTTAGATATTTATTTTATCTGGGTGATGGCGACAGTAAATCATTTCTTGAAGTTGTTAAAAATAACCCTTATCCTGGATTAACAATAAAGAAACAAGAGTGTGTTGGCCATGTCCAGAAAAGAATAGGAACACGTTTACGTGCGATAAAAGTTTCTCTCAAAGGCAAAAATTCTTTCTGATGGAAAAAAAATATCAGGAAAAAACCGTCTTACTAATCAAGTCATAAACACACTTCAGAACTATTATGGTTGTGCTATTAGAGCTAATAAAGGAAACTTATATAGCATGAAAAAGGCAGTAGCTGCAATTATTTATCACTGTTCAGAAAATACTTCGCCTGAAGAACGTCATAAGTATTGTCCATTGAATTCATGGTGTAAATACAAGACTGCCATTGAAAATAAAAATAATCAATATAAAAGTAAAGTCAATATTCCTGCTGCTATTGCAGATGAAATCAAAAATATTTTTAGTTATAAGGATTTAGGCAATGATACTTTACTTGAAGCTTGTCTTGTCGGTGAAACACAAAACGTTAATGAAGCTTTGCATAGTTTAATATGGAAACGGTGCCCCAAAGAGGTTTTTGTAGAAAAGTTATTAATTGATATAGCTGTAGCATCTGCAGTGCTATGTTTCAATGAAGGTGGTTATGGTTTGTTAAGTGTTTATCATAGCTTTGGTTCGCAACCTGGTCAATTTTGTATATACAGCTTACATAAATATGATATAGAACGCTTAAAAAGTTCTAAAAAAAAATCAAGTGATATTGTTAAAAAACAAAGAAAAAAGCTCAGAGCAATAAAAAAGGGTTTTGATGATAAAAATATTGCTACAGAAGGTGAAATGTATGCTTCTGGAACTTTTTAGACTTAATAGTAATTGTTTAGATTAGTTTTTATTCTTTTAATGAGTTTTTCTCAGATTCACATTTTTTTAACTTTGATCCTAAATAACTTAAAATCTGTTAACTTAAAATCTGTTTTGTCAAACTCATTGAAATTTTCAGGATTTATTCTTTACATAGAAGTCTATGTTCTGAACTAAAAAAATATTATTATTTTTTTTTGTTTACTTATTTTTATATGCATTTTTGTACTTCTTTTTGGGGAAAATTACCCGAACTATTGTTATTGAGCAAATAAAAGTTATTCTTTGGATTTATTAATATATTTTTAGTTCAGAACATGCATTGCATCATTATTGATTAGTTTGCAAAGTTTTTTGTAAATATATTTTTGCAATAAAAAGATATATTGGAACAAAAAAATTGCATAATTAGGGTATTTGCATAATTATTTTTAAGAATAATTATTTTTTGTAATTTATTTTTTATTTTTTTTATTTGTAATTTTATTTTTGTCAAAATAAATCAAAAAGAGATAACTAAGAACCAATATTTTATGATATAATTTTTTGAGGTATGTACCACCTTAATAAAAAAGGTAAATTTTAAATCTACCTACGTCTAATCACAGAGTACAGAGAACAAGCATTCAACCAGGGAAAGTTTACGTATCCTTGCTTCCGAATGTTGTTTGTAACAAACTCTGATCTTTTGGTTGTAAGCAAAACTCTAATCGCTACGCCATTTTTCTCATTCACGGCAGTTCTAAATTGAAATAAAAGTTCCTTATTTTGCACCTTATTGTTTTAACTTTTGATACTATACCTGGAATAAAATATTATTAACAAATGTGTGATGTACCCCTACATCTATGGAGTATATTGAATAAGTTTGGCATTATAGTTTGTGCACATTGCAACTGTATTTTTTGTCTGGAAGTAAGATGCTTACATATTAATGTAATTTAAATTGGAGATGTAAGAAGTAAGATGCTCACTATTAGTGTAATTTAAATCGGAGATGTAAGATGCTCACATATTAATGTAATTTAAATTGGAGATCTAAGATGTAAGAGGCTCACATAATAGTGTAATTTAAATTGGAGATGTAAGATGTAAGATCACATGTGTAATACAATACTATATTGACGCTGACTTTTTATTATCGGAAGTTTTAATGAAATCTGAAATTAATAATTTGCATTATGTTTGAAAAATGTTTATTCTATTATATTGTTAAAATTTTTTTTTAGTTTTATTTAAGTGCCCCAAGAAGTCTCATCACAGAGTAGCGCAGATGAGCATTTAATAGGAAGTTCACGCCTCGATGTTGCAAAACTTGCACAGATGTGGGGTGTGAACTACGGATCTTTTGTTTATGAGGCAAGTGCGCTACCACTGCGCCACATATGTAGTGTTATACAACTGCGTTGCTTGATTTTTTGTACAAATTAGAACGCTTTATGTTGTAAAAAGTATAATGTAATATGCAAATTATTACGTAACCTGCAGTGTTGTACAAATTATAACGTATATTGTTCTTATCGAACCTCTGCCTTCTCATCGTTTTCATTGATGATAAAAATATATATATTTTTTTTTTTTGCAGCAAAAAATTGGTCGTGTATATCATTAAAATTTAATATGTATTTAGAGCCTATAAATACAATGTTTTTTTGTTTTTTTTTTGTTCTAGAACGCGCAGAAATGGCGTTTCGACACTTTTTTTATTATTTGTTGTTATAGTATTACAATTCATCTTAACACATTTTGATAAGCTCAAAATTTTAAAAATTGTATGTTTGTTTCCAATTCATAAAATTCATTTAAAAATTTTGGTCGTTAATTTTAATTTTTGGCATATAGTATAAGTAAATTAGTTCCGGCACCTTTTGTTTTTATTTTTTTTTTTTTTAATTTTTGTTTTTTTACAAAAAAAAAAAGCAAAAAAAAAAAACACTGTATATAAGATTAAATATAATAAAAATTCCAAGCTTTGATATAAATTACAAAAAACTAAAAACGTTTTGAAAGCAAATAAACTCTATAAAAGAATAAAAAAAACACACACACTATTGATTTTTTTTCATAAAATAAAAATCAAAGATTATAGAGAATTCTAATCAGTAAAGAAAAACCCGAAACTTTATTAGATTAACATCAAAAACATGGCGCAGAATTTGATTGCATAGTTTGATTCTTTTAAACCAGATACGCCCGTACTTGGGTAGTCGGTGAACCGGAAAAAACGCGAACTTTTTCGCGAACCATAGTTCTATTAGTTGTTAATGATGTAATATTTTTTATTTTCCGTTTACCGTCAAATTGTTTATTTTACTATATATTTTATGGACTTCAAGCAGAAGCATAAATTATATTTAATTTAAAAGAAATACATTGTATATATTTTATCTAATTTATATAAAATATATCAAATTACACTATATTTAATTTGAATTGAAAAATTGACTAGCAAAAGTTTTTTTAAATATCATAACCGCAGTGGTCATTAAAATACAATGTCTTGGTTCGCAAAAAAGTTCGCATTTTACTGGTTTGCGGTTCGCACGGTTGTTTACGAGCGTTAAGTTTAGGTGCGCATGTGCCAATAGTTCAGCGTTTTTAAAATGGCTGCGGTTCTTAGTTAACTAATCTTTTTTATACAGTCATTCCGGGTAACTTTGAACGCTTTGCGCTAGGTTTATCTCAACAAAATTTTTTTTACAAACTAGTTAACAAATATTTTTACATAAAAGGTGTTCTGATGATCTCTTTTTTCTAGTTTATCATTTTTTTAAATATGCTAGTTATTTTGTTAAAAAACAAAGTTCAAGTAGGGATTCAAAGTTACACTTGCATTTAGGGTAACTTTGAACACTATTAAATTAAATGTCAATTTTAATTAGTTAAATCTAAAAAGTTGTTTAAATTTCGTTGTATTAGCTCAAATTAATTTTAAATCTAATTATTCTATATTGAGAATAAATAAACAAATTTTTCAATAAAATATTACAAATCACTAAATGAACTTGTTGATCAATTTTTAAGGTTATGAAAGAAAAAATAATTAAGACATCATTTCTATATAATTTTACACAAATAAACACCTGTGACTATAAAACTAAATATTACAGTGTTTAAGTCCATTCTTTTAGTCTTAAGTCACAACTAACTCTTTAATTGAATAATTATGATCATGGAAAACAAGTTGTGATTGTAATTGTTTATTTGCTTTAATGAAGAAACTGCATCATTTTGAGATACAACTTGCTCAATGTCTTTAATAACTTGATTATCATCTACAATGCTTGAACTTTGTGAAACATTTTTTTTGTTTATTTTCATAATTATATTTTTTGATCTAAGTGTTCTTCCTCTTTTCTTTGTTCAAATATTATCTTGGCTTTTTTTCTTATTTTCTCTTAACTTATAGTATGCTTCTACCTCAGTGGCTGATCACTGAACACTTTTCCCTGCTGTTATTGGTAACTTGAATTTTTTGCTTGCTTCATAATTAAGATTAGATGTATGAATTTCATCAACATATTCCCTAAACGATTCTCAAATGTTGAGATTAATATCTATATTTTTAAAACTGGGTAATTTCGAGAGAACATGTTCAGGGTCAAATGGATATAAGCCAGTAGCCTTAAATCCTGCTTGTAGATTATATTCTAAATTTTCTTTACCAACATTAAGAGTAGATTTAATGAGCTGCGAAAACAAATTTTTTGATAGGTTATTAACTTTTTTCCCATGGGATGTTTTATGCCATTGGTTAACAACTGACCTCCAATTTGCTTTTAAACTCAAGAAATACCCAACATCTAGAGGTTATAAAAGGTGTGTGGAATTGGGTACCAAACATATAAATGTTATATTATGCTTTTCACACATATTTAAGGCTTTTAAAGATATATGAGCACTTGAATTATCACAAATCAGAATTTTTTTACCTTCCTTATTAATAATATTTGGAACAAATTGATTTAACAGCCACTCTTCAAATATTTGAATTTCCATCCAGCCACTGCAATAAGTTCCCAAAAATTGATCCTTCTGGTGCATTAAAATGCCAGTCAGACCAACTGTGTTTTCCATTAAAAATGAAAAATGGTGGAATTAGCTTTCCTGAGACATTTCAACAAAAAAAACAGTGTAGCAAGTTTTTGTAGTGTTTCTTATAAGTTCTGGATGGCGAGAGGATTGACGAAAAATAAGTTTTTTTTTCAAGGTCGTCATGAAACCCTGTTTCATCCATATTATAAATGTTATCTGGCATTACTCCATTTAATTCCTTCTCTAGATTTTAAAAAAATAATTCTATTTGACAATAATTAACCTGTGCACGTTTCCTTGAAATACAATGAGATTTTTTTTTTTTAATGATGGATGTCTGTCAAGATAAAGTCTACAGAACTCCCAACCTGGTCGGTTATCTTTAAACTGTATATCTTTTCCACTATCATTGAGATTTTGACAATACTTTTAAAATCAATAATTCCAATTGGTATAACTTTGTCACTTAAATAAAGTAAATGATTTTCAAAACAAAGTTCCTCATCAATGCTAAGAGCAATAGGACGCCCTACTGATTTACAGTGTTTACTTTTTAGCTTATAAAATAATGTTGTTTTAGATACTTTAAAAATTTTAGAAGCTTCCCCAATCAACATGTTTTCTAATTTAATTTTTGCTAATGCCTCTTGAAGTGTAGCATTTGAGTAATTAGATATTGTGCCATATTTTCTAGTGCCAGAATGAGTTTTAAAACTTTTTCTTTGCATTTTCTAAATGCTAAAAATATAGAGATAATTGCTGTTATTAATAAAAATTATTTAATAAATCGCATATTTGCTATTAATAAATTAAGTATTAATATAAGACATCGTTTTATTATAGTATTTTTATTATGTAATAATATATATATATATATATATATATATATATATATATATATAAATATATATATATATATTTATATATATATATATATATATATATATATATATATATATATATATATATATATATATATATATATATATATATATATATATATATGTATATATATATGTATATATATATATTATTACATAATAAAAATATTATAATAAAAAGATGTTTATTATATTTATTATGCATTATTGCAATGTTACTCAGACAGCAAAAAAAGCACTTTTAGGAAACATTGATTATTCAAAGTTACCCTGATTTGGGTTATATTTTAGCTAAGTAAAAGTAAATATCCTTTTAGTAGCAAAAAACATGTTGTTTCCTAATATTTTGAGTTTCTATTAAAATTTGAAAAATAATTCAATAAAATACTAAAAAATCTATTCTGATATTTACAATATAGTAATAAATATTCTAAATTGATAACACACGATATTATCACCACATTCGACTGTGTAACTGGAAATCGAGGGGAAAAATATTTTTGAGAAAAAAAATTTAATTATCTATGGTCAAACTTTTGTAAAAAAGAATAATTTATCATATTATCCTTTGTTAAAGCTACAGGCAAAGAAAAAAAAATTTAAAAACATTTACACGTTCTATTCAATGTTACACGCAAATTCAAAGTTACCCAGAAAGACTGTATAGCAACTGTTATTTTTAGTTTTTTTTTGTAAAAATTAATGTTGCAACCATATTACTGATCTAAATCAATAAATAAATGCTTCTTTAGTATTAGTAAATAAATAAATACGCTAACCAATTATTTCTAAAGTTTTAATTTGTATTTAGGCTAAAATTTTTATTTGAAACATTGAGTGGTTTGTTTAATTTTTAAAAATAAATTTTGAGAATTTCTAACTGTACAAATTTAAAAAAAAAATTTTCCTTATTATTACTTTCTTTATACTTTGACCTTCTTTTGGTAGTTGCCTAAATTTAATTTTTCTGTAAAAGTGTATTTTAACTCGTTTAGCTTAGTTTTTTTTTGAATTTTGTTCTGGTGCGTTTTTATCAATTATGTTATAAAATTAGGGATATAAAAATGTATAAAACAACTTCTTATGGGTGTCCATAAATATATTATGGACACCTATAAGAAGTTGTATTTGTGGCGAATTTAGTACAGTACTCCTTGGTAAAAAATGTATAATCCTATACCTCCCTAAAATACCTACGCTTTTAACTTACCAACCCACCATTTTATAAAATTTTTTTTAATTTAGTGTCTCCAAACTTTTATAATTAACCTACTGACCTCCGCCCCCCCCTCCCCATCTCATATTTTACATTTGCAGACCCCTCTTCCTCTCCGAGCATTCGTATTTTATGGACGATCCATTAACTACTTTTTAAGTGCTATGAAATAGAAAATTTAAAATGTTCAAAATAAGAAAGTTTTCAATTAAATAAGATTTCAAAGTTTTTTTCCCACGGTTTTCAATAACTGGTGTAAGATTTACAACCCTAAAGTTAAAGGTGAGTTAATGAAATTAAAATTAAAATTAAAATTATAGATGATTAAATGATTTGTTTAAAAATCAATAAATAACAAACAATAAGTTTACGACGGTTAGGGAGCTACTCATCAAATCAAGAAAGTAAATTATATACTAATCAGTTCTTTAAAATATTTGGAAATAAGGCCAAGATAAATCTAATTATTTAATAAACAGGGTGGGTAAGGGGAAAAAAAGAATTATCTGGTAGTATGAAATGCAACCAAGAAAGAAAAAAATGTATTTAGTAATTTTTCATATATTTTGCATTATTTTGCTTCTCTGTTTTTATTATTTTTTGTATAATATTTTAATCTCTTACATATATATTTTTATATTATTTAGACTTTCTTTTTTTTAAATTTATAGTTGCAATATATTCTTTTTCTCAAGGTTTAAGCTTTCTGTTTGTAGGGTTAGTTTTTAATTGTTTGATTTAAGAAGACATTTTTCATTAAACTCGTAATAAATGAACTCGCCTCCTTGTTTGTAGTACCGAAACCTATTTCTTTATCTAAAACCCTATTTTTTTATAAATCGAATAACACGACCTTCTAACATGTGTAACTTTAATAAGAATGAACCATTAGCACAATAAAACTGTATTAAATCAGCAATATACTTTTCTAAAGATGAATATACAGTTATAGTAAAAAAGCATATCTTTTTTATCTTATATAAATTTCATTTCTCAAACAAAATACAAAAATACTTTAATAGGTATACTAATATAATACACTATGCACTACTTATAAACCAATAGTTTTTTAAAAATATACTTTCAAGAATATTGTTCTAAAGATTAATATCCTTTGCCTTCTATCCAAAACCATCAAATTGTGTGCTCTTTTTCATCTATTAAATTGTCTATTTGTCTGGAATCAGGCACAAGTTAACCTACTTCCCTCAATTTGTTATTTCTTTACTGCTATAAAAAGTTCTTGTTATTATCTTTCATCGTTTAGTAACCTTAAATTATATAACCTCAATCATTGTTCTAAAATCATTGTTAAATTATATAACCTCAATCATTATTTAGATATGTACGGCAATAAATCACAAACCAGTGCATAAAAATCATGGAATAATTTACCTCTTCTTTTTAAATCACTAAACTTTATGACTAAACCAGTCTAAACCAAAAACCAGTAAAAGCGGTCTTTATGCCTATTTTTTGGAGAGATACTGTTTGTAAAATGTTGGGCTTATTGTGGGTTATTATTATTATTACTTTTGGTGTTACTTTATGTAATAAAAATATTATTAAAAAATTGTTTTACTATTATTCATATATTATTACTTATTGTTAATGTTTAGTATTCAGTTTTAATACTTATCAAAATTATTATTACTATTATTATTGTTATTATTATAATATGGATTATATTTATTAATATAAATAGTATTGTTAACATTGCTGATATTGTTATTGACTTCGTTATAATTGTTTTAATATTATTACACAATTTATTTTTACTTTAGATTAGTACTAGTACTTTTTCTAAATATCCATATAATGTAATAACCTTTTTTCATGATATATATTGTTATTATATATATATATATATATATATATATATATATATATATATATATATATATATATATATATATATATATATATATATATATATATATATATATATATATATATATTTATATATATATATATATATATATACATATATATATATATATACATATATATATATACATACATATATATATATATATATATATATATATATATATATATATATATATATATATATATATATATATATATATATATATATATATATATATATATATATATATAGTCATCAAACAATTTTATACAAAATTTGCCTTGGCTATTCCGTTCATAAATTAAAAAAAAAAAAAAAAAAAAAAATATACATATATATATATATATATATATATATATATATATATATATATATATATATATATATAGTCCATCAATTTTATACAAAATTCCGTTCATAAATTAGACAAAATTGTCTAACTTACTTAACGAAGTGCACCAACGAGAAGGTAAGCCATAGGACTTTGCACTCCATCAGTGAGCTGTCATGTTGTCTAAGGTTAACCCTCTATTTCTGGATTTTTTCCTTTATTTGATAGGCAGTTCATGAAAAAAATAATAGTAACTTAGCCTAAGGTTAGACCTCCATTTCTGAATTATTAACTTTATGTGATAGCCCCGGTGGGAAATGAGCTAGCGACTAGCTTTATAGCGATTTTCAAGCGATTTTTTTTTCTTATTTTATTCTTTACTAATGTCTCTAACATATTTAAAAATTCGATTTTTAGTGTTGAGTCTATTATAATTACGAGAATAATTGAACTTTAAACATTGCGATTTTGTAGCAATGTGTCGCTAGCTACATATCGTAGCTTTGTAGCTAGCTACAAAATATCTACAAATCTGGTTGATAGCTACATACCAAAATTTTTTTGATAGCAATTTTATTACGATATGACGGTAGCTATAATAGTCTGTGAGTCTTTAGCTTATTAAGCTAGCTGTCCTCGTCGCTAAATCGCTGTCTTTATCATTACAAATATCGATAGCTTTTCGCTAACTTGAAAAAGCTAGCGATCCTCGTGGCCAAATCGCTGTCTTTATCGTAACGGTTATAGCTAGCTATTCGCTAACCGATTTCCCACCAGGCCAGTTCATGTAAAAGTAATAGTAATTTTGTATATAACTTTTTTTTTTTGTTATTTTAGTTTTAATATTTATAATAATGTGCAATTAAGCATAGAGACAAAAATATTGATATATATTATAAAAATATCTTTAAATTAAACAAAGTTGATACATATAACATATCAGATATGACTCATACCATTTATAAAGATAAAAAACACTGTACTCAAATGCAAAAAAACAAATAATTGTAACATAATAATAAAAGAAACAAAATAAATACATATTACAACCTTTCTTCTAAAATTTTATTAAATAAAATTACCTCACAACTCGCAACTAGCTAAAAAGAATAACATCATGTTTTTCAAAATTAATTAATAAAGAAAATGACCATACTTTATCAGGTTCGCTATCATACTTAACAAGGTATGTGGTTCATTTAGCGTTTAATTGATCAAATTGTACCACTTGTGCACATTCCCAAGGTACCTTAAGAGAATCATCTTCTTTAATATGTTGTCTTGAAAAACTTACAAAATCAGATAGATTGTTAAAAAATTTTGATAAGGAATGTTTTTGTTGTTGCTCTATTAATTTTTTTAGTTTTGGATCCTGAATTTTTTCCATTAATATCTTTTTTTATCTTTGCTTTACAAAAAAGTTTTTTGTCACATTCGACACCTGACACCTGGGATAAAAATTTAGTTGAGAAAGGAGCACTTTTATCTTTAATGGCTCTTCAATATTGCAAATCTTCAAAATCTGTTAGATGTGAAAAATAATCCATTTTTAAATCTATCATATATTCCATTTTTGAATCCATCATAAACTCCGTTTTCCTTTTTAAAATTTTATTTACATTTTTAAGTCTTTTGTTTTCGCTTATTTGTATTGTTTCTTTAGGAATTTCAGATGCATTCACTGTATTATGAGGAAATTTGCCACAGGTTGAAAAAGGCTACACCTAACAACTATGTCTATATAGTACATAATTTTATAGGCCTGTATAAAATCTCCCCTAATGCGAAGGGTTTCTAAAAACGTTAAGTTTAGTATATTCAGACGATCTTTGTATGATATATGACGGTACGAAGGTATTAAACAAGTAGGTCTTCTTTGTACTTTCTCAATTTTGTCAATATCTATTCTTGATGATGGATTGCTGGCTGCTAACGCAAATTCCAGATGAGGTCGTACAAAGGTTGTATATATAATTTTAAGTAGTTGCGCAGTCATGTGACTGAAAGTACGATACAACATGCCTAATGCACAGGTAGCTTTATTGGTTGCAAAAGTTGAATTGTTATGTCATTTCAAGTCTGGCGTAATCATGATGCCTTTATCACGTTCAACTAAAGTCGATGCTAGTTCGACACTTTATTTTTATTGGCTGGCATTGAGTAGACATAAAAGTTGGTTTTTTTACCTATGTGCATGATTTTACATTTATCGAGATTAAGTTTCATTTTCCAGGTTTTACACCAATCGGCTATGTTGCAGATATCAGTTTGAAGCATTTGTGAAGCTAATGGGTGGTCTAAACGGGCCAGCAGTTTAGTGTCATCAGCATACATTTTACATGGATGGTTAACAATATCGGATATATTGTTCACAAAAATAATTAAAAGTATTGAACCTAATACGGATCCTTGAAGGACGCCACTAAATACCTCTAGCCACAAGGAAACATAATTGCCCATCACGATTCGTTGAAAACGCTGGTGTAAAAATGATTTTATCCAATTCAGGATATTTCCAGTAAAACCATAAGCCTCAAGTTTGTAAATTAGTCTCTTGTAGGGAACCATAACGAATGCTTTACTGAAACCTATAAAAGCTACTTCCATATATATCAGATAATACTTTTGACATCATATCAGTCGGCTTCAACAAATTAGTCACACAAGCTTTTTTATTGACAAAAAAATAAGGCTATGTTTGACTAAATGATTGACCATAGTGTCACGTAATATTATCTCCATCACTTTACATACAACTGATGTTAAGGATATAGGCCAGTAATTGCCTGGGTCGAGTCTACTTCCGTTTTTAAACAGTGGTGTTACATTAGCTTTTCTCGATACTTCAGGACAACTAGCCACTATCTAGCGACTTTTGAAAAATTGCGCTTAAAGGTATTGAGAAGCTGTCAGAAGTCAGATATAGAGAGGCTATTTTAGAAAGAGGGTGTGTGTTCCATCGCCTAGCCAACCCACTCCCAATGAAGGTGAATTTCAAGTTATGGTCGGTTTTTTTACGAATTAATTTGGCTAGTCGGGTATTTGAAAAAATTCAGGTAAATTTTAGTTTGGAGGACTTTTTTTTTCCAAACGTAACCAGTACTTATTATATTGAATTATCGCCTGCTACTTTGATTCTACACATGTGACCAACAGATCTGTTTAGTCAGGTAGGCGATAGAAATTTAACCATTCTCTTATTATATGGTTGATTTACAGACTTATGTGATACATTAGTTTAAGTCTATTTGTTTTCAAATATTGAAGTACACTAAAAGACCCAAATTTTGTTTAAAGCGTCTGTTGCTTATTGTTCTGCATGAATTAATTTTGTTCTTCGCTCGTCCTGAAACCCAAGACCTCTTTAAAAAAATTCCTAATCTTAGAAGTTTTAGCTGGGTTATGTCATACTTTCCATCCTGGTCTATTTTAAGCGAATATTTCAAATTGTAAATATCTTTCACTTGTGTCATGATCTTTAAAAAGTTATTGTTGAATTGAAACAATTGAAACAAAAACTTAAGTGTTGTAATTTTCTGCAAAGCATCTTATACCCAATTTTGCTTTGTGTACTAAAGTTATCATTCTCAATCACCAGAACTGCCTCAATCCCAGGATTTGAGTTGACTATTAAGGTGTTCAGACTAGAGCTGATTAGAGTCAGTCAGCTCTAGTCTTAGCATATTTTAGTCTTAGCATGTCAAAAATTAATTAGAAAACTATTACATTACAACCATTAACTTTATTTTAAAACTTTTTTTAATACTTAATAATGGTAGTATTTCTCTGATGCAAAATAAGTTACTAAATAGTCTTAAAACTCCAATACAATATTACACAGCTATTACAAAATTAAATTTAATAAATTTTTATTTAAATAGAAAATACAATTTGGTATTAGTATATTACATTAACAACTATTATGAAATAAATAAAATATTGTTTTCAGTGGTTTCAGTTTGTTCTATTCTTCCATTTTGACCTCAAGTTTGAGTGGAGGTTGAGGAAGACTTCGTGGAGCTTCAATAGTCAACTTACAGTCTTTAGTATAGCGAGAACTTAAATGAGTCGGATCAACATCATCTGGTAAAGATATGTTTCGAGTAAACTGCTTGTGATGGAAACTTAGACCATGCTCACCACTGTTTTCAGTTTTATTTTCACCATGAACAACTAAATCTCTACCTTTAACTTGAATTGAAATTTCCTCTGGTTTAAAACCTTGTACATCTAAACTATATCTAAAATTCTCTTTTGTTGATTCATTAGTATCTGATTTTACAGGGTGTTTTTTAGGAGCTTCTATGTGTAAAATACCATCTTGACTAATATTAGAAGTAATTGCGGTTGGATCAACATCATCGGGAATAGTGTACTTTCTGTGAAATTCACTAGATTCAAATCCATTCTCGTTTTCATTACGATGCTTTCCACATACCTCAAGAACTTGTCCTATATAATAAAAAGAACCCTATTTACACAATCCAGTAACTTTTATATTTACATAAACAGCTAGTAGATTAATAAAAATACCTTCTACTTTAAGAGAAACTTCTTCTGGCTTATAATGCTTAACATCTAGATTTACGATAAAACCACCCTTTTTGGGAGCCTTTCTCTTACGAGATGCATAGGGAGAATGGCCAACTAAATCTCTGTATAGTCGATCATGCTCTTTAATTGATTTTCGAATATGTCTATCATTAAACAGTGGAGAATATCTAAGAGGGGGAAAAGTCATTTCCAGTATATCATCTAAAAATGGATCTGTTGAGACACATTCATGGACAGGTACATGCCATAAAGACATTTTTTCTAAAATAAAAATAACGAAATAAAAACAGAAAAACATCTACAATTTTAAAGCACAATTGATACTATGAATAATAAGCACTTGCATAATTTTCATACAATAGCACAGTAAGTTGCAAAAGTATATCAAAATATCACAGGAAAAAAAAATTATCTACGAAACAAGTAAAATAGTGCTATAATCGTAAAATTAAGCATAACTAAACGCAAAAATGAAAAGATTAAACGTTTATAGAACACAAAACTTGATAAATAAAATTAAAAATTAATGTTGATAATACATTAGAGGGAAGAAAATAATATCAGAAAACAACAAAACTTTAAACGACTCTTACCGAGTTTAATCTTTCTACGAGCTTTTTTTTAAAATACTTAAGACGTCACTTCAAAATTTAAACCGAATGATACAGAAGTTCAAATTTATAACTTTGCCGTCAAAAAATTTTAATTTTAAGAAACTTCTAGAAAGGTTCATAGTATTTTGGAAATATTCTAGAAATTGTTCTCTCCCTCGTCGAGCTTCCTAAATAATTGATACTACACATTTTTTAATATATTTAAAATTCATAAGTGCGAGTTTTTGGCGCACAAATTTATCTTCAAAACATATTAACTACTAAGGAAAACCGAGAAAATTTTTTTTTGCTTTTTCTCTTTTTGCTCATGCTTTTTTACGAAATGCCTCGCGTTTACTTCAAGTCGTTGTTTTTGCAGCAACGTGCTAATTATCACAAATCAAAACATTGTAACCCGTAGATGTAACGCGTATTAGTCATAAATTGTAATAATAATAAAGTGCTAACTAATTTTTAATTTATTTATGTAATATTTCAGTCTGATTAGCTCAGATCATGTTTAGACGTTCAATAAAATACTCATTGTCATAAGATTTACTGGACGATATTTAATAGAAAGGAACTTACTAACAATTTGACATCATAAACTTTTATCGCCGTCGAATTCACAAGTTTTTTTATGTTTATCAGAAAGAAAGCAACTGCAATATCCTATACTATGTGTTATAATACAGTTTTAAAATGTTGATCTTAAATGATCTTAAATTTTTATCATTAAATAAAATTTGTCTTTATCTCAGTCAGAGATTTTTGTAGTTGATTCCTTTTTGTTGAACGTCGTCCAACCATGAACGCATGGCTAGCGTACCCAATACACCCCAAATTATAGAAATATCTGATTGAAAAAGTTTGGGACCCTAATGACAAGTTTCAAGGAGGAAGAATCCTACCTACTAGAACTAATAGACAAATTACTCTAGAGAGTTTGTGATTTTTGGCACGTTATATTCGTGATATAGTCGAACAATACCCGTGATAATTAGCACGTTACTATAATTTTTTCGTTAAACAAATTTAAGAAGATTTTGAAATAACGGCTAATAATGACGACATTTCAAAAAAATATATAAATCTAAACATCATTAGAAAACGTAAACAATTCAGACATGTACTTTAAAATCTTTCGCTTGAGTTTTGATCTAAATCTTTTTGAGTTTTTATTAACAATAATAATAATAATAATAATAATAATAATAATAATAATAATAATAATAATAATAATAATAATAATAATAATAATAATATTAATAATAGTAATAATAATAGCAATAATAACAATAATAATAATAATAATATAGTAATTATATTATTGTTATTATTATTATTATTATTATTACTATTATTATTGTTGTTGTTGTTTTGTTGTTACAATCATTAAAGATAAAGATTTTTTTGTAATATTTGTTTTAAATGCTAAAATTGTTTTATGTACATTATAATTATGTTGACATTTTATTTTACTAACAGTTCATTATATTAAAGTAGTTGTGCAATATATTGATAAGAAAAAAACGCAATAAAATAGTAAAAAAAAACTTTGTAATCTAAATTACGATGTTATTAGCTTCTATGGCTAATAATGATATTTGTTTTGACAGTTTTTGTTTTTAGAAAGAAAAATGTCTTTGTGGCATGTGCCTGTTCATGAATATGTTCCAATTGATCCATTTTTGGAGGAGGTGATGGACATAACTTTTCCGCCTTTGAGATACTTTCCTTTGTTTAATGAAAATTCTACTGCTAGAGGGGTAGGTCAAGGGTATGATCGGTTATACAAAGACTTAGTTGGGCATCCCCCATATGGATTTCATTCAAAACAAAAGGCTACTAAAAAAGACAGTTTTGTTATCAATCTTGATGTCAAGCATTATAAACCAGAAGAAGTTGCTTTAAAAGTAGAAGGTACTGTTATACTACTTGTATCAAAGGTTTAGGAGGAAAATAGGGTTTAAAACAATTTATTATAAGTTAGTTTAAATCCTATTTTCCTTCACATATTTTAGTATAAAAGTTTTATACATTAAAATATCTGTTTTAATAGAAGTTATATAAAAAATTTGATTAAATTATTTACTGTAATTTATTTTAATTTCAATTTTTTTTTTTTAAACAATCTAATAAATTTTAATAGTTTCTGAGTAATTTTGAATTGCTATTCCTTATACCATGTAATATAGTATTCAAAATGGCTAGGTTTTTCTATTAGGACAAGTTCTTGAAATAATTGGTAAACACCGTAATGAAGGCGAAAATGGATTTGAATGTAGTGAGTTTCACAGAAAATACACTATTCCAGATGACGTAGATCCTACGACTCTTTCTTCAAACATTAGTCAAGATGGTATTTTGCATATTGAAGCTCCTAAAAAGCTTCCTATAGCATCTGATTCTGCAGAATCAAGTGAGTCTTTTAAATGTACTTTAGATGTACAAGGTTTTAAGCCAGATGAAATTTCAATTCAAGTTAAAGGTAGAGGTTTAGTTGTACATGGTGAAACAAAAACTGAAAACAGTGGTGAGCATGGTTTAAGTTTCCACCACAAGCAATTTACTCGAAACATATCTTTACCAGATGATGTTGATCCAACTCACTTAAGTTCTCGCTATACTAAAGACTGTAAGTTAACTATTGAAGCTCCACGAAGTCTTCCTCAGGCTCCCCTCAAACTTGAAATCAAAATGGAAGAATAGATCTGAACTAAAGGTTGAATTATACTTTTAACTGTTAAATTTTTGAGTTAAACTGCAAAATTAGAAAAATAATAAAATTTAAAAAATATGTAATGTAATATAAAAATGATTAAAAGTTATGTTTATAAAATTTATGTACTATTTGATATGCTTATGATAAAGCGTTTGATCGATGTGTTATACTTTTTTTATATACACTGTGCTGGAGCTTTGACTTGTTAAGCTGTTATTTTTTATTATTGTTCTCTTTTGATTATGCAATATTTATTTAACTCATGTTGTTGCGTTTAAAGATATTAAAAATTGTTGCAAAAAAAGTGTTTTTCCTTTTCTTTTTTTAACTTTTTATTGCAATTATATAGTTACAAAAAAAATATATATATATATTTTTTGCAAATAGTATTATCTGTCATTTTTTGGTCTATTTGAATTAAACTCTATTTTGATATGGGCAGATTTAGAACATCTAGTAAGATGATTTAGGTTTTTTTTTGATTTGGTGGATCAAGAACATCTAGTAAGGAGGGTGGTGCAATTTTTAGGTTTTACAATCTTATTAAAATTTTATCATTTTTAAACAGTCTACTTACTATACCTAATTTACCTCCATCTTTTTCAAGCAACATGCTTGTTGAGAATATAGATACATTTGCTTTTAATCAACATGCATGTTAAATGTATGTATATTTTTATACACATAAATATAGTACTACTTTTTATTTTAGCACCTTAAGTGGCATGATTTCATGTTATAACTACAAAATTTCTTTAAAATGCAAATCTAAAAATAATAGTGAGCCTATGTTAGTAGGCAGCTTAATCACTTTTGGCTTTATCGATCCTTAATCATTGTGAGGCAACTTATGTAAAAAAAGAAAACTAATATATAACCCCTTCCTTCCCTTTCCCCTCTCCCCATTCTAAGCTTAGAGGTAAATTTTTGATAGTAATTTTTCAATTGTTAGAATCACAACTAAAATGCTCAGACTTGATTTGCAAAATCGATCAAGATTAAGCAATTTTTGGCGTTAATCTATTTTGCTAAAATATAGCCATCATCAGTTGTTCCAAATCTCAAAAACAACGACAAAAAAATATATTAAAAATACTGTGGAGTGTCCTCTTTGATGATATTAAAGTTATCCATCGTGTATTTATTTTCATGGCGATACTTAGACACAAGTTTGTTGCGCTTATTTGGTAAAGACAACGGGGATGAAATTATATGATATTTTTCCATCAAGCATAAATTGCATGATTTACCATCAGGTTTAAACAGTTCAGCCTCCTCTAAATTTTTCCACAAAAAGACAGGATTTAAACCTTTCTTTTTAACACTCCAGACAAATTTAGAAAGTTCGGTAGAGTTTGACCCACTTTCATAACGAAAGGAATTTTTATGCTTGAAAAAGCAATCTTTAAAAGTTTTTTTTGTATTTTTTGATCGATGTGTTATACTTTTTTTATATACCAATATAATAGCTACCTTCATCTTGGGGGTTTGTCTTAAAATTACATAAAGAGATGACATTTTTAATTAAACATTTTCCGTTAAGTGGACATAAATTAATCTGTCGGCGATTGCACGTCAGAGCATTAAGGTTTGAAGAATTTGATAAAATTTTATTGTTATGTGAAGTGATGATGTTGCGTATAATTGGAAGACAGCTATAGCTAACCTTCAGATTGTTTCGGTTAAACAGTTTATGAAATTTATGAGATTTTGGGAAGTTTTTATCAATTAAGTTTAGGAAAGGTTTGGCTACGTTTGTCTTGACATTAATTGAAAACGGAGGTTTAAACCAAATATTTCGTGCACGTGATTTTGCAACTTTTACAGTGCCGTTGGCAACGGCAGTAATGTTTCCTTGGCAACGCCAGTAATGTTTTCTTTAAATCCACTAGACTTAAGGGCACTATTGTAAAAAGTAGCGGCTCAATTAAAAACTTCATTACTTGAAGATATACTTCTTATACGGTTAGATATCATTGAGGGAATAGCTTTAAGAATGTTTGGAAGATGGTTCGAATTAAAATTGATATATAATGGGATGTCACCTGCTTTCCTATATGGCTAATAAGAATTGTCCCATGTAATGCGCTTTCCCAAGCAGCAGTGAACGCTCCATTTATCAATGTTTTCAAAGACAGCATAATAAAGTAACCTTTAGAGAAACCTTACCAATCTGATGGACTCCTTTGAAAATTAATAGTAAATGTACAGATAAAGAAAAAAAAAGCATTAAAAAAAAGCAGCTTTATTCATTAGCATCAAGTAAAATTTACCGCATTACAGTTGTTTAACAAAATCCTGCTATTTCTTTTCAATAAGCACGCTAAATTGAGGAATTGTCTTAGAGAACGTAAGGCACATATCGTCTTTGATGTCTAGCCGGTTACAATTTTTAGTTTTTATTGATACTTGCTGAGAACACTAACTTACAACTAATAACCTCTTAAATAACGTAGCTATATATTATTTGTACTGTAATTGGAGTTTCTAGAGTTCTTGGTATTTAAGTTGTAGAACTATTTCTTTACTTTAGGAACTTTGGAAAAAGACAAGTGTCAATCATATTTTAATTAGAATAGTTTTTAGTCCAACATATCATAATAATTGTAACTTAAAAATATTGTAGCGTTATATTAATTTTTTATATTTTTTCAAGTTTAAAAACTTTTTACAATATATATCTTTAATTCTATCTTCGCCATTTATATTGTTTTATTTTCATAAACAGGTATTGTGTATTTTACATTTTGATTAAAAGAAATATATTTTATTCAAATTTCCAAATGTATTAGATTCTTTTTTTTTAGTTTGTCCTAGAAGTTCTGCTCTTCTTCGTTATTTATGTTTAATTTGTCGAGTATCGAAGTACGGTTTAAATCTAGTAAATTTTCACGATTTGAAATTTACTTTATTGATCATTAGCTGACATAATGAAATTAAATTAAACACATGGTAAGAATATCTTTGTTTTCTGGTAACACCTTTAAACAGTTTTTTGTGTTATTATAACTTTGTCATTCCAATGGGCACCGTACCTAAAAAAGACGTCTTTTGAACGTTCAAAAAACGTCCAAAACGTTCAAAAGACGTTCTAAAGACGTCCAAAACATGTATAAGACGTTTGAAAGACGCCTTTTTTTACGTCTGTGCCCACTGGGATCGCAACAATATATTGTATAATAACAATTCATAATATATTAAAAAAAAACTATATAGTTTTTTTTTATACTTATGGTAAAAATATGATTGTAATAATTTTTTGTTTGATGATTTAAATAAAAATGTTTTGAATGCAGTACATGCAAGTATGTTTTGTAATTTATTGAGTAACATTGATACAATTTCTTTAGATTACTTGCTAAGTTACTAAGCATTTACTAGATAGCACAATCATTAAAGACCAGTTTTATAAGTTGCTAAAGGGTGAAGTTGCAGGATTAAGATTTCCCATTAAGGTTTACATTGCGAGTTAAAAAGTTTAGAAAGTTTTGTAACCACAAGTAGCCACTTTGACGGTAGTGAATATGCACTAACAGTACCGCAATACGGTAATGCCAGTACATATTCTGGTTTTGATTATGCAGTAAACTTTGATATTTCCATAAGGAATAGGTAATTTCAATACTATCATTAATAAATAAATTAGGTAATTTCAATACTATAATTTTTATATAATAAATTGCTGGGCGATTTATTATGTAGATTGTTATTTAGTAGATTTTTATTAAAAAATTGCATGTAATTCGATGCGACTTTTAATTACTTTTTAATTACTCGCATAATCTAAAATAGGTTCTTTTCTATTGAAAAACTGCGACAAATAAAATTATTCTTTTCCTTTTGAGCCACGGAATCGTCTGCTAACCACAAGCAATTTAAAATAAATTTAAAATTTAAAAAAAAAAGTGTTTTTAAAATATCGAGAAAGTTCTAAAACAACCGCGGAATGTGTTGTTACCGCATTTTTAAAAGCTATAAAGTTTGACGCAATTTAACGCGGAGTGTGAGTTTAAAAAAAAAAACCTATAGTGGACATCTAAGTGTATCGGTAAGCACAATTTTACCTTTGATAACTATTATTTTCATTCTTTGTTTGTTATTATTTTTAATTTATTTGTCTGTGCTATTTGCAATAAACTATGGTAAATGGTAATTAATTGTAAAATTGTAGAAAATTGTTTATTATAGAAGTTTTATTGAAGTTTTAACACAATATAAATAATAAAGTTATTACTTTATAAGCGAAATGTTTGCAAAAAATTAAACATTTTTCGGTATTACAGACGTAGGGCAATTTTAAAACTTTTTTTTATCGCAGTAGTCGCGAATTTTTTGTATAGTCGGGATTTTTGCTACAAAGACCCAGCTAAAAAGAATAAGATATTTTTTATCAAAATCAATAAAATAAATGACCATAGTTCATCAAGGTCGTTATCGTAGTGGAAGTTGGGGCACAGTGGATCGGATTTATTTTTTAGATTGAGCAGAGGTTAAAATATGTATTTTATTTTTTTCAAGGCAAAATAATTGAGATATATGTCCTTCATGATAAGAAATTACCGAAACCAAAATATTTATTATCTAACGCCTCACAGAAAAGTTTATAATGAGTTATGTTAGGTGATTCACTGTGCCCAAGTCCTGGGGCACAGTGAATAAACGAACACAGCCGTAAATTAATAATAGTGAATAGGGGTATAGTCAAATAACTTTGAGGCTGAAGGAGTAAGGACACTTTACACTATACCTTTGGCATTTGAAATAATAGACATTTTAAAAATCGAGAATAAAAAAAAAACTTTATTGATAAAAAAACTAATAAAAATATTTTAAAAAACTAAAAACTTATTCAAATATTATTATTTATAACTTGAAACTAATAAAATCATTTTTATGTAGTTTGTTAAAAATGCATGAATTTAACCTTTAAAATTATTAATGGGCTATAGTGAATCAACCTATTCACTGTACCCCGATTCATTGTGCCCCACCATAACAAATAAAGTTCAAGTCAAATTTCTTGGGACATAAGTGTTGTTAAAGGAAAAGTTAAACTACAAAAAGGAAGCATAAATATCAATAATCCAAATGAGAAACTTCAACTTTTGAAATTATTTCTACCATGATCTCCATAGTAAACATAAGGAAGGTAAGAAAACTTACTTTAGCTAGCTAAAAACAAAAACTACCTACAAAAACCGGTAGTCAAAAATTATGTGGTAACAAGTATGAACAAAGATTGCTGATATATGAGTATATATAATGATTATATTATTAAGATAAATAAAATTCTAATCTTTGAAAAAATGATTTTATTCACTTTGCCTCTCGATCCACTGTACCCCATATTCCCCTACTTACATGGTATGTGGTTCGTTTCCTATTTATTTGACCAATTTGTGCCACTAATGTACGTACCCAAGATTTTTTTAAATAATTTTTTTTAAATTGTATTCTTTTATTAGCATTTTGTTTTCACTGATTAAGATTGCTTCTCTTGGTATTTTAGAACGATTTAATGTATTATCTGAAAAATTTGCCATGGAATAAAGGTGTCACCTAATAGCTCAAATTTCTATTTTGGGGTTGTTTTTTTAATTATTTGATTTTATTAATCTAGTTACCTTTATGGCTGATTTTTCTCAGCAGAAAAATAAATTTCATACAAAACATAGTATATATTGCATTGTAGGAGGAGATGTCTTTTAACGTTAAATACCTATTATAAATTTTGTTTATAATGCATTTTATCTCAATAATTATACAATTTTACAGAAATCAAGTCAAAAAATATGTATCTATTTAAATTAATTTGATACCCTACATCAATTAAAACCGGCACTTATTTACTTTTCAAACCCCCATCTCTTATATCTTTATTTATGATTATGATAGAGAGATTTATGCTGATAAAAATTCACCTAAAAATAAAGACCTGAAAATCAAAGGTAACCTCTATAACTTGATGTTCAAGTGTTAAAAAAATACACTCAAAAACGCTAATATCTTTTTTTGAATTTTAGAAGTTCTCAAGATTTCTTTTAATTTACCTGCAGCCGTATTCTCATCTCTCCGTTAAGTTTACGCTACCTGCAGCCGTATTCTCATCTCTCCGTTAAGTTTACGCTACCTGCAGCCATATTCTCATCTCTCCGTTAAGTTTACGCTACCTGCAGCCGTATTCTCATCTCTCCGTTAAGTTTACGCTACCTGCAGCCGTATTCTCATCTCTCCGTTAAGTTTAACGGAACTTTAGTCTGAAATTTCATAACAATATATCTAAGTAAAGAAATGACAAAAACCTTATTTAAATTTTTAAAAATAAAACTAATACTAAAATAAAACATTTATTTTTAAAAATTTATATTTTTAAAGAACTTTTTTATTAATGTAGTTAAAAAGAAATTTTTTACTGACGCTCCGTTAAGCTTAACGGAGAGATGAAAATACGTCCCCTGGTTCTTTCTTGAGTATAAAATTTCATTTCAAAAGTAATGAAAATTTTATTTCAAAAGTAATGTTATAACAATAAAAATCGGAAGACCCAATTAGTGTTCTGACATGCCGTCAAAATAATGTAAATTTAATTTTCGCTCTTTCAAAAATTTTTGTCTTTGGCTTGAGCTCAAAATGTCAATTTTGTTACGTAGACCCCTTGACTTTGGGGGTTTAAAATGAATTTGTACGTGTTTTACATAACTAAAGAAAATCAGAATTATTTTTCACCAACCAGTTTACAGGAACGGTTTAGATTTATAATACAATTTGGTCTTTTGTAAAGTCTTTGTAATAATCGTAATTAATGGAAACAAGTTTTACAGTCTAAATCATGTATGTCAAACTATGTATGAAATAGACGTTTTTATTTTAGGACATAAAATGTCGTTTTGCCGCCCACTGTTAAGACAATTTTCAAAGTTAGACAAATGTTTTATAAAGGTTTGTAACTTCTTTTTATACAAAATTCAATCTTGTTTATTATATCAAAATTCAAATTTGTATATCGAGTTTATTAAGAAAAATAATTTTTATGCTTTTTTTTTAAATTTAATAAAATCTTTTTACAAAATCTCTTATTTTTAGGCAAATGTAAATATTTAAATAGAGTTAAGTATAAAAAGTAAATGTCAATAAAAAGAAAATTTTATATAATGAATCTGTAATGGGTACCAGCAATCTTTGGTATTAAGTAGCTTCAAGCGGGAGTAGATAATGTACAAGAAAATAGGAGCAAAGAGCAAAAAAATTAAAAAAGTCTAAAATTAACTAGTAGCGACATAGGCGCCTGCAGGAATTTTAGATGTTTCAGATATCAGGTTTCAGAGATAGGTCTCCTCATTTGGTATGGGCGTTCACTAAAGTTTGGAGTTTGCCCAGTTACCTAAAAAATACCAGGCGGGCGCCCAATGATCTTATTTAAAAATAAGTTCGAAAAATTAGCGTAAATAAACCGCCATTTTTTGTAGAATTACAAAGCATTCGAGCAAAAATTTATTTTTCTGCATTAAGTTAAAGTTTTCAAGCTAAAAAGATAAAGGTTCTTTTTTTTAAACTTAAAAACAAAAATGTCTGAAAAATGTTTTTGTGTCTATCAAACCAAAAGAACCTGCAACATTTTAAAAATTATTTTTGTATAAATGTTTTATTTACACAAGTAAATCCATATATATGACTTTTATGCAACCTATTACATTTTATGTACACCGATTTTTACAGGACCCAAATATGTCTAAAAAATTATAATAATTAGAAAACAAATTTTTTACGTTTTATACATATGAAAATACGCGGGAAAATATTTTGTTCCAACACTCGTTTAAAAAATTCATTAATTATAAATCACTCTAGTCTTTGTTTCATAACGAATTATATGCAAAAAAAGAAGACTTGCAGCTTTCAAATTTTTCTACCTTGTAGTTTTATGGTCAAATAAAGGTACACCCGCTTAAGGCATATAGTTTTTCTTAAAAAAAAAAATTTAAAATCATTGGCAAGCCCGCCCAGAGCTTTTGTGATGCCCAGTTCCAAAAGTTAATGGATGCCCTATCCTTACTTCTGGTCTTAATATGATAAATAGAAAATATATTAGGAGGGCTTGTGATGTATAAAAACTGCGCGACGCATACGCACGACGTGATTTTTGACGTCATTAAATTCTTTTTATTTGCTTTTCATATTTATCGACATTAAAGGCCGTTTTCCACAAGACGAAATATTCGCGCGAAGCGAATTTTTTCGTCGATAAGCATGCGCAGATAAAACATTTCTCGCAATAATTGGCAATAATTGCTAGAAATGTTTTATCTGCGCATGCTTATCGACGAAAAAATTCGCTTCGCGCGAATATTTCGTCTTGTGGAAAACGGCCTTAACTGCACCAATTTACTTAATTACCGCAAAACTCTTTAAATTATTAATGTAGAAATGTTATTAATTAAAAATGTTTTTGAATGTTTCGTTTTTTAAAATGTAAAAACATTTGTTTATTTTCTCGACGTTTGACACGTTTTGTCTATATTAAACGAATAAAAAACATTATAAACTAAACATTTAAAAAAGATTATAAAATATGCTAATATTTGATTTTTTTTTATCAAATATGTAATTTAAAGTTTTTCAAATAATTATTTTTTCTATTTAAAAAGTCAGCAAGTAATAAACTGGAAATTTTAATATTGTACGATTAAAAAATGTGCAATACCTAATATTTTTACTCGCAATTTTATATAATATTTTTATTTTTATTTATTTTCATAAAGCGGTTGATAAGCACAATCACTCGTATTGCTAAAAAACTTTAACGAACGTTTTGAATAGATTTTTAATGTTTACACGGAATTTTATTTTTGGTAAAATAAAATAAAAGAAAATGTTAGAATAAAAATCTTATAGGTATAAAAGACATATTTCAGCGAAAAAATTATTCTTAAAAATTATTATAAAAAATTATTCGAAAAACTATTGACGTTCCATTTTTCAGCAGCTGTTCTTGAGCACGCTTCGTTGAGTTTCGGTAACTTCTAACAAAAAAGCGATTGTTATTATTTAAGTAATCAAGTAGAATACGTTTTAATATTAATCCTTTTATTTTTTTTTTTTATTTGCGCTTATCAATTTTTAAAATATTTCCTCGAAATGACTCTTAAATACTTTAAATATGTCTAACAGTTAATAAATATTTTTAAATCTAATCTAATTTTAAAACCTAACAAACCCCCGTAAAATAATTGTTTAAGTTAAAAATCTAAAACTAAAAGAAAGTATTTTTGTTCAATTTTATCTATTGCTGAATAATTTTATTAAAATGTTAGCTTAAAAAGATTTAAACATTTTTTTTATCTGAATTTTTTCTACTTGTAAATAATAAGCATATTTAATTTTTCTTTAATTCAAACTTTTATATCAACATTTTTTTAAAATACTTTTTTAAATGTTAAAATAATCGTAAATTACTTCATTAAAATTCCGCTCAAATTTAAATATACTCAAACATTTAAAAATTTAAATATACTAAAACAAAATTTAATTATTATTAATTTAATATTAAAATTAAATTTTAATATTAAATTAATAATAACAAAAATTTAAATATACTCAAACAAAAATTTTTTGCTCAACGCAAATAGCCCTAGCTACACGCAAAATCGCTCTTGCACGACGCTTCATCGCAAGGCCTGTATTAGTATAGTTTTTTTTTTTTTTTACATTCATAGAAGACCTAAAATCACAATTAAATAACTTTGGTTTGTAAAATGTTAAAATAATCGTAAATTACTTCATTAAAATTCCGCTCAAAAATATCTTTAAATATACTCAAACAAAAATTTTTTTGCTCGGCGCAAATAGCCCTAGCTACACGCAAAATCCCCATCGCCCGACGCTTTATCGCAAGGCCTTAATTTTTTTTTTTACATTCATAGAAGACCTAAAATCACAATTAAATAACTTTGTTTTGTAAAAACAAACTATGGTAAAATCAAGTTTTAATAGACGAACACATCTTCCGGGTCTTCTTAGCCGCAAAAATTTGAAATAACTTCTTTATAAGAAACATTATAAGCTAAATCTGATTCAAATGAAACGATCATCAAGTAGCTCAATTGCCCATGGCCCATTGTGGAACGAAGATAATCTTTGATGATAGCTAACTCGCTGAAAGATCTTTCATCTTCAGATGTTGAAACGAGCAATGTTAGAAAGGTTTTAAGAGAAACACGCACTTGTGGAAATATTGAATGCAGCCCCTTTGCATAAAAAAATTTAAAAGTTCGACAGGCTTTTTGCTTGCCAGAATATATCTTCTTACGGAAAAGAAATCCCGACCTTGATCAGAAAATTTGTTTTTGCGTAAGTCTTCTGGGTAAAGTTCAGCCAGATTCTCAGTTTTTAAACCTAGTTCTTTGTCTGTTTGAGACTTCTGTGAAGACCAAAGAAATGAAAACTTGTTACATTCATCTTCTATTACTTTAAATCTTGATCCTATATGACTAGTTAGATTGTCGAGTGCAACATTGAAGACATTACACTCAAAGTTTTTTGATGCTTCTTTGTGGTTGTAACTAGCAGTTTCATTAAGGATTTTTGCGTTCTCTTCACAGCAAACATAATGTCATTAAATTTCAAGTTTTTTGCAACTTCTGCTGCCTCTACCAAATCAGGTCTCAAGACAAACAGGTTCGATCCAGATCCATCAAAAGGCTATTTAAAATCTTTACTTCATTATTGAGAGTGAGTTGAGTGGGTTGTAACAGAAGACTCACATTCTTAACTAACATCAAACATTTATACTAAAAAGTAGTGAAATCAAAAAGTTAAAAGAATTCATCTATTTAATTAGACAATGTACTTCATTACTACTTTTGCCTGAAAGGACTAACTCTTTTAGACGATCAAGATCTCTCTTGGTTTTTTTCAAGTTTTTTTTTCTTTTTTTTATTTGCATTCACTCCCAACAAGGCTGCAAGCAACCACTATTAAGTTGGGAGTTACTAGGAAAAAAAAGAACAGAGTTATAGAGCAAGGAAACGGTTGACAGAAGACTTGAAAAGTTGAAGGTTGTATGAGTCAGGAAAACATAAAGATGGGGGAGAGTTCCAAAGGATTGAAGTGCGGGGAAAAAAACTAGATGAATAAAAGTTTTTAGAGCATGCAGGGACAGATACAGTAAACGAATGAGACTGAATAAAAAACGAGAATGAATTTTAGTTGATGGAACTAGAGATGATAACTCCTTTGAGCAGTGACCATGATAGTATTTGTAGAAAAGAGAAAGAGATGCATTTTTACGACGATGGGAAAGAGGTTCAAGCTTAGCAGATAGTCCAGGTCCATCAACATTTACAATGCGTTTTTGGACCTTGTCAAGAAGAGAAAGTGAATTGTTAGAAGAACCAGCCCAAATATATATATATATATATATATATATATATATATATATATATATATATATATTTTTTTTTTTTTTTTTTTTTTTTTTTTTTTTTTTTTCGTCAATAAACAATCATTTTACAATATTTTTTGTAAAAATTAAAAATTAAATCTTTATATTCTGTATTCCATACAGGTACGAATAAGTGATTTGTAGAGGTAGAGAACGGAATCAGAAGTAAGGAAATGGCGAGCACAATAAAGAGAAGCAACCTTAGCAGAAGCTAATTTAGCAATCGATTGTATATATGGTTTCCATGAAAGGTCAGTAGTAAGCGATAATCCAAGAAGATGTAAAGAGGACAACTCAGTAAGAGGATTGCTATTCATTAATAATGTTGACCATATTACGGTAGTTGTTTGCAGTAAGCAACTGGGTTTTTTTAGAGTTGAAATTCACAAGCCACTGTGAACCCCAATCTATTACTGAAGTGAGATCGGATTCAAGATCAGCTGCTTGTTCTAGGCAATCGAAAAAAGAAGACTTTTGTCAAGACAGGAGTATAAAGTTAAGTCTTTAGATAAAAGGTTGTCAGGAAAATTGTTTATGTAGATAAGAAACAAAACAGGGCTCAGGATGGAACCTTCGGGAACCCCAGAAGTTACTGGAAATAAAGAAGAGTGTTGGCCTTCAAGGATGACTTTAATAAACCGTTTAGAAAGAAATGGTTTGATAATCTCAAAAACTTTCTCAGAAACACCATATGAAACAAGCTTATGGAGAAGACCAGCATGCCAAACTTTGTCGAAAGCTTTAGATATGTCGAGAGCAATAGCCCTAGCCTCACCGCCTCCAAGTGTTTTGAATGCTTCAATCTATGATCTCTATTGTGTAACAGAAAGTTTAGGTAATGACTAGGCTGCAGATTTTTCAGCCTTTAAATAATTTCAAAATAGAATTCCCATAGTGTAATCTGATATTGATTTCCATAGTGTAGGATTGTTAGTTGTTGGCCTAGTTTGTATAGAAAAATCACTTGTATATAATTGTTGGTCATTGTGACAATAAATACAAGATCCAACTGATCTTTTTTAAAATTGATGGCGTTTTTTGGGAGTCAACGATATCATCGGCAAGAAAAGTTTTGTCGGAATTAAGATCTGACAACTCATTAGAGTCAATGATACCGATCTCTAAGAATTATTACTAAAAACTACCAACCTCTCAGAATTATTATTAAGAATTACAAAGAATTGTTTGTAAAGAAAATCATTTTAATTATTCTTTCATGGATGTCAAAAGGTTTAAAAATAACTTAACTACCTGCTTGCATTTATCTTCGCTTTTTGTCAAACGAACGCAACCTAAAAGCGTTCGTTTGCTTTTGCTTTCTTTATCTTTTTAAATCATCGCTCTTTTTTCCCAGCAGCTCCAGACAACTGGTTCAATCGTGGAGGCCTTTGATTTATGCTGAAACTTATGGCGATGCAAAGAATGTTAACTTTTTAAATTTTAAAAATTAAAAATTTTATAATTACTTTGGTATTTTTCATCGCAAAGCAAAAGTCAGTACTTAGTAAGTAAAATACCACTGAAGATAAATTTCTTTTCGAAATATAGTCGGAATGTATTTTATTTCTTTGTTTACTTCGTTGTCAAAATAAAGATGGAATAAAATGGAGGCGAGTCAAAAACATAAACACGCACAATAGTACCCACAGAGCACAGTGGTTTGAAATAATCAAAAAGTGGCATAAGTTCCAGATTTTCGAAAATCCGATATAAAAAGTTCTGAATATGCACGATTGTTGCAAACTAGTCAAGTTTTCATGTTCTGAAAGAATTTTTTGGCAATTTTGCTTTTTCATTCAAAAACGGCAACTTTGAGCATTTGCCGGGAAACGCAGATGCTCAAAGTTGAATTAACAATTATTTCCAATTTAAAAATATATCTACTTAAATCAATTTTTTACATAAAGCATGACAGTCATTTTCAGTCAAGTTGTATAATATTGTCATAAAAAGATAACTTTAAAAAATAAATAAATAAAGATATATTTGTGGTAACTTTAAGACCTACTATTAATAACCTCAAAATACTTTCTTTAAATTAATATAACCTCAAAAGCTTCCGCAAATTGAAAGAATTTACAAAAAGTTTTTATGTCGATTTATACTTGTGTAAATAAATAAAAACTTTTGGAGAAGAAGAATGTTATGAAAATTGAAGATGCTAAAGAAAATGAATTTAAAAAAATGATTAACATTACAAACCACGTACAAACAAAAACTGAAGGATGTTTAATACTTCAAGTATAAATTTCATAGAAAGTCAATTTCCTGGTTAGAATATAAATTTAATTTTGAATTTAAAGAAATTATCTGGAAACTCTCAAACGTTTTAGAAATGTCAGAGTTGAAGAAAGGGCGTCATACATTGCCTTTTAAAGACAAAGGAAAAGGAGCTAAAGAAATAGCAATTTCTAATCTGTCTGAAGAAGTTGAATATGATACAAAGTATATACTTGATACAGCAAGATACACAGCCAAACAAATAGATAATAAGAACTTAGAAAAAATTATCATGTGCATTCTACAAGATCAGTGGCGGTGCCATGTTGGTCTTTGAGATAGCGAACTTCCAGACTTGGAGAAAACTCCAAATATTTATAAGTTTATACACTTATGTAAAATAAGGATGCTTTGCAAAAAAATTACGATGATTGGAGCTTGGGAACAAGAAAACCCGAAAAATTTGGCCGATACTGCCCCAAACGTGAGAGCAACAAGATGATGAAATAATTTTTGTACTATTTTCAACTAAACTTATATTTATCGATAAATTTTACGTTTCATAGTATTATTTTTCAGCGTTCAAAATTAGTTTTTTCAGCAATAAAGTCCACTTTATTGCTGGATCCGTTTTATAGAATATCTCCTTTATTTGTCGTACAAATTGGATATAAGGCAATGGCAGCCAAAAGAAAAAATAAATAAAAAGTTATGTAAAAGCTCGAAAAAGTCTTATACAAAAAAGATTTTAGGAAAAATTAAACTTACACGTAGACAAACCCCATCAAGGTGGCACTGGTTTATCTAATAATGACAATACTGCACGGCGAGCTTTTTCTGATCCAATATTGTTATCAGAAGTTTTGGATATAGATCTAAATCTTATTGTCCATTTAAGAACAATATTAATATGTTTGTCTTGTCAAAATTCAATTGATCGAATCAAATTTGAAAATTATTGTCTACAAACAATTTTAATTATCAATGAGAAATATTCTTGGTACAAAGTTCATAAAGTTTTAGCTCATGGAGCTCAAACCATGGTTGAATTGATTTTGCCAGTTGGAATTTTTGGCAAAAATGCTGGAGAAAGTCTTCACAAATAATAAAGTCATAATAAAGGTCACATGGTTCATATAATAAAGGTCACATGGTTCATATAATAAAGGTCACATGATTCATATAATAAAGGTCACATGGTTCATATAATAAAGGTCACATGGTTCATATAATAAAGGTCACATGGTTCATATAATAAAGGTCACATGGTTCTTATAATAAAGGTCACATGGTTCATATAATAAAGGTCACATGGTTCATATAATAAAGGTCACATGGTTCATATAATAAAGGTCACATGGTTCATATAATAAAGGTCACATGGTTCATGCAAGAAAAACCTCAAGAATTAACAACTTAACTGATGATTTTTGTTGATGTTTAGAAAAATCAGATCCTTATATTTCCAGTATTATTTTGAAAAGTCGTTTGAAGTCCGTATGTAAATCAGTACTAACAGAAGAGGTGTTGCAACTTTTATTGATTAAAAATTCCACAAATTTTCCACAAGAAGTAAGGATGTTAATGAAAAAGTTTTGCGTGAACTAATTAATGTTTATCGACAATTAGATTGCGTTGATATATAAGCCGATGGCAGTTTATCTGATAGCGAATAAATACTCAGTTATACCAATGAAATTTACTTTTAATTAAAAAAATTAAAAACTATCATTATTAAATGCTCATCTGCAGTGCTCTGTGATAAGACCGTAAAGGTTTCTTGGGGCATTTAAAAAGTTTTTTAGCACTGATTAAATGGCTGTCATGTTTATAAAACAATTTATTTATAAACATTTTTAAATTGGAAAGAATTGTTCTTGGGCGGGTCCGAGCGGTATCAAAACCTATATTGGATTAAAAGAAGAAGGGTTGAAGTTTATTCATACGTATTCAGATTTTTACAGAAACATACTGAATGTAATATAAGTCACATTCGAGTATGCAATTATTTTTTAGTAAAAAAATTTATCTTTCTCTGCATTTTTACGGCATGAAACGTATCTTTATATAATATTTTACATTAAACTGTGATTTTAATATTCTTCCGATTGATATATAATATACGGAAGTTTACAGGTGTGGTTTAAGAAATAAAGCCTTTTTAATATTCTTTCGATTGATATATAATATACGGAAGTTTACAGGTATTAATACGGAATATATAATATACGGAAGTTTAAAGAATTTTGCAAGTGTTCTGATATAGCGCTATATGAAAATGTCTAGATAAATAAATCATGTAATTAGAAAAAATGCAGATAAAAAATTTATTACAAACAAATTAAGTACGAATCATCAGATGAGGGTACGGTTCTCGGCAAAGTACTTCAATTTTCCTTTCCTCTTGGCAGCCCTAATTGTTAGTACCTACTAAATTGTTAGTAACCCTCTTAAATTGAGGGGGGTTTAAACTTTATAAGATCATAATTTTTGAATGCTAAAAGATTACATTGTGAGTTTTACAATTTATCTGTATCTTATCGATATTACTACAATTTATCTTTATTTTATCGCTAAACAAACATAAACTTTTAAAAGTTTATGTTTGTTAAACGTTCATAAAATTTTTAATAGCATAATTGTATTTTTGCATTTCTATTTCAATTAAAATTTGGGGTATTAGAATTGTTGTTTTAACTTTTTTCATACTACTTTGATGAATTGCTATTTAAACGCACAATAAAGTATACGTGTAAAGTTATGAATACTATCTTTGCAGTCGTAAACTCACTGTCTTGAATATTTATAAAATTTTTGTGATATGATGAATTTAAGTTGTTTCACTCATTCCATAAAAACAGTGTTGAATGTTGTTTAATAAAATGAAAAATTAAAGACCAGATGTATT
Organism: Hydra vulgaris; assembly: GCF_022113875.1. NCBI lineage: Eukaryota > Metazoa > Cnidaria > Hydrozoa > Anthoathecata > Hydridae > Hydra > Hydra vulgaris. The sequence goes on from NC_061162.1 coordinate 9,087,164, forward strand.
TCTAGATTTCGGAATTCGCACTCATTTAAATCGCGTCTTGCTTATGTCCCGGTAATAAGACAAATTCTAATAAATTATTTTTGAAGAGTTTAAAAAAAAACCTTCTTAGGTTAAACCACTTATTTTTGAAAAATATTTTAACTTATTAATAATAAATTTTCTAACTTATTAATCAGATCAAAATATCTAAAATTATAATAAAATTATAATGTGGGAAGATCTGTTTTTTTTTTTTTGTTTATTCTACTAATGTTGTACAATAAATGTTGTAACAGGTCTGTGTTTTAGATAGAAATGTCCAAAATCTATTTGTTAATTTAAAAAAAAAATTCCTTTTTAAAATTGTTTTTCATAGAAAGTAAAGTAGTAAAACAAGACAGATTTCGTTAAAAAGAAAATAATTTTTTTAAGCGTTAAAATATGTAATAAAAATAATGCAAGTATGATTTTTTATATTAATATTTCTTTTTTTTTTAAGAAACAAATGTCATTGTGGTATGTACCTGTGCAAGCTAATGTTCCAAAAAAAGTTTCTATTGAAAAGATTTTGGACCAGACCTTTCCACCTTTAAGATACATTTCTCCATTTAATCATAAACTAAATAGTCGATGGGTAAAGAAAGTATACGATAGTTTGTATAATGACATAGCTGAAGACATCCCTTTACTGTCTTCTTCTCAAAATAATATGGTTTCGAATGATGGCTTCATTGTTGATCTTGATGTCAAACATTTCAAACCAGAAGAAGTTACAATTAAAGTAGATGGTACATATACAGCTTTATAATGTTATAAATATAAGATCGTTTAAATTTATATACAAATAAGCACACGTGCACACACACGTACACGTATATATATATATATATATATATATATATATATATATATATATATATATATATATATATATATATATATATATATATATATATATATATATATATATATATATATATATATATATATATATATATATATATATATATATATCATTCTTTTATTTAGGAAAGGTTCTTGAAATATGCGGTAAACATCGCAATAAAAATGAAAATGGATTTGAATTTATTGAATTTCATAGAAAATACACTCTTCCAGATGATGTTGATCTAACAGCTCTTACTTCAAATATTAGTGTAGACGGAGTTTTACATATTGAAGCTCCTAAAGTGCTTCCTGCGTCACCTGAATCTATAGAATCCACAGATGAAAATTTTAAATGCAGTTTAGATGTACAAGGTTTTAAGCCAGAGGAAATTTCAATTCAAGTGAAAGGTAGAGATTTAGTCATTCACGGTGAAACTAAGACTGAAGACGACGGTGTCCAAGGTTTTCAACATAAACAATTTACCAGAAACATATCTTTACCAGATGATGTTGATCTATCTCACCTGAGTTCACGATATACTAAAGATTTTAAACTAACTATTGAAGCTCCGAAGATACCTCTAAAGGCTCCTTTAAAATTAGAAATCGAAAAAGAAGAATAAATTTCCCTAAACAATTTTCCTAAAAAAAATAACAAGCAAATAAACTTTAATATATTTACATATATTTTCTTATTAGTTATGTTTGCGATCTTTATTTTTTACTTTCAATATATGAAATATAATTTTTTTTTTTACTATTAAACTTATTTTATAACTTCTTTAGGTGTTAAACATCTTAAAATGTCAACTTGATTGATGTATATTTTTTAAATTAAAACTTAAAATAAACAGTTTCCATAATTACTTTGTTTTTGGTAAAAAGATTATTTAGATAGACAGCGTATTCAGACTGAACTTCAAGACTGTACTTTATATTTGAAGTATCAATAATTATTGATATGATTCGTTATATAACAAAACAGTTTTTAACTTATTTTACTCAAATATCTGTTGGTGCCTATGGATTAGACGGTGTCGCTAACTAGAAATTCAAACTAATCACGTTTTTTTGAGAACCTTTTCAAATGCAAACACTTGAAAAGTGTTTTTTAAAAAGCTTAAAAACAAGTGCCCCGCTTAAGGTAGGATAAAGATAGGATAGTCCTTCACAGTGATATTATTATTTTATTTTTTCAATACTTTTATACGTAATAACATCATATCAAATTAAATGTTTTTTAATATTATTAACAACTATTTTTGTCTTTGCTTACAAAAAATTTTGACGGGATGATCTTCGTGATCTTGTTTTATATACATATTTGTATACTTGTCAATTGTCAAGTGTAATTTTATAAAAATATATTTATTTTTTAATTTTTCTTTCGCTTGCTTTTTGCTTGTCTTAGTAATTTCATTACATATATTGTTTTTTTACATAAATTATCTTAGATATATTGTTTTCTTATTATCTTAGATACATTATCTTAGATACATTGGTCATATTTTTATCTGAATAAACTAATAATAAATTTGTAAAATTTTGTTATTGTTATTCTTAAAAATAATAAAAATGCTATTATAATATTTAAAAGTTTTGTGTTGAGAATGTATTATAAACATGTCAGATAAACCGATATAATATATATACTGACTTCAATTTTCAGAAAGTTATCAAATTTTACCAGAATTTGATAACTTTCTGATTTTTATCACCATAACCTAGATTATACAATGGATGTAAGGGAGTTGTAACGAAAGTTTTAAGTTTACGTTATTGGAACCGAATTATTAATTAGCAAAATGCGTATATAAAAAAGATAATACGGAGCTTCAGCTACTGCTTCGATAGGTTGGATTTTTTTAAATTGATTTTGTTAAGATCTGATAATTCAAACTAGATGTTATAACGAATTTCAAATGTGAAAACGCAGTGCATTCTATCAAGCATGAGAGTTTTGATTTAACACAACTTTGTTTTTATAATAAAAAAATAAACTAAAACATTTATTAAAAGTTGTTTATAAACTTGTTGCAAATTGCTAGTAAATTGAGTTGTGAAGTGAGCTAAGAAATCTAAGTTTAAACCTCCGACTCAATGTGGAAAATAAAACAAGTTTTATTTTAAATACGTTTCTTATTTTTAATTTTAAAACTGAACAAAATAATAAAATGTGGCAAGGATGTTTTATATTAACACAAACATTTTATAATGTATAACAAAACAACCTCGCAGTATTATTTTAGTGTTGCTTTATGCAGCTATCCCTTGTGCTAACCTTATTATATTGTAGGGATGAGAATTAAGGTTAGTTTGACTAAAATTAGTCGACTCAACAAATATTAGGTTTATTATAAAAAAATACTGAATACCTTAAGTACTGCTTGTAATACTCAAATAAAAACTTAATGAGATGTATTGTTTGTTAGCTTGTACCTATTTGGAATTTAAGCTAGTACGTCACCCACCACTTTTAAACAGGTACGTCGCCCACCACTCCCCCACATTTTAGAAACCTTTTCCGGATTCTCCTGGTAGCAAGTATTTTGAATAAGCAATAACCCACTGTGGATTAAAACAATGAAACACTTTTCAAAAAGCAAAGAGTTCAAATACGGTGGAATCGTTAAACTTCTTTAAGTTTCTAATAAAAAATGAAATTTTTAAGCTGGATAAATAATTGTTTAATTTTTTTTAATAAACATCAAATTTGAATATTCTTAGTTTTTTACTTGTTTGATTGTCTCTTTTTATATATACATTTAAAAAATTTGTCAGTATATTTGAATGACTACCACTAAAATTATATTGATACTACTTACTCTTTTGGCGGGAAATATTTATAAGAGATTTTATATTTTTATTAAATAGGAATTTTACATAGTACTTTAACAATCTTGCTTTATTTTTAACTAGTAAAACCCACATAAATGCTCTATGAAAAGATTGTGATAACTTTTGTCATTCGTATCTTCTCTAGCTCATTTGTAGCTTTTGACTGTTTTTTAAATTCACTTTTTTATGTAAACGCTTCTTTGTAGTTATATTTTCTTATTATATGAACAGCAAGCATATATAATTAAAAAATGTTTATCTTAGGTATGATAAAATTATTACTACAAAAAACTCTTTACTTAAATTTAGTAATAATAAATCAAATCAAAATTAAAAAGTTATAAATGTTTTAAATGGGTATTTCTGCAACCGCTTTTCAAAACCCCTTAAAGTTAAAAAATATCACTTTTGACTTTTTAACAAAATAAGCTGGTTTATATGTCTACAAACGTTATTGAAAACATATTTTCAAAGAGTTCTGAAAAAATTCATAAAAATTATTCGTTTCAAAAAACCTTTAACAAAGAGTTTCTCCAAACAATTTCTTTTTAATTGTTTTAATTGCCGATTTAAACGCATACATATTAGGGTGTGTCGATTTTTGATTTTTTTCGAGAAAAAAATTGGGGAATTACTAAAAGTTGCAAAATTTGATGGAGAATCCAAATATGTTTTTAAAAATTGAATTAAAAAATTTTTTGCTTAGGTGATTTAACTTTTTTACTTCAATAAAATTTTGACCTGGTTTCTCAAAAAAACCCGGTTTTTACTTGGAAATTAATAAGTTTTTTTTCTACTTTGATAAAAATCAGTTGAAATATAAATGTTGATTAAAACTAATTTTAGATATTATAATACTTTCTTTAAGAATTTGTATAAAATATAAATGAAATATTTCTTATTTCAAAATTAGACTTTGAAATTAATTTTTAATATGCATATTAATTTAAAACTGAAATTAGATTGAGAATTTATAAATATTAAAATATTTTTCAATATATTTTAAATACAGTTTGTCTTAACATCGTGTAATAATTTTATTGGTATTGATGCTAGAAATACAGCAAGATATTAAAAAAAACCTGAATTATTTCAATAAATATTATAAATTTAATACAAAAACATTTGCGTCAAACTTTCAAGGTCTTGTTTACTATTATTTTTAGGCATTAACTTTCTACTCGCCTCTTGAGTTCGGACAAATCCTTCTCTTTTTTCATGAGTGTACACTCTACTTGAAGCTTCTGTAACTTGCTTTAGGCAACGTTCAACAGATTGTCCATGACATGGCCAAATCGGCACCTGCATACGCACCTGCATATGATTTGATAAAAACACATTAATTTCAGAAGTTATTAGAAAGGTAGTTAAGACTGGTTCATAAACCGGTGACTCCCCTGATATTAAGTCTACCAATTTTTCAGCATTAAAGTTCAGAACAGGCGTTTTTCTTGGTCTAGGAGAGCAATCCCCTTTTTGTAGATCTTCATTTCCAGTACCTCTAATATCTTTTATCTTATTAATAGCTACACTTCTGTCCTCTTCAGTATTAGAACACAACAATGTTTGTAGTATACACTCACTGAAAAAAAACCAAGCTGATCTTTGAATAGAGGGTGATACTATTTTAATGACACCTTCTTTTTAAAATTTAAGTTGCTGCAGTTGGTAAAGTACATGTTTAGGACCTTCAATCCAAGAATGTTCAACTTTAGTCTTAAACCAACAAGGAAAATAAACACCTACAATGTACTTGGTGATTGATCTTAAATTTTCTAAATTTTTACCTTGAATTCCATGTTTACAGATTCATATTCTACATATTCTGTTAGCAGTAGTTAACCATCTTGAATGTGAAACAGGCCCAATTTGTAATAAATGAAATTTTGGTGGTAAAATACCACTTCTAATGGCACAAACAACTTTATAACCATAAAATTGATCTGCAGACAAGTCATTTATTATTTTATCATCGAGAGAAACAAGTGGATTGCCAATTTTAATAGTTTCAAATACTGGATTTATATCTAGATTTGTAGCATGATCAAGCATGGAACCAATAACACCAGACCATTTATTGTTTGATTTTGTTTTACCATCTAAATTGATTATAAGATGTCTTAGTGACAACTCATTTGTATGGAGTTGACATATGAGCCAAACAAGTTTTTTTCCTAATTTTATTTTTATATGTTTGATGACTCCACCCTTCCTACCGGTGTTTACATTCGCAGAGTCTCCACCAACAGCCAGTAAAGACTTGTCAATACCTCTCTCAGTCAACCATTCAACAACTTTATTTGCTATAATCTCTGGATGTTTATCACTTTTTGTTGCTTTCTCAGGAGTAAAGTGAAACAAATATTTTCCTCCAGGTTCCATACAAACAGAGTAATGTTCTTCTTTCACTGTTACTGGAAATTTTGCATTAGAGTCATCAAGTTCAATCATTTTCTTGGTTTGATCAATTCTCCCATCAAAAAATATGCATTTCACTTCTCCACTTTTTGCTATTTTGTTAAAATCCTTACTAAGATCAGAAATAACTTTTTCTTGCGCTCTCGAAACTTTACTATGGTCAATAATTAACTTTTTATCATCAGATGTTATTAATCCTGCATCAATTAGTGTTGCTGTAGCAATTGCAGCTGTAGCACGTGCAAATACCCCATATCTATGTGAGCAAAATTTACATAGAAATAGAATTACTTTTAAATAAAAAATCATCATTGACTTTTTTTTTTTTTTTTAATGTTGATTTTAGGTGCCCCAAGAAGTCCTTACGGTCTTATCACAGAGCACCGCGGAAGAGCATTTAATAGGAAGTTCACGCCTCCTTCCTAACCGATGTCGCAAAGCATGCCCAGAGGCGGGGTTTGAACCACGGATCTTCCATTTCTGAGGCAAGTGTGCTACCACTGCGCCACGGCTGTTTATGACTAGGTTCAAATATAAACAGTTTAAAATGTATTCTACAAAAAGAGTGCTCAATGTTCTTAAAAGAACAGAGCAATTACAAATCAGTAGAAAATCACTTAGCAAAATTTGTTTTCTTTTAACACTGTGTTTCATCAATAAAGACTCATCAGAAAATCTGATGAGTCTTTATTGATGAAACACAGTGTTAAATGAGAAAAAATTTTGCTAAGTGATTTTCTACTAATTTATATATATATATATATATATATATATATATATATATATATATATATATATATATATATATATATATATATATATATATATATATATATATATATATATATATATATATATATATATATATATATGTATATATATATATATATATATATATATATATATATATATATATATATATACATATATATATACATTTATAAGGATAAATACATTACTAAAAAACAAATTTATTTAAAAAGAATTATACCTTTCGCTATGTGTGAAATATCTAAGGTATTGTAACATCTTTTTTTTCCTGATTATTTCTACTAGAGGTAATTTTACATTAATAATATCATCAATGTTATCATTTAATTCTATTTCATTACTAAAATCACTTTCTTTTTGATAGTTTATCTGGTCTGACTCAATTTTTTGTTTTTTAGTTAAAATAACATTGCTGTCTTTATTCTCAAAATATTTTTCTCGAACTTTTCTAAGAAATCTTTTGAACTGTTTCCTAGTTTCAATACTATCAGGTAATCCAATTTGAAACTTGCTAACAGTTCCAGTTTTAATTCTTTGAAAATGTGTAAACTTAACGTCAATAGATGGTATTTTGCACTCTTTAATACATTTGCATTTACAATGAACTTCTTTATCACAATCATCAGAACAAATAAAATCATCACATTTTACAATTGGACATTTGCATACTAGTATATCAAAAAGTTTATCAAGTTTTTCTTTAAATTTTATTATTTGTTTAGCTCCTTTTTTTCTTGGACAATCTATTGCTGAAGTGTTGTTCCACAAAGTCACTATTTTATCACAAATTGTTTTGTCAGTAATTAATTTAGGCAATCTAAATTCCAAATTTGCACTCGACCACTGGTGTAATAAAGCTGGAAGTATACCTTTGGCCATCTCTTTTACAGGATAATTTCTTTTTTTTATGTCTTCGCAGCCCTCTCTTCATAAAATTGCATATTTTATAACATCTTTGTTGGTTGGTAATTCTGAAACGAGAAATTGTTTTCCTGTACCAAATGCAACACTAATTTGCGTACAAGTACTTATTCTGGTTTTGGGTGCCATTATTCCTCCAAGTTATAAAATATTTAAAGAGAATTTATTATTGTTTAATTACCAATAGTTTTTTTTTTTTAATATTTTAAGAATGAAACCAAATGATCAAAAGTTCATAAGTTTATATTTAACAATATGCTGTTCGCAGTTATTTACTAAATGCGACAATGAAAAATTAATTTAATGACCATTATTAAGATTAAAAAATTGCGTTTGAGTAAATTTTTTTTTTTAATAAAAAAAGTTGTTTTACGCATTTACAGGGTTATGCAAAATTATAAAGTGCTTTATGGAAAATTATAAAGTGCTTTATGCAAAATTATAAATTGCTTTATGCAAAATTATAAAGTGCTTTATGCAAAATTTTGAATCGTTTAATAAATCCATTTAAAGCATAAAAAAGTTCGAATATATGATTTATTTATATATAAGCTCATGTCATTTAATATTTAGACTTCAAAAAAATTATATTAATTTAAGCAACTACTTTATTTAAAAATCATGTTTTGCTTAGGTTTTTTCAACCATCGTTCCATTGATCTCTAAAATCCACTTAATTCTTCGTTAATTTCACGCATTCAATTAAAAATTATTTCCAATGCATCTCTAATATTAATTTCATTATTTAAAGCTTTTATTCCGCGATATCTTGCCTTTATCATGCTAAAAAATTCCTCAATGGGAATTTTTTAGCATGATAAAAAATTCATTAAATTGAGGAGACCATGCCGGTAAATATTCTCTATCTGATAATATGAATACGCTAATTTAATATTATTATTATTAGTCGAGTTACGTCATTTTCTAGGCTTTTCTATTTCAAAGTAGTTTCTAGGCTTTTCTATACGCGGTTTTTTTTTTTAATTTTATTTACTAACAACGCGTATTACGGGTTGCTTACTGCTAGCTTATTCTTAATTCGTTTAAAACTTCTATAATACTTCTTGATCTGTGAAATGGAACATTATCCATTATATGGTCTGGGTTTTGTCGGAAATAATTACACAGGTTAGTTCTTATAAATCTTTCAAAGCTTTCAGCATTATAAGCTCCAGTTCTTAATTCATAAGCAACCACACCAGAAATATTTATTGCACACATCAAACTTCAATTTGTATTTCTGTTTCCGGAAACAATGGAATATGCCTTTTCATTTTTTTGGGAATACCCATATCGTCTTCTCAAATGCTGATTAAATCCTGATTCGTCTAAAAAGACCAATTTATCACTTGAAATACGCGAGATACGGCGGGCATATATGGCCCTTTTTTCAATATTTGCTGGGGAATTTCGTTCTTCGGGAACCAATGAAAGCGTTTTTCGCGTTATATTTATTTTCTGATACTGGTGATTGAGATATTACCATAACGGTTGCTGTATTAACTTCATTTACCACTTCATTTTGTGTCAGTTCATTATTTATTGCTATCGTATTAAATAAAGTATTTTCGATTTCACTGAACAACAAATTTTTGTTTTTGATTGTTTGCTTGTGGCGTTCTCCCTTAGTAGCAAATTTGATGTCTTCTTGATGATTTCTTATGTAATTTCCTTGGCTAATGTTTAAAATTTCGGCAATGTATTTGGTTGAATGATTATTTATCGAATTAGACATGTTTATAATTGTTTCATGAATTTCCATAGTTATCGTTATTCGACTTTTTCTTGTCATGTAAGGTTTTAAATTTTTATTTTTTAACATTAATTTAAAAAACTTGCATTAATTAGATAAAAACGTTACTGATTTGGTTTATGTTTTTCAGACAGTTTATTTTTCAGACAGTCTGATTTAAAAAATTTAAACGGATTTAGATTCTCCGTAAAATTTCGCAACTTTTAGTTATACCCCAAATTTTATTAAACTATTTTTTTCAAAAAAAAGTCTAAAATTGACACACCCTAACACATATAGGGTCCTTTCCACACTTACCGTGAGTTTAACAAAAGTTATTAGATTTATTAAAAAGTAGAAATTTATTAGAAATGAATTTTTGCAGTCATCAATGTAGTACTATAAGCGTTAGTTTAAAATTAGTCTCACTCTGAAATTTAAATCAATAATGAACTTATTTTGATCAAACTTTTAAAGCGCAGTTTTCCATACTTATCGTAAGTGTTTCACACTTACTGTATATATTGTTGACACTTATCGTATATCTTAAAATCTGCTTTAGTGACGGGTTATAATGCGCTCGCGGTTTCAAATGAAAATTTAATCCATTAGTTACATTTTATTAAACGTTTTTAGGTATATAAATTAAAAAAAAAGACTACCAAGTAAACACTAATTATATAGTAATGAAAATATTATTTTGAATTAAAACTAAAGATTTTTAAAGCATTTCCATTACTTTAGTACAAATCTTTTAAACTGGAAAGGGTAGAGTTTCATCATAATTATCTGAGTCTTATATTATAATTATTGTTAACAATGGAACTCGTTTTCTGATTCAATTTCAAGGCTTACTTTTTCTTTTGCGACTTTCTTTTTTTTATTTTCAAAATTTTCATGTTTTCTCTTTCTTTTTTAGTGTTTTCATTTAATAACTTTTTCTCCATAGCCATTTGTTTCTTTCTTAATCTTTCTTCCTCTATTTTTGACTTTTTATCAGCAGCTAATTGTCTCTTTTTTAATTTTTCATCATTTAATTGTGACATTTCTTGCAATTTTGTCTTTTGAATTTGCTGTCACGTTTTAAATGTTACAACCGATGGTAAACGTTCTATTTTGCGCTTGGACGTTTGGACTGGTTGTTTTAGCCATATTAAAACACTTTTAATTGGATTTATGATTTCTGCTGCTATTTTTAAACTAGAACAAGCTGTTTTTAGTTCTACTACCGCTGCAATATTGCAATCAAGTACTTCCATACCGGTTTTAACTTGCACATTTTCTAAATTACAAGTTGTTGATAGATTTTTATTACCCTGTTGTATTTCATCAGGTAAAATTGTGGTCCTATATGTTTCAGATAAGGCTCTTTTCCGAAAATGATACAGCTGGAGTAGTTTAAGATCACCTTTCCAACCTAAATATTCGTCAGCTATTTAAAACTGCTCTAAAATACTTGGATCAATGCAGTTTTTAATAAAGTTTATGGGAGAGGAAGCGGATAAAGTCACACTTGATTGATTCTCTTCTAAATAAGGAGTCGGAGCCACAATTGACTCAGATAATCTTTGAACAATTTTTGTGTAGTCCACACTATTAGCATCAAATGGAAATATTCCGGTATTTTTAAAAGCACTTTTAACATTATTTGCCATAGAAGGATTGATTATAAATGAATTTAATTCTGGTACATTTTCATTGTTTATTTCTTGTCCGTTTTGAGCTACAAACTTTTGTCTTATATTTTTGTCTTGCCATTGTAAAAGAATCTAAGTAAAATAATTTTTTTTAATGTAAAAAAGAACCAAGTTGATTATTTATAGGACATACGATATGTATGGAATGACATTTTTTTTGTTCATACTTATCGTATGTTCAAAAATACTACATTGATACTATAATGATGAGTGGTTTTAATATTATTAATAATGATCCATGTTTTATTCACCTTATTAAATCAATTTAGAAATAAAATTTTATCTTATTTTCTTAAATTATCTTGTTTTACTTGAAACGCTTTTAACAGCTGGTACTTAAAAAAAAGTATTTTCATAGGCTGACGTAATAAACCCACTGATTTTATATAAGTAACTATGTATTGCGGTTTCTATGTATTTTAATAGAAGTGCATGACGATGTTGTTGATAAACAAAAGATATATATATAAAAAAAAAAATTACTACTTATTGCAAAATTTATGTTAGTATTTAAAACCTACGATAAGTGTCGACTCACGCTAGGTGTGGAAACGACCCAATATACTTTTTTTTTTTTAATTTTTAAATGGCGGAAAATAATATTTTGAATGTTTTTGATATATTTACTAGGAAAACACGATACTTTTAACAAATGACTTTGACCCTGACGTGAATTATTTTAATAACTTTATAATAAATAGTATTTATTTTAATACAAGTGATGCCTCACGATATTTAAATTCTTCATTATCTAATTTTTCATTATTAAATTTGAACATCAGGAGTATAAGTAAAAATTTTGAATTCCTAAAAATGACTTAAAAAATTTAAACTACAATTTTGATGTAATCAGTCGGAAACTTGGTGTCAAAATGGTGATGAAATGAATACTAATTTTTTTTCTACCAGGTTATAATTCAATACACCAACCCAGGAAAAACGGCATTGGCGGGGACGTATGTATTTTTATTCTTAATTCTTTTACTTTTAGAAAATTACTTAGCCTCAGTGTCAACGACGCTAATTGTAAGTCGTTAACAATTGAAATTCTTAATCAGAAAACCAAAAATATTTTTATAACTTCTCCATACAGACCGCCTAATGGTAATTTTGAAGCATTTGAAAAACACTTAAAAAATATATTGCCAAAAGTCATTAAAAAACACATTTATATAACTGATGATTTTAACATAGATATTCAAAAAATAAATAATGATTCCTACGCTAAACGGTTTGTAAATACTCTACTTCAGAACAATTTAATAACTGTATTCAACAAACCAACGCGCGTAACACGCAATACTTCTTCAATCATTGATAACATTTTTACTAATGTTGCCATGACTTGCCAAATCAAAAGTGGAATATTAAAAACTGATATTAGCGATCATTTTCCGAATTTTCTTATAAATTACTCTTTAATTTCTAAATCTAAAAATTCTTTTGCAACATATGTAAGACAAATAAACAACCAATCTATTATAAAATTTAGAGAACTATTAACAGAAATTGATTGGAATCTTTGTACTGAGTGCAATGATGCTAATGATGCATACAACCTGTTTTTACGTTTGTTTTCTAAACAATACGAAAAATCCTTTCCAAAAATTAAAAAAACAACTAATTCCATAAAAGTTAATTATCCGTGAATAACAAATGGTCTTAGAAAATCGTCCAGAAAAAAAACAAATGTTATATGACAAATTTTAAAAAAATAAAACTTATAACAATGAAATTAAATAAAAAAAGTATAAAAATTGTTTTGAAAGAATAAAAAAGCAAATAAAAAAAAGTTATTATTCTAACCTCTTAGAACATTCAAAAGGAAATAGTAAAAAGACATGGGAAGTAATTAAAGAAGTTACAGGGAAAAGCAATTACATAAAAGCACTATTCCAAATAGAATAAAGCTAAACTCTAACAGAGAAATATTTGATAAGAAAGAAATAGCTGAAAACTTCAACAAATTTTTTATAAACATAGGAAAAATATTAGCAGCTGATATAACTCCTGGAAATAAAACATTCCAATCCTATTAAAAAAAAAACACTATGTAATGGATGAGTCGGAACTGTCTCTAAATGAACTTCAGGCATCCTTTAATGCGCTTAAAATAAATAAATGTGCCGGGTTTGACGATATTGATGTTAATGTTCTTAAAGCTGTTTTTGATGCTATTAAATTAACTTTTTTTATTTATCTTCAATATTTCAATTACAACTGGTATTTTTCCTTGTCAATTAAAAATAGCAAGAGTAGTCCCCGTATACAAAAATGGTGATGATTCTATACCATCTAACTACAGACCTATATCTATTCTTTCTTGCTTTTCACACTCGGCTTGTTCGTTGATTTGTCAAAAGCTTTTGACAATGTTGATCATAATATTCTCTTGTACAAACTAGAAACATATGGAGTAACAAGTAACAACTTAAAATGACTACAAAGCTACCTTAAAAATAGAAAACAAGCAGTATTTTATGATTCAACGAGTACAAAGTTAGAAACATTAAACTGGAGATTTCCTCAAGGCTCAATTTTTTTTTTTTTTTTTTTTTTTTTTTTCATTAAACCATATCAATAAAATTAACAAATTTCATCGTAAATTAATATAAACTGGTTAGGTGTCACTCATATAGTTACAAACTAGTCAATGGAGTGACACCTAAAAAACATAAAAATTTCACGAAAAAATAAATAAATAAATATATATATAAAAAAAAAAGAAACAAAAGCAAACAAAAAAAACAAAACAAAAAAAACAAAACAAAAACAAAATAAAAGGAAAAACTCAACATCTGTATATATAAATGAGAGAAAAGAAGAAAAGATTGTTAAACAAATAATAATGATATATGTAATAATAATAGTAATAATACAAAATAATAACAATAATAATACAGTACCAATAATATTAAGAATATTATAATACAATATAAATTGTATGAACAAATCATAGATGATAACTAGATATAATAATAACATAAAATGTAACATTGATAACACAATAATAAATAAATATAAGATAGGTACAAAATCAAACCACTTGTTCGTTAAAGAGATTATATATTGAAAACAACTACAGTACAGGAAAAAGTTATAAAGAAATACACTCCAACAATATATTTTTAAATTGAATTACATTAACAGCATTAATAACTTCATTGGTCAGACTGTTCAATTTATTTACAATTTATTTTCAAAAAAATTCACTCTTGAGTCTGACATACTTATATTTTGTTTGCGTTGATTTCATCTTAAATAATGAATGTTTAGATTATGAATTGAATATTGAATTATGAGATTGAATTATTATTTGATATTGAAAGCATAAGACATAATATGACATGTGTGTTTTATAACTAATTATTAATCAGAATTGCGATTACAGAAGTTTTAAATTGGATTTGAATATTTCTTATAATTAGGTTTGAATTTATTTATAATTGGATTTTTTGCGTCATTTAATATTTAATTTCATATTACCAATTAAGAACATTTAAGAACATTACTTGGACCTTTGTTGTTTTTAATTTATATAAGTGATATTTATTTGTCCCCAAAAGTACTTAATTTTTGCTGATGACAATGTTTTCTTTTCAGATTCAAATTTAAAAGATATTTTTCATTATGTAAATACAGAACTAATATATCTTAACGAGTGGTTTATAGCAAATAAACTTTTATTGAATACTGATAAAACTAAATATATTTTGTTTACTAAACCATCTAAATCTAAAAACCTTCCACTTAAACTACCAGAACTAACTATTAACAATATTAAAATTAAAAGAGTTTTATCGATGAAAATACTTGGAATAATTTTTAGTCGAGAATAATAAGTTAGTCGAGAATAAAGTTTCAAAGATTCTGTGGATTATGTACAAGACAAAACATCTTTTGAATAAAATATGTTTAAAAAATTTATATAGGGGAAAGGCGCCTATGATGGCATACTTAACTTTGAAGCTTCATTATTCAGTATCCTGAAGACCAGTAATAAAAGTTTTGATATGGATACATTCCTTGTTACAAGTAAAACAACAATAACCCTCGGATTTTTTATCAGTTTTGTTTTTTTATAAGTTATTCCTATTTAAAAAAAAAAAAGCATAAGTATGCCATCATCAACCACTTCTCCTATGATGGCATAGGGGAGGATAGGCTGGTTAGGATCAAGGGTAACTTGATGATTTCATTCAACCTCAGAGTCTTCCCTCAAAAATGCCAGAAATTACTCGAAACCATCCTAATTTATCATTTCATGCTACACAGCAGCATTGTAAAGTTTCGCGCATGCGCATAGGATAAATTGCGTTTTATGCATTTTTTGGACCAAAAAAAAAACTTTTGGAGCATCGCTTTCTCTTTACTTTACTTAAATATAAGTTTTTCTTATAAAAAAAAAGGTTTCGTAAAATCGCCAATATTGCAACACACTTAACTCGTCAGTATGCCATCATAGGAAGATGTCATCTTTTTCATTAATACAAGCTGTGTCTGTCTTATTCAAAAAATAAAATTAAGTGTTTCACTAAATGCACAAAACTTGGATATAAATGCATCAAAATTCACTTTCTGCACAGTCAATAATAAAATCACAATCCTAAATATATGAAGGGAATAAAACTATAACACCACATCTCCAAATCGATTTTTGTTGATTATAAAAACAATATTTGTGCACAGGCGACGTATTTTCACTAAAACTAATGTCAAGTCAGTTTATTTATGTAGATCTAATCACTTTTTGACAAAAAACAATTTTTATGGAAATATGACCGGTATGCCATCATAGGCGCTACGCCATCAAAGGCGCCTTTCCCATATATTCATTTATACATAGTCATATTGACTATTATACTATTGCATGGGCAAACAATCATTCATCTTTCCAAAAAAATATTTATAGAAAACAAAAGCAAGCAAGTCGATTAGTTTTGGACGCAGATTGGTCAAAAATGCAAAAATACAAAAATGCTAAGCCGTTACCCAAGGAAATAAATGCTCTAAACGTATATGAACTGAATATCGACCATAACTTGTAATTTATGTTTAAACTTCAAAATAAATTAATTCCAAAATATTTTTTCAAAAACTTCAAAATGAAATAATTCCAAAATATTTTTTTAAAAACTATATAACAAGACACTCAATAAGTAGTTACTTTATTCCACTTACATCACTTGGAAAATCTGACTTCTCTATCACATGTCGGGGACCACGCTTATGAAACTCTGTTCTTGACGAAAAAATGAAAAAAAAAAATTTATTGATATATTTAAAAGAACTGTAAAAAATCACTTACTAAATTAAAACAAAACATACGCTCTTTAATTTTTTATTTTAAAAAATAATTTTATTTTATGATATATCTTTCTTGTTGTTTTTGTCTGTCTGTTTTAATTTTGTATAAAAAAATAATTAGATGAATTTAAATCTTGAAAATATTTAAATATATATAAATATATAAATTTCTATATATTTATATATATATAAGTTATACTACGATACGTATAAGTGCCGATTTGTAAACTATTTTTTTTTTAATTTAAAACATTTTTTCTTTTTTGCAAACTTTATAACTTTTTTTTCAAACTTTTTAATTCAGGTCAGGTCAGGTTTATCCTGCTACTGGTAACATGTAACCCAGTACAATCTGCTTCATGTCCTCTCCGACATAAAACACCCCCTGGTTTGGGGCTCTTGGTTGAGTAAAGGCTAGAGATGGTGTCTCGATAAAAATACTCATCTTGAGCAGATGTTAAATGAATTCGGCTGCTGTCTTGTAGAAGGCCTCCTAGGAAAAGACTAAAGGGGTAAACAGATTCTATCTGTTGACCAGCCTCGCACCCCTTCTCCATCTATTAGGCTGGTGCAGATGTATTTTTAATACATTGTTTCCAGTTTAGGATGTTGAACGCTGGATCTTCTTGACTCGATCCATGGGTTTTGCTTGTGACTCTATTTTTATGACGAGGCAACTCATTCTATTAATACCTAATGAGGGTACAGCTCTAAAACTCAGTTTTATGGTTCTGAGGCCGGCTGGTAGTCAGGTTTCCCGAACTCTGTGGAAGCTCTCAGAGAGGCTGATTCCATCAACAGCTGAAAAATATCAGAGTACTAACAGTGCCATGTTGCGCATGGATGATGTCCCTGTTTGAACTTTTGGTGTGCATTGCCAAGGCCACATTGGAGCCCTTTGTTACGGCTTAGGGTTTATTAGTGGAAATGACGCAATTGCTTGGGCTATAAAACAGTGTACTTTAACAAATTTAAAAATGAATAAAGTAACAAAAAAATTAACTATAAAACACAAAAAACCACAGTCATCACCAAGTTCGCTAAACCTATCATTCACCAATATTCGTGGTCTTCGAAGTAACTTTTCTTCTGTTGAGTCTTATCTCTTGCAAAGTTCACCAGACCTGCTTGCTCTTTGTGAGACTAATTTGAGTTCAGCTGTCTCATCTTGTGATCTTAGTGTTGATGGTTATCTTCCTTTAATTCGTAAAGACTCCAATAGTCACATGCTTGGCCTGGGCATTTACATTCGTAAGAATTCACCCATTTGTCGGGAAACTAGGTTTGAATCCACAGACTACTCTTTTATGTGCTTTTGTTTTGCACCACTTCACTCTATCACCTTTCTATTTGTTCTATATCGCTCTCCTTCGTCTCAAGACTGCACTCTTCTTGATGTTATTTCTGATTATATTGACCAAGCCCTCATTCTTTATCGATCAGCCAATATTTTTGTTGTCGGTGACTTTAATGTTCATCACACTGAATGGCTTGGCTCTAGTGACAGTGACTCCGCAGGCATTAAGGCCCACAACTTTTGCCTTTCTCAATCCCTAACTCAAATAGTCAACTTTCCAACTCGCTTTCCAGATAACCCGAATCATTTACCTTCTCTACTCGACTTATGTCTTGTTTCTAATCCTATTCAGTGCTCAGTTTCACCACACTCACCCTTAGGTGCTTCTGATTATGGTTTGGTCTCTCTAAAACTATTATCTCATTCTTCTTTACCATCAGAATCCCCCTATCATTGTACATCTTACAACTACCTTAAAGCTGACTGGGACTCTTTCCGTAATTTTCTTCGTGATGGCCCCTGGGTAGAAATCTTTCGTCTTCCTGTTGACAAATGTGCTTTTTACATAACTTCGTGGATTCAGGCTGGCATGGAATCCTTTATTCCCTCTCGACGATTCCAGGTCAAGCCTCACTCTTCTCAATGGATTTCCTTGCATTGTACTGCTGCAATTGCCAATTGAAACCATTACTTCCATATCTATCAGCAAAACAATTCTCCAGAAAACAGACGTCTGTCTATTACTGCTAGGAACCATTGTAAAAAGGTTTTGTCTAACGCCAAAGCCCGCTATTCTCAGATCATAAAATCTCGTATTTCATCACAAAAATTAGGCTCTCGTGACTTCTGGAGAATCTTTAATAGTATCAATAATAAGGGCAAGTCTGTAATTCCACCTCTTTTGTACGGTTCAGACTTTGTCCTAAAGACAAAGCTGAATTGTTTGCCAAGAACTTTTTATTATCATCATCTCTGGATTCCACTAGTTGCGTTCTACCTGATATAGCCGTCAAACAGGTTGATCCACTGCTCAACATCCGTATCACTCCAGCTTCTGTATCTAAAGTGATTTCCTGCTTAGACTCTTCTACAGCTTGTGGCCCGGACAACATACCTGTTACAGTCTTGCAGAAGTGTTCTCCGGAGTTGTTGTCTATCCTTTCAAAACTATTTAACAAGTGCTTATCAGAGTCTTGTTTTCCAGCCTGCTGGAAAGCAGCATTTGTTATCCCTATTTTTAAAAATTCTGGAGAGCGATCTGATTCGTCTAACTACCGTCCCATTAGTCTTCTTCCTATCATAAGCAAGGTTTTTGAATCTTTAATTAACAAACACTTAATCTCTCATCTCGAATTTAATAACCTATTTTCTGATCATCAATATGGATTTCGATCTTCTCGTTCTACGGCTGATTTGCTAACAGTAATAACCGATAGATTTTATCACGCATTAGATAAAGGTGGAGAGGTTAAGGCCATTGCTCTTGACATTTCTAAAGCGTTTGATAAAGTTTGGCATGCTGGTCTTCTCCATAAGCTTTCTTCTTACCGTGTATCTGGAAACACCTTTAAGATTATCGAATCTTTCCTTTCCAATCGTAGTATAAAAATTGTCCTTGATGGACAGCACTCTTCTTATTATTCTGTAACCTCAGGGGTTCCTCAAGGTTTAATCCTTGGCCCTATACTCTTTTTAATTTACATTAACGATCTTCCAGATTTTCTCACATCTAAGGTGGCATTGTTCGCTGATGATACTACCATTTATTCTTGTCACGATAAGAAGCCAACTCCCGCTGATTGCTTGCAGGGGGCATCTGAGCTTGAAAAGAATCTCACTTCTGCTTCAGCATGGGGCTCACAGTGGCTGGTGAACTTTAATTAAGATAAAACTCAATTTTTTTCGGCCAATCGTTATCGCAATAATTTAGACCTTCCTATATTTATGAACGGTAATGTACTCGATGAGTTACCTACCCTTCATCTTCTAGGATTAACTCTTACTTCTGATCTTTCTTGGAAACCTTATATCAAATTCGTTGCAAAATTAGCATCTGCTAAGTTGCTTCTCTTTATCGAGCTCGACACTTTCTTACTCTGGATTCTATTCTCTATCTCTATAAATCTCAAATCCGGCCTTGTATGAAATACTGTTGCCATATCTGGGGTGGATCTTCTAATGATGCCCTATAATTTGCAATCTTTTAAGTCGTCTGTCAATCGTTATCTTGCTCTACAATCTTCATCTTTTCTCTTCCAGTAACTTCCAACACTAATTAGTGGTTGCTTGCAGCCTTGTTATAAGCGAAGATATTGAAAAAAAAAAATATATAATAATATTTTTAATTTTTTTCTTTTCTTTTTAAACTTTTAGATTCACTCTTTTGTATAATATTAGAACTTGTAAAACTCTATTTCACGAAGGGGCTTGAGGATAAGACATTTTGTCTTCTACTTGATTCAGTCAGATAGTATTTATATATATTTATTAGATCTTAAGGATATCATTGTAAAATATGTGCAAAATAAACAAAACTTACTTTGACAAAATAAACTAACTTACTTTTTAACACACAACAATTAGGGCACGCCACCTTTTCTCTCCGCATTAAAAGTTATTGAAACAATTATGTTTCAACGGCCATTGTTTTAACAACAACTAAAGATAACAATTAAAACATATTAGTTGCTTGTATCAATTAGTGTGAAAATTTTTAAAGAAATATATATTTTTAATAGTTTTTAATGAACTTGCATAAATAATTTTTAATAAATTTCAAAGCATGTAATTTAAAAGTGATGAAACCATAATTTCATAACTTTCAAATTACATGCTTTCAAATTTTTACAATGGGTAAAACAAAAGATAGTCTATTATTTTTAATTTTCGTTTTTACAAATTATTGATGTTCGACGAAATATCTCACTTTAAGATTTAATTTTAAAAATAATACAAAATACAAAAAAATGATAATACGAAATACAAAAAAATATATTCTCATAACTCGTAAATTCTCGTATATACATACGTAAATACATACGTCTATAAAATACATTTTTTTCACACTAAGTTGGATCCAAAAGTAAACTGATAAGAGGTCTTCCATTAAGTACCTACGCAGGTATGCGGGTAGGAAGTTATTCAAAAGTGAACGAAGCGTACAAGAGAAGATAGACAGCGAGTCTTTTTAAAAGTTAAAAGTTAAAGACACTTTTTCTTTAACTTTTTAAATCATTGTTTTAAATCAATTAATTAAAATCAATTTCTTTAACTTTAAAATCATTAAGAAACCTCTTAACACCATTATTTCTTTAATGAGTAAAACTTCTAAAAATTGAATTAAAAACTAATTAATTTCATTGTGCCATTTTGTATAGCAATATTCAAGCAATGGTTTTAAATAAAACGTAAAGCATCAAGAAAAGACGAAATATCTTGAATATTTTTGGAAAATATTTACAACTCATTGCATAAATCTTTTGAATCCTTACAACATTTCATTAACAATTTTAGTGTAATTCTGAAATTTTGGTTAATCTCTAAAAATATTTTGATATTGTGAAGAAACCCAAAAAGACTAAAGCGACGTTCCATTACCTCAAAATGTTTAGTTAACAACAAAAGTGCTTGATCAAAAAGAGAATTTAAAAATAAATTTGATATTTTTTTATTTGGATTTGTAAATAGTTATCTAAAACTTCATAAACAAACTGTTTGCGCTCTTTTTTTTTCATAAACTTATGATAGCTAGAAATTTAATTTGATCTGGTTCCATTCCTGATTCTTGAGCCGATTTTCTAGCCTAAATTCGAGCAGATATAAACCTGTTTTCCTTGTATTTTATTTTTATAAACTCGATTTTACTTTTTATAGATTCCAGTGCACTCTCAAATTACATATTTTTTGATACATCAATTTGCTGCCATTATTTATTTGAAATAATAAGTTGTACCACGCGTGATTAAGTAACCAAAAATGGAAGATTTTTGAATTGTTTTACCGGTCCAGTTGCTTGCTTTCGGATTGTTGACATTTTCAGCTACTTCTACCAATCCATTGTAGATTGCTGCTATTTTATAACTAACAGCTTTTACTCTATTAATTCTTCATTAAAGGGGTCATCAGAAACAGACTTGCTGTGCATGAGTAACACAGTGATCTGCCATCACTATATTAATGCGCCCAAAAAAAGAAAAAATTTTATGCAAAATTCTAAAATGTGTTATTGCAACGACTGAAGATTTCGCAATGTCTTCAAGAATTAGATTGAAAATGTGACATTCACGTATTACATAAAATGTTTTTGGATTGAGTTATTCTTGGCTTATGCAATTGTGCAAATTTAGATATTCAAAATTTTTTAAGCAAGATCTGAACTAGTTCTGCCATTGACAAGTAGGAACTCCATAAAATATTTATTGATTTTTACTGGTCTACTCCCAAAGTTGCATATTCATAAAGTCATTGTCATTTGCTCTTGGTGACCAGCATAAGGTGTAAATTCCAAAATGATGGAATAATATTACAAGTTTTGAACATTTTTTTTTTGCAGCACCACAAATTAGATTAATTAACTCATCTTTAATTGTATTGTCCAAGTAATGATCGCGAACTTCTTTTAATTTTAAACGCCTTAAATTAACTTCTAGACATGAATTGTAAATTACTAACAATTCCACCAATCCCAAAAAAATTACATTGTTTGGTTAAAACAATTGATTGAAAGTGCCAAACAGTTCTAAATTCCGTTTTGAAAGAAATCGCACATTTGAAATGATTCTTTTTGAAACATTGTAACAGTGCTGAGCCTTTTTTGAGACCAGTTTTTTGTGTTTTCTTGTCAAATGTTCCTTGTTTCTTAAACCAATTTTCTTGCTTAAACCAAACAACGTCAGCACGAATGTGCTTAATGGACAATTAATGATCAGCATGAACACTATACATACTTTTCCAATTGGTATTTCCTTGTTTCCAATTGGTATTTCCTTGTTTCCAATTGGTATTTCCTTGTTTCCAATTGGAATTTCCTTGTTTCCAATTGGTATTTCCTTGTTTCCAATTGGTATTTCCTTGTTTCCAATTGGTATTTCCTTGTTTCCAATTGGTATTTCCTTGTTTCCAATTGGTATTTCCTTGTTTCCAATTGGTATTTCCTTGTTTCCAATTGGTATTTCCTTGTTTCCAATTGATATTTCCTTGTTTCCAATTGGTATTTCCTTGTGAGCTCGATTTTAGATCTGAGTACAATGGGCAGTAAAAACAAAAATCAGAATTTTAATGGTTTGAATGAACAAGCCAACAACGATCATTCATTCACCATTTTGTGACTTTCTAAAAAAATCCAACAAAGAAATGTCGCTTTTTTAAAACTCTCATCTTGCAGATATTTTGTTTCTGAATCACAAAACGGTTCTTTTTCTCCTAAGTAAACACGATCTTTACCGCTAATTAAAGATGACAATAAGCCTGTATCTTTTCTTTTAAAGTCGATATTTTGGCTCCCGTTTGCATTGCTTGAACCAGTATCTTCCGTGACCATGATTTCTTTTTGTAAATTAACTACTTCTTCTAAAACCAATAGACTATACATGTTAGCGGTTGGGAAAAAAGTTGTCTATGCTCTTCGTTTAACCTCTCATCAGTAATATTTATAGTAAAAACCGAAAATTTTTGTCCCTTTTTATGTGACCTTTTAATTATTTAATAGCGTGTAATAGCGAATAATTTGCTCATGTATAGTTATCAACGTTCAAACAATTTATATAATTAAATAAACTTTTGGGAAATTGCAATAAAAATAACTATATAATAAAATAATTTTTTTTAATAAACTTTCGTTTAATTTCGTTTAAACTTTTATCAATTTCATAGAATTTTATCAATCTTTAAAGAATCTTTTAAACCTCTAAAAACTCTGGTACGACTAAGAGGCTTCTACTAATCGGAGAAGTTTAGCGGCTGTCTAGTTTGCCTATGCCTAGGGTCGACCCTGCTCATTCTTTAGAATATTCTTTGATAATTTTTATTAATATCATACTATATTAGGGCTTAATTAACAAAAATTCACGGTTTTTAGAAAAAAAACTTCATGAATTTCTTTGAGTTTTGGCGTTTCTTACTATTTTTCTATGAAATCTTTATTTGTATTATCTATTTTTTAAACGACATCTTAATTTTATATTCTTATTTATTTATTTGTATATAAGTTGCAGTAAAGAAGAAAAAATAAAGCAAAATAATATATTTGGCAACAGAGAATGTTCAGTTTCCCTATTTGTATAAAAATTCAGATACCATCTACACCGTATTATTTAAAATAATAAAATTAATGAAATAATAAAATAATGGCAAATTTCACATCCATACAATTTCATAAACGTTCAACAAAAATCAACTTTTTGCACTTTGGAGAGAGCAAAGTCTTGAATTAATTTTAAATTATTCATTTTATGATTTTTATTAATTTTAGCTTGGAAAAGCTTCTTTTAACAGTGATCGGAACCGTCAAAGCTCCACAAAAGGCTATATACACTAATGGGCGTAAGTTGGAATAACAATATTCAAACTATGATCATAAATAATACGTGAATTATCAAAAGAAGGAAAAAAAACTGGAACAACGTTGAAAAATATTTGCAACTCATTGCATAAAACCTTCGGATTAATATCTGAAACAGCTGTTTCTGTAAGCAATATTTAAATCCTCACTTCATCAAATTATTTTGGTGTAACTTTGAAACTTTTTTTATATTGTGTTGAAATCCAAAGAGACCAAAGCGACGTCCTATTTGCTCACAACGTAATTGCTTGATCTAACTGCACATTTAAAAATTCATTTTCCTTTTGGATCTGAAGAAAATAGCAAACAAAAAAATATATTTGTCAATATAACAATGTTACGTTTTCCTAAAAAATTTCCGAAAAAACCCTCTAATTTAGCCGTTGGTTCTGTACGAAATAAATAAGGTTCCGAATAGGCGGGAAAATATTTCTAAGATTTATTTTGTAAACAACTATTGTTAAATATGTTATTTGAAACATTTAATTTAGAAAAGTAAATTTATAATAATTAGTTTTTATATAAATATCGAGTTGCACTAAAAAAATTGAGTAATTTGTTTTCACTGTTTTCTTACGAGTACCAAACGATGTTTAATTACATCTTTAATTTAATTTATCTTCTTTTTTTGCTTAGCCACATGGCTAAACTAAGTTGACGTTTTAGTGATTAAAGTCATATCAATTTAGAATTATTGAACATTAATTATTTAATAAATTGATTTAGAGTTATTAATATTATTATTGTTGTTGTTATTATTGCTACTACTATTGTTATTATTGCTATTATTATTTTTATTATTATTATTATTGCTATATTAACTGGTTTTAAATTTTGTTCTTAGTTTTTGTTTAAAATAAAAAGTAAACATTACAGCATTACAATGAAATTATGTGAAAAAGTCAATTCATCTATGAAAAATGAAAAAGGTAAAATAATAATTATAAATTGATAAATTGTTTAACCAATTAGCTAGCCACAAATAAAACTTTTAATTTGCTTTAGTTGTAATATATATATATATATATATATATATATATATATATATATATATATATATATATATATATATATATATATATATATATATATATATATATATATATATATATATATAAATATATATATATATATATATATATATATATATACATATATATATATATATATATATATATATATATATATATGTATATATATATATATGTATATATATATATATATATATATATATATATATATATATATATATATATATATATATATATTAGCATTATTGAAAATAGTTTATTTTTTCTCTTATTTAGTTTCTTTAGTAAGTGGTGAACAAATATTGAAAGATATGTTATCTACTAAAAATGATGCAAAAATGGTTTTAGTCAATCTTAAAGTAAGAATAAACATAAATTTGTAAATTTTATCCACTTTCAATTACACAAATTTTAAGAGAAAAAAGTTAAATGCACCCAAAACCTTATCCCTTTCCTTAACTGTTCTAACCAGGTAGTTAGTTAATGTATGTACTGTAATAGGGGATTTTATTTTCTTGAGATATTTGAAAGAGGATATGTTCAAGCTGTCTTACACTAATGAAAAGAGGGTATTTTAAGGTAAGGAGAAAAGGAGAAACCTTTTCAGAATAATATAGGGTAGTTCTATGTCAAATGACCCAGATTATGTCACCATACATCTCAGATTTTGCTGATTTTTATACAGTTGAGAGTGCTTAGTAAAATAAAAGTTTTTTGAAAATTTTAGCTTCTAGCTCTAGCCTAACATTTTAAGCCTTTAAATTTTAGCTTCTAGCTCTAACCTCTAGCCTCTAGCTCCCAACAGATTCTGAAATATAACTATTTTACTTCAAGTAGGTATCGACCAGCCCTCAAAAATGCAATATTTATTTGGAGGTTTCAAGTCACATTAACTTTAAAAATATCTTTTTTATTTAAAAATATTTTTTTTACTTAAAAATTTTTTATATATCTGTTTTTAATGCTTAATACCAAAAAAAAAAATAAAAAAATAAATTACTTAATTAATTAATAATTCTATATTCATTGATCTTTCAAAATTCAATTCAATTCAAAGATTTGGATCTGCGAGTATATAAATTTCCATATATGGATAAAAGGGCATGGTCCCCACTTTTTTTTAATGGAATATTGCAATTGATTTTTGACTACCTTCCAGATTAACTGGAGCTCTGAAGAATTTTCGAGTTTTTGTAGTACTGATGAATGTGCATGTTAAAATTGTTTTCAAGGCCTCAAGACATTAAGGGGGGCTGGGCAAGTGCCCCACTTTTTTGTAGGGGAATCTTGTGGTTTTTCACTACTTTCCAGACAAAATGAAGCTCAGAAACTTTCAGCATTTGTGTAGTCCTGATGAACACATGTTAAAATTGTTTCCAGGGCAGATGATCAGAGGGCACGGGGCACTGAGGGAGATGCCTAATTTTTTTTTTTTTTTTGTATTTTTAATAAAGCAAAAATAACTTTGAAAATGTCGTTTTAAAAAAAAATTTTTGGTTTTTATTTGTTTCATTTAGTTTTTGATCTGAATTCAATTATCTTTCTTAAAACATTTTGAGAAAGTACATGTATATATATATATATATATATATATATATATATATATATATATATATATATATATATATATATATATATATATATATATATATATATATATATATATATATATATGTATATATATATATATATAGTAGAAAATAAAACTACATGATTTTCACAACTTTAAGTTTCATGCTGTTGCAATCATCAGGTGAAATACAATATATATATATATATATATATATATATATATATATATATATATATATATATATATATATATATATATATATATTAGTGATGTACCGATATCACTTTTTTGGCTGATGCCGATACCGATGCCGATGAATGGGAAAAGGCTGATACCGATGTCGATACTGATGATTTAACTAATTATTAAAAATTTGAAAATATAAAACCATACAACTTTAAATTGGTATTGGTAAACAAATACTTGGACTCAAATCAAAGCCAAATAATTATTTTTAAAAGATATTAGAAAAACTCAGTTAAAAAAATATACATTTTAATTTTTTTCCACTATGAAAAAAAAAACTTTCAAAAAAATAAATACAATTTTAGAGGAACACTTTTTATTTTAATTTTAAAAAAAGAAAATATACATATGCAGTTTACTAAGAATTCTTTAGTTCTAAAGTTGAAAATGGGTTGTAACCATAACTAAAGTAGAATCTTCAATTGAAGGGAGGTGAATTAAAATAAAAAAATTATAAATTCAGAAATATACTTGATACTTGGCTATACTTTAATTCATGAAATAAGGCTGAACTATTTGCAAAAAAATTCTCTTCTAATCTGGCTTTCAAATCTTATGGCCATTCTCTTCCTTTCATACTAATTAAACAAGTTAACCTAATGTTAGACATTTGAATCATTTCAGCTTCCATTACTCATAGTCATATCTCGATTAAACTCTTCTATGGCTTGTGGTCCAGACAACATTTCTGTCACAGTCTTACAAAATTGTTCTCCAGAACTCTCTTTAATTTTCTTTAAACTATTTATTAAGTGCTTGACTGAATCTTGTTTTCCTGCCTGCTGGAAAATGGCATCTGTTGTTCTAATTTTTAAACACTCTGGTAAACTTACTGACCCCTCCGATTATTGTCCAATCAGTCTTCTTTCTTTTATTAGCAAGGTCTTAGAGTCTTTGATAAACAAATTTCTCACATTCCATCTCGAGTCAAATAACTTACTGTCAGACAAATAACTATTGTAGTACTGTCGACATGTAGCAACCCTCTCACTGATTCCACTTCTTTTCGTCTTCTTGGATTATCATTTTCTACTGACTTTTCATGGAAACCATATATACAATCGATTGCTAAATTAGCATCTGTTAAGGTTGCTTCTTTTTATCATGGTCACCATTTTCTCTCTCCTGATTCTATGCCCTACCTCTACAAATCTCTTATTCGTCCCTGTATGGAATACTGTTATCATATTTGCGCTGGTTCTTCTAATGATGCTCTTTCTCTTCAAGATAAGGTTTAAAAACGCATTGTAAACAGAGTTGGACCCGGTTTATCTGCAAAGCTTGAGCCTCTTTGCCATCATCGTAAAGTTGCATCTCTTTCTCTTTTCTACAAATATTATCATGGTTGCTGCTCAAAGGAGCTTTCATCTTTAGTTCCATCAATCAAAACTCATTCTTGCTTGACTTGACGTTAAAGTCTCATTCTTCGACTGTATCTGTCTCTTCATGCTCCAAAAACGTTTATTTGTCTAGCTTATTTCCGCACAATTCAACCCTTTGGAACTCTGCCCCATCTTCATGTTTTCCTGACTCATACAACCTTCAACTTTTTAAATCTTCTGTCAACCACTTCATTGCTCTATAACTCTACTCTTTTTTTATAGCAACTCCCAACTTGATGTGGTTGCTTGAAACCTTATTGGGAGTGAAAAAGAATTTAAAATATATAGATAATATATAGATATGGGTTACTTTTGAAGCTTTTGCCTGTAAACAAAGTCAAAATAAAAATTTATCCAAAAAATTCTAAGTAATGCGCAAAGTTTAGTTTATTTATTATTTAATTATTATAATAATGCACAAAAAAATAATGCAGGATAAAAATATCAAAATGCCATCGGTTGGAATATTGGTAAAAAAGGCTGATGCTGATACCGATTGTGCGAAAAAAGGCCGATTTAGCCGATGCCGATACCGATTAATGGGTACATCACTAATATATATATATATATATATATATATATATATATATATATATATATATATATATATATATATATATATATATATATATATATATATAGGGTAAAAATATATGAAATCATCCAGACCATGACACCCTTACGTCTTAGAATTTGTTTATTTTTACACCACTTGCAGTCCATATCAAAAAAATAATAACTGCGAAAATTTTAGTTAAAAATACCAATGGGTTCCATAGATATTGTCACTTGAAATAATGCTGACTCAGCATTTTAGTGATTTTCTGAAGCGACTACAAAGCAACTTTGACATATAGTATCTTCATAATGGCTCGGGGAAATTTCCTATAATTTGGTACTCTAATAGATTTTAACTTGAGGAATCCAAAAATAGCACTCTTAAGACTCGATTATCTCAAGAAATGCCTCATTTATCCAATTTTGTTCAAAATTATTGACTTGTAAATTAGTGATTTTTGGAGGTAAAATAAAGACTGTGGCCCAAAATCCCGAGTAAAAATTTTAATTGTATATCATTATTTCAAATTTTAATTGTATTATTCATTATTGGTGTCTTTTTAGAAAAATTTAATTTTTGTAACAAAAGCAATTAAAATATTTTTTTAAACATTTATTTGAATAAAACATCAAATAGTGTCATTTATTGAATAGTTTAGGACATTTATAGTCATGGGCCAAGGGAGATACCCTCCACTCCCACGGGAGTGGAGGGTATCTCCCTTTTTTTTTTTTTTTTTGCATAAAATGAATAAATAATGCAAAAACATACAATTTAATTTTAATTTTGAAAAAAAAAATTTCATTATTTCAAATTGGTGACTTAAAACCTCCTTTTATATAAAAAAAAAACATAAGTTTTGTTTTGTTCTTTTTAAAGGTATTTACTTGTTTGTATTTTCTTAAAGAATTACTTTTAATTTTATAGTTTTTATATTATTTTGTTAGGTAATAAATAATAAAAATAATTAATATGGAGAAATGTGACATTGGAAAAAGTCTTAACATTCATTGCCACAAACAGGATTTTCAAGAAAACAAGGTTTTGTTCAATTTAAAGATCTTCCTTGTGAAAAAAAGAAGAAATAATATGGCGAGCAAATTTAAAGGAAAAATATAGTTCAATAAGAATTATATGTTGTTATCATGAGCAATTCTATGGAAAATATTTTGAGAGAAAAATTACAAAGTGTTGCAATCCTTTTGGAACACACAAGGAAAGTAAAAAATTGCTATAAAAGGTTATCTTACCTTATTTACAACAGAATTGATATGGAAATTAAAAGAAAACAATTTATTATTTATAGAAAGTTTTATAATTTCAGTTATTTTAACAACGTAAAACTAAATTTGTTTTTTAGGTAATATAAAGATTTCCATAGACATGGCAAACTATTTGCAAAAAAATAATGTTTATGTAACCCCAGGTTGGAAATTCTGCAGTAAATGTTACAAAAAAGCAATAGAAACTGATGAAGATTTAAATTCACAGGAGGAATGGGAATCAAAAAGTGAGAAAAAAATTAAGTTAGATGCCACTATAGAATTGCTTGGAATCTCACCGGTCAAACTAAAAAGTCTTTCAAAACACAGCAAATTGCCAGTAGCAAAACAAAAGTTTGAGAACACTATTGACAGAGTTGCAAAAATGGTCTCATTAGCATATAATATTAAAGAAACTTTTTTAACAACAGAAATAAAAAGCCCCATTTTAAACAACAACATTAACAATGACCATGATCTAGACATTTTAATGTATGAAATAAAAAATAAAATTTCAGAGACTGACTCTTATCGCCATAAGGTGCAAATGTTAACACTCGCACCAAAATCATGGACACATAAAAAGATATCAAGCTACTTTGAAGTGTCTGAGTATCTTGTTCGAACAGCAAGAAAAGTTAAAAATGAGAATGGAATTCTATCATTACCCGGGAAAAAAACTGGAAACCCACTTTCACCAGAATCAGTTAATTTAGTGATTAACTTTTATCAAAGTGATGAATTTTCAAGAATGATGCCAGGAAAAAAAGATTATGTAAGTATTAAGAAAAACCAACATGTTCAAAAAAGATTATTGCTACTCAATCTTAATGAATTACATGTTGCATTTAAAAAAGACTACCCTAACGTCAAAGTCAGTTTGTCAAAGTTTTGTACTCTTAAACCTAAATGGTGTATTACAACTAATGCGTCAGGTACCCACAATGTATGTGTTTGCATACATCACCAAAATACAAAATTTCTCATTGATGCCATTAGGTGGAATAAAAGTTATAAAGATTTCATGGCATTGATTGTTTGCTCTCTTAAAAATGCAGAATGTATGTTGCATCGATGTAACCAATGTCCTGTTATTGAGGCGTTAAAAAGTTTTTTAGTGCAGGAGTTTATGGACCATGAGCATGAAGAAGATGTAGTATTTAAGCAATGGCAGAGTACAGATCGTACAACACTACTTTCACAGTCATTGCCACTAGATGAATTTATTGATTTATTATGTAACAGTATTGACAACCTTACCACTCATTCATATATTGCAAAAACTCAAAGTAGATACTTAAAAAACTGTAAAGAAAATCTTAACCAAAACGAATGCTTAATTTTAGGAGATTTTGCAGAAAACTATCAATATGTTGTTCAGGATGAGGTTCAAAGTTATCACTGGAGCAAAAGTCAATGCTCACTTTATACAGTTGTACTTTATTTTATAGAGAACAAACTTCTCAAACATAAATCTTTTTGTTACCTTTCAGAAGATGTTGATCATGACACAGGATTTATTTACAAGACTCAGGAAAATATAACTAGATATATCAAAGAAAATCTACCTGATGTATCAAGTGTGAAATACTTTTCTGATGGTTGTGCAGCACAATTTAAAAATTTAAAAATTTTTATCAATCTTTGTCATCACAGTAAAGACTTTGATTTAAATGCTGAATGGGTATTTTTTGCTACCAGTCATGGTAAATCCCCCTCTGATGGTATTGGTGGGACTGTTAAAAGAGTAGTATGTCAAGAAAGTCTAAAACAAATAACTACTGGGCAGATTTTAGATGTTAATTTAATGTACTCCTTTTGTAAAGCCAAGATAAATGGAATTTATTTTAAGTTATTTTCAAAAGAAGAAATTGATCAAACACGAGCACAATTAGAAAAAAGATATTTAGGTGGAAGAACAGTTCCTGGCACAAGGATGTATCATCATTTTATTCCAATTGCTCCAAACACTATAAGTTATAAAAAAATAAGTATTGATGCATGCACTGAAATATTTGATATCATTCCAAAAAGCAAACATTATGTAGATATTTCATTAAATATTAAAAAAATGGATTATATTGCATGTTTTTATGATGGATTTTGGTGAGTAGGGATTGCTGAAGATGTAAGTGAGCTTGATATAAAAGTCAGATTCATGCATCCACATGGACCAGGTAAAAACTTCTTTTGGCCAATAAGAACTGATGAGTGTTGGGTGCTCATTTCTGAAGTTATATGCCTAATTTCTACACCCACAACAATATCAGGTCGTACATACAACATAACTGATTTAGATTTG
Organism: Hydra vulgaris; assembly: GCF_022113875.1. Classification (NCBI taxonomy): domain Eukaryota; kingdom Metazoa; phylum Cnidaria; class Hydrozoa; order Anthoathecata; family Hydridae; genus Hydra; species Hydra vulgaris. The sequence goes on from NC_061162.1 coordinate 9,119,926, forward strand.
GAGAATATAAACTGTTGGTTACAAAAAAAAATTATTTATGCTTAAAATAATTTTGTTTTTATTTTATTTACCTAATTTGCATTTTAAATGTCTTTTATTTTTTTCAAATCCTTGGATTGTAGGCTGAGGAGGGGTGGGGGTTTAAATAAATCACAAATCACTCCCATCTTATTATGTCAATGACTATATTAGTCTAAAACTACATAAAGATATTTATTGTCAATATGTTTTAAAAACATTTTAAAACATTTGTTTTTGAAATTTATGACTTCGTAAAAAGATCTTTGAAATAAGAGGTAAGTATTTATCGATTTGAAGTAACGCAAATAAATCGTTTCTCAAACTTAAACTGAAAAAATATGTTTTTAAAATGTATTTTAACAATCAACTATTATTTATTCATTTTATGAAAAAAAAAAAAAAAAAATCTAGGGAGATTTGGGGAGGGGGCAAAGGGGCCTCCCGTGGGTAGGGAGGGCATCTCCCTTGGCCCATGACTTTAAATGTTTATTTAAATTTAAACTAGTCAATAAATAACACTATTTGGTGTTTTATTCAAATAAATGTTTAAAAAAATATTTTAATTGCTTTTGTTACAAAATTTAAATTTTTCTAAAAAGACACCATTTTTAAATGCAAATTTTGATCACGTATTAGAGAGACAATTGATGAATCTAATTTTTTTCAGTAGACCTAAGATGAAATAATGATATACAATTAAAATTTTTACTCGGGATTTTGGGCCACAGTCTTAATTTTACCTCCAAAAATCACTAACTTACAATTCAATAATTTTGAACAAAATTGGATAATGAGGCATTTCTTGAGATAATCGAGTCTTAAGAGTGCTATTTTTGGATTCCTCAAGTTAAAATCTATTAGAATACCAAATTTTAGGAAATTTCCCCAAGCCCTTATGAAGATACTGTATGTCAAAGTTGCTTTGTAGTCGCTTCAGAAAATCACTAACATGCTGTTCAGCATTATTTCAACTGACGATATCTCTGGAACCCATTGGTATTTTCAACTAAAATTTTTGCAGTTATTATTTTTTTGATATGGACTGCAAGTGGTGTAAAAATAAACAAATTCTGAGACGTAAGGGTGTCAAAAATTATTTTTTTTTGGATGATTTCATATATTTTTACCCTCTCTCTCTCTCTCTCTCTTTCTCTCTCTCTCTCTCTCTCTCTATATATATATATATATATATATATATATATATATATATATATATATATATATATATATATATATATATATATATATATATATAAATATATAAATATATATATATATATAAATATATAAATATATATATATATATATATATATATATATATATATATATATATATATATATGTATATATATATATATATATAAATATATATATATATATATATATATATATATATATATATATATATGTATATGTATATATATATATATATATATATATATATATATATATATATATATATATATATATATATATATATATATATATATATATATATATATATATATATATATATATATATATATATATATGTATATATATATATATATATAAATATATATATATATATATATATATATATATATATGTATATGTATATATATATATATATATATATATATATATATATATATATATATATATATATATATATATATATATATATATATATATATATATATATATATATATATACACTCCTTTTTGATCATTAACGGGGACATTGTAAAAATGTGCATTTTCGGGGACAAATTTGAATTTAAGAATTTTCTATGAAAACTTTGTTTAAAATTTTTTTTCTTTTTTTTTTTTTACACGGCAACATGAGGTTAATTTATAGACTTAATGACAACTAAATATATAAATTTTTTGTAAAAAATGGTCCCCGTAAATTTTTTAAACATAAAATGGTCATTTACGGGGACCTACAATAAAATGTGTTTTTTCGGGGACATGCATAAAAATGTGCATTTTCGGGGACAAATAGTAAAACAAACTTAATTTTAAAAAATTTAGTATCTTTAGCGTCATTTTAAAAATGACTTACATTTTGCAAACCAAAGTATAAGAATTAAGAATTTTTTTGACAATTTTATAGCCACTCCAGCTATAGAAAATTTCCAGTTAAAGCTCAGTAGTTAGAGCGCCTGTTTTTACTAGTTTTGGTATCAAGATCGGCTTTATTTTTAAAGACAAAATAAAGTTTGTTTAATTTAGTTAACACAGTTCCCTTGATTATGCTCTTTGACAGAACAAGTCATAACAAGGAAGCCATTTATGAACTTTAATCAAATTAAATTAGCAATTCATTAAAAAAAAAAAAAGTTTACACAAACCTAAATCTTTTAAATTTAGACGATGGTTTTAAAAAATTCGCACAAGGATTTTTTAACGGATTTATTGAATGTCTAAACTCAAGGCTTGTTTAAAAATAGCGAAACTGATATGATCACATCTCTATATTAATTAATTTGTATTAATATAAGTATAAAGTATTGAATTATAGATCTCCGTCATGTAAAAGCACCTAATAATTTGTGGCTTTAGGTACAATAATTTTTTAATTGAAACTAAAATCACAAGCTGTTGTACCTAAGGTCGCTCTTCAAAAATTAGGTTTAACTCCATAAAAATTGACAACAAAGATAGACGCATAAAGTATATTAAAAATTTTTTAATCTCAGATTTTTTTCAACGTGTTTATCTAGCGTTACTTGATCGCAACACTCAAATAAATAACAAATTTGAATAACATTTCTGAGCATATTTGAAAAAAAAGTCTACAATTAAATATACCAGCGGCAAAAATTTATCTTACACCATCAAAAATACGTCCAATTATAACTTGCTATTGAAATGCTCTCTTAAAATCAATGTAGAAATAAAAAAAAAAAGTCTTATAACTAATCATTTGACTGAAACGCATAATTTAGAAATAATTATTTTTTATATAAAAATGAGATGGCCTAGATACACGAATGAAATGACACGGATGAGAAGGCCTAGATAAAAAACGAATAAAAAATGTTATTTCTTCTGATATTTTATACTTTATTTCCTTATAAAGACATGCAAAAAATTATGCATTTTCGTGAACCAGAAAAAAAATGTGCATTTTCGGGGACAAACTAAAAAACAAGTTTAGTTTAAAAAATGACTATAGCGCTGATTTAAAAATGACTTTAATTCTTGCAAACCAATAGGTTCACTGACTCTGTGATATGTCAAGACATAGTATATAATTTATATTTTTACAAATACTGTAATTTTTTTTTTAATTTTATTATAAAGGCATGCAAAAAAATGTGCATTTTCGGGGACCAACTAAAAAACAAGTTTAGTTTAAAAAATTACTATAAGGCCGATATAAAATTGATTTTAATTCTTGCAAACCATGCGCTCTGTAACGTAACAAGACATAGCATATAATTTATATTTTTAAAAATATTGTAATTTTTTTTTTAATTTTGTTATAATAACATGCAAAAAAATATGTATTTTCGGGGACCAACTAAAAAACAAGTTTAGTTTAAAAAATTACTGTAGCGCTGATTTAAAAATGACTTTAATTCTTGCAAACCAATAGGTTCACTGCGCTCTGTGACATGACAAGACATAGCATATAATTTATATTTTCTCAAACATTTTAATTTTTTTTTAGTTTTATTATAATAACATACAAAAAACGATGTATATTCGGGGACCAGTAAAAAAATGTGCATTTTCGGGGACCAACTAAAAAACAAGTTTAGTTTAAAAATTATTATAGCGCTGATTTAAAAATGACTTTAATTCTTGCAAACCACTGCGCTATAGATTCACTGCGCTCTGTGATATTACAAGACGTAGTATATAATTTATATTTTTACAAATACTGCAGTTTTTTTTCTTAAACTTTATTATAAAGGCATGCAAAAATTTATGCATTTATGGGGACCAGTAAAAAAATGTGTATTTTTAAGGACCAACTAAAAAACTAGTTTAGTTTAAAAAATCATTATAGCGCCGATATAAAATTGATTTTAATTCTTGCAAACCAATAGGTTCACTGCGCTCTGACATGAAAAGACATAGCATATAATTTATATTTTTACAAATATTGTAATTTTTTAATTTTTTCAATTTTATTATAATAATATGCAAAAAAATATGTATTTTCGGGGACCAGTAAAAAAATGTGCGTTACTATAGCGCTGATTCGAAAATGATTTTAATTTTTGCAAACCAATAGATTCACTGCGACCTGTGGCGTAAGAAGACATAGCATGTAACTTATATTTTAACAAATACTGTAGCTTAATTCTTAAATTTCATTATAAAAACAAGCAGAAAAATTTTTATTTTTGGGGTTATGCAAAAAATGTGCTTATTTGGGGACAAAATAAGAAAAATAAAAATTATTTGTTTCTTTATCTGCTGCTGATTCAAAAGTAACTTTAAATTTTGTAAACCAAAAGATTAACTGTGTTCTGACATATTACAAGACATAAAATGTAATCCTTATTTTTACAAATACTATAAATTTACACTTTAACAGCATTTATAAAGACATGTACGAAAATGCGTTTTATTAGGAACGAGTACAAAAAAAAGTTCATTCTCAGGGACTTAAAAAACAGAGTGAATAAAGTTAGTTTTTACAAACTAAATGAATAACTATGCTCTTTGAATTAGCAAGGTTTAAAAATAAGGCCATTTATACATTTTTTTAAAATTAAATAAGCTCTTTGTTTTCTAAAAACTAGTTAGGGGTCGTCGATAAACTACGTCACGCAATTTTTAACCAATTTTGACCTCCCCCCTCCCCCTCCTCATCACAAAATTGCAATACTTAAGAATCAAGTTTTGTATGAGTTGTCACAAAACCACCAACCCCTCCCCCCCTCCCCCTATAGCGTGACGTAATTTATGGACGAGCCCTTAACACAAAACTAGTTCAATTCAGTGAATTTGTTTGAAAATTTTTAAGCTTTAGTTTAATTAAAGAGAGCTAAAAACTTCTTCTCCCTTCCCACATGGAAAAAAAATTATATTATTTGCTTAAAAAATAAAACTTTTTTAAAACTTTTTTTTAATTAAATTAAATTTGTTAAACGATTTTAAAATTAAAAATACATTTTTTTTGGTAGAAAAATGAAAAATAATAGTAAATCAAAAATATAGGTAAAATCTTCAGTATTGAAATAAATTTAAAATGTAAAAAGAATTAAAAATCCCAAAAGAAAATCTTAGAATCTTGGTTCAGATATAGTTACTCCAATATACCCAGTGACAGATCCAGGATCTTTTGGTGATTGAGATAGCTAACTTTCATACATAGAGCAATCTCCAATTAGTAGTATGTTTATACTTATGTCAAATAATGTGACTGTGCAAAAAATTGCGACGAATGGAGGCATGGACCGAAAAAGCCATTTGACTTCATAAATCAAACATGAGGGGCAACAACTTGAAATAATTATATTTTTTATACTTGAAAAAAAATTTTTTGTACTTTTCTCAATTAGATTTTATATTCATTGATAAACTTCAAGTTTCAGAGTATTATCTCTGAGCGTTCAAAAATTATGACCATATAAAGTTTAAACCCCCTCAATATGAGGGGGTTACAATTTTATATGGTCATAATTTTTGATTGCTGAGAGATAATACTATAAAACTTGAAATTTATTGATGAATATAAATATAATTGATAAAAGTACAAAATTTTTTTATCAAATTGTTGCCCCTCACGTTTAGGGTAAGGAGGATAGGGGGTAAAAAACTTCAAGGGCTTTTTTGTAACCTGCCTCCAATCATCGCAATTTTTTGAATAGACTAATTATTTGATATAAGTATAAACATACTTATGTTTGGAGTTTGCTCCTGTCTGGAAGTTAGCTATCTCAATTACCAAAAAATCCTGAATCTGTCATTCAATACCTACAACTTATTTTAAATTAGTTGCTAAGTAAAAAATGCCCTGAAAATTATCAGAATTAAAGCTAATAATAATATTCAAAATTTAAAAAGACTTATTTTGAGAAAAAAAATAATCAGATTCATTAAATAAAATAGAGACACAATAAAAAAATTGATTTGTGGCATTTTCACAATCTGGTTTGGTTAAAATTCCTATTTCTGTTCTGAGTGAATCCGCGAAGATTTTATTATACAAATCTAGTCGTGAAGTTTTAAAATGTATTAATTTATGCTTAAAAAATTGTAGATTTTTAATCTTAAAAACTGCTTTAATAACTGGAACTAATTTTAAATCATTCTGAAAACTTTATTTATTCAGTAATTTTTTTTTTAAATTTTAAATTTGTGTTTTGGGATACTTTTTAATGGATCAAATGCATCCTAGCTGTCCCTCCATGCACCTTAGCAGTTCTTAAATAAGACAACTATCAATAATCCATCTTTTTTTATAAAAGAATTATCTTTTTCGTCATTGCGAAGCTAATAATTTCAATGGACGATTTAACAGCTGGTATTCCCATTCGCTTTTACTATTATTCACTTCATGAACAGGCAGTACTATACAGAGAATATATCATTAACAACTCAATTAACAGCTTGCATGCTACTTGCTTTAAGTTTCATTAAAAGTAGTTTCTTTCAAATTGCATATGCTTTAAAAATATAATTTCAAAATTTGCTAACTTTATAAATAAAATATATCCAGTGAAGGTATGTTAGAAGAACAATATGATTAAGATGTGATCAGTCTCTTCTAGTTTTTATTTTATTCTAATTTTATTTCTACAGTATTCTAAAATAACAAATAAATATTTTAAAATAAGAAAACACAATACAGATTAAAAAATGACTTACATGGCTTAACTAAAAAACCTAATTTTAAAATTTTACTTAGACTCAAAATGTTTTGAAAGTAGAGTAAAATAAATGCTAAACAAATAACAAAATTAAAAACTCTTAAACATAATATCACTAACATATATAAAATCATATAAAACAAAATTAATAAAAGTATACCAGCATTTGAAAATGTATTAACATCGCAATTTTAAATAAAAATTAGGAAACTAATTGCTAATTAAAGTAGTTGAAAATAAATAAAACCTTTTAATTTTTTATTAAATTCTATTTATACTTTCTATAGTTTATGTTATTTATCATTTAAGTAAATACTATTGTATACCCTTGTAAGTTTACAATTTTCTTGTAACAAATATATTAAAAGGGCTTGCAATTTTATCAGTCTTTATAGATATATAATAAAAAACTAAACTGATTTTATGCAGACATTAACATCATTTGCAAACTAAAAAACCCTGAATAATCAGTAAAATAATCGTTACAATCAATAGAAAGTTTAATTAACAATATAACACGTTTTTCGATTGTCTATTCTTCTGACCATAACATTATTTTATCGATAAAAAATAGCAAACTTGAAAAACTGATTTTTTTTATAATGCTAGCTAGATTTTTTAAAGTTAAATTAAAGATTATATTAAATAACTTTATTTGTTAAATTTAAATATATACAAAATAAAATCAAATATATATTTTGACATAGGGTTTTAAATGAAGATTTCTATGTATATATTATTCATCAATTTATCTAAAACTTGCACAAACTTCTGCTTTCAACATCATTTATGTTACAAAATGGAATAATAAAAAATCATTGGTTATAAATAAAATTCATTTTTGTTGATTAATATTTACATAAACTAAAATAAAACTTGATACAAATAATAATAGACTTAAACAGATTTTATTATTTTTACACTCTAGAAAAATATTTTTCACTTAAAAACTCTCTTATGGACAGCATTACAGTTAGAAGATACAAAAAAGAAATCATACTATATTATAATATCACAAAGATATTAAAAAGAAATCATACTATATTATAATATCACAAAGATATTATAAATATTTTATTTGTTAAAGATATTTTTAATATTTTATACCATACTTTAATTATGAATACTTTTAGGTTAGTAAAAATTATCTTTACTGACACTAAAGTATTTATAACTAAAGCAGGATAAAATATATTATGAATATCTTACTAAATAATATATTATAAATAATATATCATAAATATTTTTTTTGTATATATTATAAATGTGTGATATGTATCATAAACATCTTTTATAAAAACATCTTGGTGATATTATAAAATCTTGAAGTTTAAGATACTATAATATCATAAGGATTTTAACATCTTACAAAAATAAAAAAATTTAAGTCAAGTTGTAATATCTGTAAAGTAGTTATATTTAAAGTCAAAATACAAAAACAACATAAATCAATCCTAATAATATAAAAATAAAGTCAATGTCAAAGTAAAAAAAACATTATCGTTTCCTTTGTTTACATTTTTAAATGCGTTTTTAAATCAAGTTCGCATGTTCGCGTTTGAAAAAAAAACTTTCAAGTGTGAAAAAAAATATTCTTAAAAACTCATGATTAGATTATAGTTCAATACTTTTTTTAATATTTATTTAATTTTTCTAAGAAGATAAAAGAGTTTTCAAAAAAAAAAGTAAGATATATATACATGATACATGCAAAAAATCATTTTCTAGTTTGTCCCCGTAAGTGCGCAAACCAATGGATTTCGCTTTTTATTAAATATACATACCCAAAATAGCAAAGCCAATTACTAATGAAAAACAACATTTAAAGCACGAATATTAACTTTATAACAATAATAGTATGGTCTACTTTATATACAATGATAATTCAAAGACATTTTAATCGCGCAGAAGTTATTAAATCAAGCCTGAAATTAACGGGGACCGATTTATGTCCCCGTAAGCAACCGGTCCCCGCAAACAACACTTTTTTTGCTAAAAAAGTCCCCGCAAGAAAGCATTAGATATATATATATATATATATATATATATATATATATATATATATATATATATATATATATATATATAAATATATATATATATATATATATATATATATATGTATATGTATATGTATATGTATATGTATATGTATATATATATATATATATATATATATATATATATATATATATATATATAATATTTATTTTCAGATGTTTTTCAAGCCATTATTTGATATGGATAAGAATTTAAAAACTGCAATGTATAATGATTTTGGATTTAAGTTCCTAAGGCTTGTAATTGATGCAATAGAAAAATTTGACGACTATCAAGTTGAAGAGTTTTGTCAGTCTTGTGGAATAGGTAACAATTAATGTTTTTATTTTTATTGAATTTATGTCACATTACATTCACTTTTTATTTCTCATAATAAAATTTTAGATTTAGAACCCTAAGTTGTGTGATGTCATTTGTGAATGACCCCTGGTTAAATTAATAATTATTCGTAGTAAAAAAATTTAAATTGTTAATTCTAAACATAAAAGTTCTAGTATTTAGTAATTTGAATTTAAAATAAAGGTTTAAATATAAAAAATGCTTTTTTTTTTTTGTCAACTATTATTCTGGCACAATATAAATGGAATATATAAAAGATTTGAAATTAAAATAATTTTTTTTAGTTTATACTATATTATATATTGTATATTCTAATGTAATGGTAAATGTATCTAGTATAGATAGAATCTTTAAAAAAGTCAAATAAGAATCAAATTCAAAATAATTTTTTTTTTCATTTTTATTCTGATTCACTACTAACTCACTACTGCAAGAAACCACTGTTAAGTTAAGAATTACTAGAAAAAAAAAATTAGAGTTATAGAGCAATAAAACAGTTGACAGAAGACTTGAAAAATTGTAGGCTGTATTAGTCAGATATGATGGATGATGGAAGAGAGTTCCTAAGGGTTGAAATGTGGGGAAAAAATCAATGAATAAAATTTTTTAGAGTTTGCAGGGACAGATAAAGTAAATGGGTTAGACTTAGCTGAACGATGAGTCACATAAGAATGAATTTTAGTAAATGGAACTAGAGATAATAGCTCCTTTAAGCAGCTATCATGATGTTATTTGTAGAAAAGAGTAAGATTTGCAACTTTATGACAATGGGAAAGAGGCTCAAGCTTAGCAAATAGAGTAGGTCCAACTGCAATTACAATGCATTTGTGGACCTTGTCTAGAAGAAAAATAACATCATTAGAAGAACCAACTAGAATTTGACAATAGTATTCTATACAGGGACGAGTAAGAGATTTGTAGAAGTAAAGAATAGATTCAGGAGTAAGAAAATGGCAAGCAGGATAAAGAGATGCAACGTTAGTCGATTCTAATTTAGCAATTGATTGTATATATAGTTTCCATGAAAATTCAGTAGTAAAAAATCAGTGAGAGAGTTGTCATTCATTATTACAGGAATGGTGACAGTATTGTGATTAGTTTTTATAGTAAATAACTGAGTTTTGTTGGAGTTGAAATTTATAACCCACTGCAGATCGGCTGCCTGTTCTAAGTGATTGAAAAGAAAAGACTTTTTTCAAGGCAGGAGTATAAAGTTGAGTCTTTACCAAAAAGAACTACTTTAGATGTAAGGTTGTTGGGAAGATCATTAATGTAGATAACAAAACAGGACCAAAAATAGTACCTTGAGGTACTCCAGAAGTTACTAGAAATGAAGAAGAGTGTTGGTCTTGGAGAATGACTTTAATAAAGGGTTCAGAAAGTTTGATAATCTTAAAAGCTTTCTCGGATACACCATATGAAGTAAGCTTATGAACATGACCAGCATGCCAAACTTTGTCAAAAGCTTCAGATATATTAAAAGCAATAGCTCTAGCTTCTCTGCCTCCATCTAATGCATGTTAAAACATTTCAGTCACAACAGTTAGCTAGTCAACCCAGGGCAAGTGGATCAAAATCCATATTGGTTGTCAGGCAGAAAGTTATTTGACTCAGAATGCGATGTGAGAAGTTTGTTGATCAAAGGCTCAAAAACCTTGTTGTAACAGAATGAAAACTAATTGGAGCGTAATTCAAGGGGTCAGAATGTTTTTAGGAGTTTTTAGGAGAAAATTAGTACAACAGATGCCATTTTTCAGCAGGCAGGAAAACAAAACACAATCACTTATATATAAATTGTTTAAAGAGAATTAAAAAGACTTTCTGGGAACAATTTTGTAAGACTATGACAGGAATGTTGTTTGGACCACAAGCCCTATAATTGAGATATAACCTGAGCAACGGTTAACCTGCTTAATTGAAATGGAAGAAAGACCCATAAGATTCAAGAGTCGAATTAGAAGAAAAATTCTTTGCAAATAGTACTGCTTAATCCTTGAGGGAGGTAATAAGGTCAGTCCCATAAATAAGAGATAGAATGATAGACCTACCCTTGTTAATAAAGCTGTTGAAAATTTTCCAAAAGTCTTTAGAGCCTAACTTCTGAGATAAGATACAAGATTTTGTGTACTGAAAAATACCTTTTTACATTGATTTCTTGCAATAATAAATAACTGTTTGTTTTCAAGAGAGTTGTTCTTTTAATTAAGGTGAAAAAATCAAATAAAATTAGATATAACAGCAGCACAAGAAGGTGAAAACCATGGAGCAGAATGAGGTACAGCTTTAGACTAGTAAGTAATCCGATGATAGGGTGAGTCAGAAAAAGAATAATTAAAGAGATCATTGCGTGGACAAAACTACCTAAGGGAGAAAATGGTGAAACTGAACACAAACTTGGATAAGAAACAAGACAAAAATCAAGGAGTGAAGCTAGGTTATAAACATATGCTTTAATATTTATAACCTACCTAAGGCAGAGTGCTATCAAGGAAGATGCTATAATGTTTACAAACTACCTAAGGTAAAGTACTATCAAGGAAAATACTATTAATATTTCCTTAATAAGTTACTAAAAAAGTTTATAAACCTCAGGCTTAATTGATGCAAAGCTAATTTACTTAAAAACATTTTTTATTAACATAGATTATCTATATATAAGGTATGTATTTATAAAAAACTTATATGAAAAATTTATTTAAAAGTTAAAATTGAGTCTTAAAAGAAGTGAAATTATTAAAATTTTAAAAATAATTATCATTTCATTTAAAAATTAAAGATTTTATTTACAATATTAAGGTTTAACCCTGTAGTACCTTGAATATGTTATTTAAATGCTTTACATTATCTAAGTTGTCAATGTTGTTACTCTAATTTTAAA
>NC_061162.1:9134542-9159542 GCF_022113875.1 Hydra vulgaris
TATATATATATATATATATATATATATATATATATATATATATATATATATATATATATAACACACACACACATTTACACTGTATTTGATACATGTACTTGTAAGTGTGTTGACAGCGGTAAATATTACAAATTGTGAACTCTCTTACACTCTTACAGTAGTGTAAGAGAGTTCACAATTTGTCTTCTGTTGCATAAAATACCTCCAATCGAATGGTTTTTCTGGTTGGGCCAAAAAACTGAAAGAAAAATGTATATAGGTGCTATAAATAACAGGGCTACTGCTAAGTTGCAGAAGATAGAGATGATAGCATTTAAGCGTTTGAAGTTTGAGTGCAATTAGAAAATGAAATATGAGACAAAAGTGAATTACATCTACAGCAACATGAGTGATGATGCTGATAATGAAAGTGGTGATGATGTAGAACCGCAACTTAAAATGGGTGATGAAGTTCTTGACAGTTAAATTTTCATTGGTAAATCTGATGGTGTTGTAGCAGCCATAAACATGAAGCAATATCCATAATTGTGCAAAGCTTTGGACAGATGCAAGATTAATAACAGAGTTGCTTGTCTTGTAGTAAATGCAGTGCTAAAAGATATGAAGCTATTGTCAGCAGAAACTGCAATAGATCCTGCAAAACTTAGAAGCCAGAAAAATCTTTGGCGGCAGAAACAATATTGGATATTATTATATTGGATTTGATGGGAAAAAAGACAACTTTTGTTAAAAAGTCTGCTGTACATAGGAGCATAAAGGCAGAGCACTATGCTATTGTATCATTTACAAACAGCAACTACATAAATTATGTAATGCCAGAAAAAGGTAAAGCATCTGACATTGCAAATCACATACTATCAATAATTACAAATACACCAAGAAGTACGCTGCAAGCAATTGTTTGTGACAGCACAGTAAACAATACAGCCAAAAGTATTATTAGACCAATGCAATGGCTTGTTTGCCTGTTGCATACTAAAGAACCATTTTTACCATTTCTGAAAAACATTTCTGCTATTGATAAAGGATGTACAAGAAAGAGGTCCTTGTAGTTCCAGTGGTGCAATTATGCGTGCACTAGACTTTGATCCCAAAAATTTACCAATTTTAAAGTTTAAAGCGGTATTCCCAAATGCTCATAAAATTAAAGTGAAAAATCCAATTCTCCGAATAAAGTTTGCCAAATTAAAGTTTAATAATAATTCTAAAAGTTATTGAAAATTAATTGCTGTTAAAAACTAATAGAAAAATAACATAAAAAATTATAATATATTGCTTAAAACTTGAAATAAAATTGATGCTATTGGTATAACTATGCGCTTGCATAACTGTGAAAATTTCTCATGGAAAAAAACTTTTTTGAAAATTGGGATTTTCCAAAAATCCCTAAAATCTCTCGGAAAAAAATTCATTTCTCAAAATTTGCAAATAATTTGTTGCAATGCATTCCAACAACAGCAAATATTATTAAAAAGAAGTAAGCAAGAAATAAAGTACAATTTAAAAAATTACAAATTTTAAATTATAATTTTAAAAAATAGCATTTGTGGGTACCCACAATGCTATTTCTTTAAAAGTTTCACCCTTTTTAGCTGAAAAGTTAAAAGAGTTAAATAAATGTTTTTTGATTATAACAACCTGGTTCTAGAAATTTATTTAATAAGGAAAAAACTTTGCTAGTTGCTTATATTTAAAACATAAATTAAATATGTATATTAAAACGTAAATTAAATACCTTTAATAACGAGAATGTTTTTTTTTTAATTTTACAAGTATTCTAATTTCCGCTTAACACTTTGACATAAATAATATTTAAATTTAAATACATTTACTTCATTTAAGACAAGAAAAGTTAAAAATATTTGTTTACAAATTTAATCGGCCATTTGTAAAAAGGGCAAAAAACGGCTTCACTTTTCGGATCGAAGTTAGACATCTAGTTATATAATATATAATTGCAACAAACTGGTACTAGAAATTTAAGAAAACAAGAAAACTAGATCAAGTGCTTGCTTGAATTTAAAACATAAAATCAAATTTTAATGTTTTAATAAACCATAGTCATTATAACCTTTTATGACTATGCATGAAAAAATAATTATTGGTATTCTTTGTTGCCACAATAACATGCAATAGCTTGTGATCTTTTGTAATTCTTTTGTAATTAAAAGACATTTGTTGTTATTTTTGTGGAGACTTTGCAATTGTAACCTTATTTCGCTATGCGATTTATGTATAAAGAAAGGTAATATTAATTATAAAATTAAACTCTAATAAGTGTGAAATATAAAATTTATGAGCTTGTGTTTACTATTTTCAAAACCTTTTTTATTTTTCTATTTTTAACATTTCTTTTGATGACACAATTTATTACATGATGGTGTAAGGGTTCGTTGATAAAGGACGTCAAACAGAATTTGAATAATAATTAGAAGTAGAATAATAATTAGAAGTAGAATCATTAGCGGAAATTTTCATTGAACATAAATCGCTATATTACTTTATAAATTGTCTTTTAATGCCCACCAGTGAAAAAAAAAAAATTCAAAAGAAATACTCTTAACATGAAAGCGGCAACGATATATTAAGATTAAAAGTAAATCAAATATATTATTCTTAATAATAATTAATACAGGCTGAATATTTTATAATATAAAAATATATAATTCTGTATATATCTTTTAAAATCGTAGCTTAATTTGCCTTGTCATTGTAAAACCACTTTTAATTTTGTATTGATTTCATATTCATCTTCAATAAATGTTACATTTTGTTTTATTTTTGACGCTGTCCAATCAATGTACGCAGCGCTAAAGTGGAGTAGAAGAAGAAAGAATATAAAAAAAGGACCCCACACATTTCTGGTACACATTTTAATCTCAGGGGAGGAGAGGGGGAGATATTTAGGAAATTTTTTGACAAATTCCCCAGTTTTGTCAAAATGCTGTATCAAATTTATTTCTAGTTAACACCCTGTATACAGATAGTGATGAAGTTGCATCTTTACAAAACACAATGCCAAGAAATTTAAACCATTGCTAACAAAAGAAAACAGAATTTTGAGATGAGTCATCCTTTTTGTGCTGATGGTGTAAAAAATTTTTTACTTAATGAAGCTGTGTCATGAGCTTGGAGTAGAAGATTGGAAAATATTAAAACCTGTGTTGCAGAACAGCAACTGCTTTGCCTTCTCTAAAAATATATTTCTTTCTGGTGTTTCTGACAATTAACACCAATCCTTTGACTTATATTAATATGATGGACTGGAATGCAGCTTATCTTTCACCACCACCGTTGCTAGTAGCTATTGAGAATGAAAATCTTCAACATCGTCAGTTTGATTTCAATTTTGGTATACCCAATCACTCTCAGGCAGTTAAGCGTGCAATTAAAGATATCTCTGCAGCAGGCTCAACCAATTTTGGACATGAATCGTGACATGGGATATTTTTACAGGGTGCTGCATCCAGAACAGGCTTACCTAAAATTAACTGTAATTTACATTTCTTTATATTGTTTCATTGAACTAGTGTTATCTAAAACTTTAACGTTTATGTTCATTTTAAGTTTCAGATATGGACAAGGTCCGCAATAGGGGGTGAATGGTTTTTTAATTTTTTTTAGTAGCATGCTTATGATCCCCCCCACCCCCCTTCCTTCCCTATAGAAACAATTCTTCTTGCTGGCCCTGGATATGGCCTTTGTATCATAGTAAGTACTCAATAAATTTCTAACATTTTTAGCTGTAAGCTTTTTAAGGGTAAATTTTCGCTGGAATGTTGCAAGCGCAAGATACCTGTTGTTTTAAATGTTTTTACTTTTTTTTTTACAATTAGTAGCACCTATAGCAACTTTCTAGATCATTGACAGTTTAGCAACTTTGAAAAATTTTTTTATGACTAACCCTAACCGTGTGGAAATTTTTTGACTGAAAGATGATTAAAAAGATGTTTAAAATTGCAAAATATTAGTGTCTGTTTTCAAAGATATTTAAAACAATTTATGATGCCTTTAAAATGCTGCCTACCAAACAGTTGCTTAAATTATAAGTTTTCAGACTGTAAAATATCTGTATACAAATTACCTTGTTAAGTATCAAAAAAACAAGTGGTTTATGAGTATTCCTTGCTTACACTGGACTTTAACAAAATATAGCATTGTTTGTAAATTGCATTGGCCAGATGATGCTGAGTTTACTTAATATCGTGGTAAATTGAGGTCAATTAATCCTCCATCAGTGTTTTCAAATATCTCTAAAGCTTGTCTATCCTCTCCACCACCAAAAATTAGAAAAACTTTATCTTCTTCAAAAAGAGGTGCCAAAAAAGCTGAATTATGAAGAGTATAAAATAATTGATAATTTAAAATTTAAAGATTTTGAAAAGTACTTATCTACTGAAAATTATATAATTACTCAAAAGCAAAACAATTCTATTTTTATTCAGTCTAAAGTTTTTAATTGGGGAGTTCATTTTTGCTGATAGTTAATTAGAGTTTAATGTTTCAAGCATTTCATCATTGGTCAAAATGAGCTGTTAAACCTCTTTCGAAAAACAGAGTAACTTCATTTAATACAAAGTCTGCTTTAAATGAAGCTCTAAGTTATCTAAAAGTTAAAAATAAGTATCATAAAACCCAAATAATATTTGAGCATCTAAATGTAATGGAAGATCATTCTGGCGGCTGTACTGTTTATTCGCCATATAATAACCAGGCCTATTGAATATTTTGCAACAAGTCATTACACTTACAATCAGTTTTTGAGATTATCAGTTGCCAAGTATTCGAACTTTAACTCGTATAACTTCAAAAATAAATTTTCAAGATAATTAAGTTTTTTTAAGTTCTGTGCTATCAAACTTGAGGAAAAAAAAAAAAAGTGTTTTATTGATAGATGAAGTTTATGTAAAAGCTGCTTTATTATATCAAAGTCGAAATATTTTTGGAAAAGCTGTTAATTATCCAGAGAAATTAGTTACTACTGTACTTTCATTTACGGTCAAAAATCTTTATGGTGGACCTGAATTTTTAACAAGAGTTTTACCAGTTAGTAATCTAATATCAGATTTCCAACTAGACCAATGCAAATTAATTGTAGACACAATAGAAAGTTCTATATGTAATGTAAAGTAGTTGCCGTTATTACTGATGGTAATAAAAAAATAATAACCAAAACTTTTTTTCTAAATTTAAAACAGTAGATGGAAAACCTTGGCTAGTCAAAATGGAACTTATATTTTATATGTCCATCTTTTGAAGTGCATAAGAAATAATTGGCTGAAAGAAAAATTAGGTCAGTTGCAGTTTATTTATAATGAAATATCTTACATTGCAAATTTGAGAGATTTAGTTTATAACCAATTATTAAAGTTGTCTAAGTTGACGGAAACATCAATAAATCTTAAATCAATAGAGTGGCAAAAAATAAGCGCCTGTTTGCAAGTATTTAGTGAAGAATTGCAGCTCTAAAAACTCCTAAAATCGACCAAGAAAGTGTCAAGGGTGCAATTATTTTTTTAGATTTGATTATAGATTTCTGGAAAATAGTAAATGTTAAATTTCCTAATGCAAATCTTAGATATAGTGGTGAGTCCTGTAATGTTATCAGATCTTCAGATGACATAAATTTAAAAAAATTGCTTGCTATTGCAACAATGGCTGATAATATGAAGCCAACATCTGGTAAACAAATTTGCCAGCCTACAAAAGATACAAGCAATGCCTTTTCATATACTTGTTATGGCCTAATTAATTTGTCTTGCCATCTTTTATCAAGTGAAAATGAATATGTAATTTTAGGTTGGTTTTCTTCTGATCCGATTGAAAAATGCTTTGGAAAATTACGTCAAGGATCAGGTGGTACTTATTTTATAACTGCTAAATCAGTTATTAAAAAAATACATATTCAACATGTTAAGCTGGTGCTCCAGCTAAATATTGATGTAGAAGGTAATGATGGCAATAACAGTTTTTTATGTTTTGAAGATTTAGATGGGAATTGATGATTTAGTCTTTAGAATTGATGATTTAGTCTTTATATCTTGAAGATTTAGATAACGAAATAGATATTATTTACAATTTAGCAGATCTAGAACATAGTATAAATATAGAAATTTTATATTCTATTGTCTATATTGCTGGTTATATTCAAAAATGTTTCACTGAAAAGATTGGAGATGATACAATTACATATGAAAAGTATGAAACTTATTTAAATAGGGGAGGATTAACTATTCCATCTGACACTTTATCTCAATAGTATTTATTTTGATATATATATTTTTTTTATTAGAAAAAAGTGTTTGCAGAATATTTCTGATTCGACAGTTTACATTTATGGCAGAGTTGTACAGATTATCAAAGAAATGATGCCAAACACTGGCAAACATTTTTTTAAAGAACTTTGCATTAATTCACACTCCCAAAAGTAGTAAAGAAACTAAACAAAAAAATTAAGTTTATGTAAACATTTCTTTACTTATTTACAAACAAAATTTCTTTTATTTTAAAAATCTCAATTAAAAATGTTTTTATTTAGCTTTACTAGCTTTATAAAAGTTATTAAAAAATTGTTAATTAACCTCAATAAACTATTTTTGCAATAAGAAATTAAGAATTTTTTAAACATACTGTCAACTATTTAAATGTTTAATCTCAGGAAAGCTGTATAACTTTTACTAATCTGCCTTTTTTTTTTTTTAATTGGCCCTCAGTCAAAAAATTTCTGCACAGTGTCGAGGCCTTCTATATAGAAGGCCTTTATATATATATATATATATATATATATATATATATATATATATATATATATATATATATATATATATATATATATATATATATATATATATATATACATATATATATATATATATATATATATTTATATATATATATGTATATATATATATGTATATATATATATATATATATATATATATATATATATATGTATATATATATATATTTATATATATAATATATATATATATATATATATATATATATATATATATATATATATATATATATATATATATATATATATATATATATATATATATATATATATATATGTATATATATATATATATATACGTATACACACACTTATATTTTTATTAGGAATGAGTTAGAAAATAAACTTGATTCTTTGGTTTCACTTATGGTTACCAAGTTAAATGTGTATCCACTTAGCAAGGATGAGCGCACCTGGATTAGTAATATTGCTCACAGGTTGTCTACTTATCTATATGGAATTAACAAATTTAAAAATGCTTTAACATTGGTACATTTTTCTGTGATTTTATTTCAAGATGAAGATGAGGAAAATTTGTTATCGTGCTTAAATGAGGTAAGCTTTTAAATAAAAATAACAACTACAAATAAACATTACTTGCTACCAGATGTGTTATTATTAGAGACAGGACAACTAAGTTCTTTAATTCTATACCAGTATTTCTCTATTCTTTTAGTACTTTTCACATTTATTAGAAGAATATTTAGAAATTATATATCCTTGAAAATATGACACAAATCTTAATTTTGGGCCTCTTGAGATTTTTTTATGAGTTACTGAAAAAATCTTGATAACCTTGATAACCTCCTCATAATCTTGATAACCTTGATAACCTCCTCATAATCTTGATAACCTTGATAACCTCCTCATAATCTTGATAACCTTGATAATCTCTTCATAATCTTGATAAACCTTGATAGTTTTGTTTTGACTTGATGATCTCATCATGTTTTTGATAACCTTCAAAGTCTTGCTTTGACTTGATAATCTCTTCATAATCTTGATAAACTCTGTATGTATCTGTGTATACCAAAATTACATGCCTAGTAACAGTTATATAATACAATGGGCTATGCTAAAAGGTTTTACTTTTAGAATGTATTTTCAAATTCAATAAAATTAAAGTAAAGCCAAGTTTTATTTTGTCTACAAAAAAATCCATCTTGGTTTCAAACCATTTTTGCTTAATTATAAACCAACAGTGCTAAATTGGTTGGGGTAATAATAATAATTTTTAATTCTGTACAGTTTTTATTTATTTTTTTGCAATTTTTTTTTTTGTAATTTAATTGTTTTAGATCAATTAATCTGATTAAGTTGTATTTAAAAGTTTAAGATTACATACAATTTAAAAACTTTTAAAAACTTTGGGCACTCGCCTGAAATTTTTCTGATATTTTGGAAAATTTTTTAGAAATTTTAATTTTGATATAGCAGTAGGTTGCTTGCTTTGTAAGCAAATACTTAATTTCAATCCCCACCATGTTTCTGGTTATCTTGGCTTAACTTGTTTCTCCTCTCATTCACCTTATTTTTCCTCTCAGTCACCTTGTTTCTCCTTTCAGTTACCTTGTTTGTCCTCTCAGTCACCTTGTTTCTCATCTCAGTCACTTTGTTTCTCTTCAGTTACCTTGTTTGTCCTCTCAGTCACCTTGTTTCTCCTCTCAGTCACCTTGTTTGTCAAGGTTTATCTTTTAGAGATATAGGATTGTAATAGGCTTGTAATTGGCTTGTAGTAATAATTTAAGGAATGGAAGACTAGCCTCCTTAAATAGAGTCAAAGCCTTGTGGAGGTGAATACAATAAAGTTGTATAAAATAAATTGTCAGGGTAGTAGGGCTCAATCTCCAGTGTCCATGAACAGTGTCCAATCAAATTTTCAAAATATAATTTTTATGGTTTTATGAAACTAAGTTATGCAATCGAACTCTTTGTCATGTTATTCAGTTTATTTAAAGTTAGTCTAGTGAAGTTGTAGTTTCTTTTCCTATTATTTAGCATATTTCATTGTAAACTTGTTTTTTAATATAATAGTTCAATTTAATATCGGTATATTTTTTTAGATAAACTTAAATTTTTACGCTTTAAGTAAAAACCCTAATTATTTTTTCATTACAATTTCACAACGGCTGTTTTGATGTTTTAACAATTTAAATGCAAAAAAAAAAATTCTTACGTTACGAATAACTTGATCTTTGTTAATGTTTTTATTTTGCACAAAGGCTTAAAATAAAATAAAAAATTAATTATGATGATTGTTTAAAATGAATGTACTATATGTGTAAATTAAATGTTATATTTAACTTTTTTTTAGTAGGTAAGTATTTTTATGATAAATTTAAACGTTTGAAACTATTTTTCCATGTCTTTCTAAAAATCTTTTAAAAGATTATTTTTTTAAGTTACTTTGAATAAGTTAAATTAAAACTTCCCATGGTTAAATTAGTTAATTTTTTTTTTCTATTTTTACAAAGAATTGTTTAAAAGTTTTTTTTTTTGAGCTTGATTTATTAATTAAAGCATGAAATGATTAAAAATAACGATTTTCAAAAGACTACGTTATTTTTTTAAACAATTTTTTTTCGCAACTTTTTGAAAAAAAATATTTATATAACATAAAAATATTATATTTCTTTTCAATAATTTAATTCCACTTTTCAATAAATTATATAAAATTTGTTCATTTATAAACAATGAAAAGAAGTAACTTGTAAAAACAATGAAAAGAAGTAATTTGTAAAAGCGTTTTGTAAAAGAATTTGTAAAAGCGTTTTGCGTAATTTTAATTAAACATAATTTTTTAAAAGTAATTTTTTTTCAAATGCAATTAAAAATGTAACCAAAACTAATTTTAACTTCGAATTTTTTTAGTTTTATTTTATAGCTAATTTCTTTTTCGTAAGGTATTGTTTTGTTTATTCTTTAAGTTTTTTCAATTTTTTTTCCTAGTTATAGTTTAGCTTAACGTTTCGTTTTTCAGCGCATTTCTAAAATGTTTAAATCATCAAAACGTCTAAACAGTCGTGGTCTAGTTTTAAGCAAAAAAAATCGTTTGCGTAGTCAGCAATAGAGTTCAATCACATACCATTCCTGTCCAAGCTTTATTTTGTAGAATTTAGTTCCCGTTGGTCAAAATGTCAGATTACTTTGTAAATTGATCGGACAATCTGAGGTTTTAGCCAGAAAATGTCAGATGTCCAACTGTTAAATTAAGCCCTGGGGTAGGATAGTGTAATGTGGGTCTAAGGTGTAATGTGTATCTAATCAACCAAAACCAAATCAATCAATTAGTTTTTCAGAAGAAAGATAATAGGTAGAAGTTTTTTTCTTCTGTATGTTATAGATGGTTACCAGCTCTCTGTATGTTGTAGGTGGTTACCAGCTCTTTAAATTTTAATTATCAGCTTACTAGACAAATTCTTAAGTATACTTTTTATCTGAAATGGCGCATACAGTTAATGAGAGATTTTTATCCAAAACTTTAAACTTCAGAAAAAAGGTTTTAAAAACAGTGTCTAACAAATAGAAAATGTTTTATCTGGAAAAAAAATTACCAGGTAATTAAGTTTAATTAGTTTTAAGACAAAATGATGCATAGTTTTATTAAAATAAGCAACATTTTTGGGTGTGGTAATGTGCATCTATATGTCAATGTGTTTTGTACTGTTATAAATCTAATGCTTACACAATAATAAATACCTTTAAAATGAAAATTAGTATAAATTAGAAATCTGACTTTGTTTCTGGATTCCTTTTTCTGGAATCATGTTGCTATGGATTCCTTTAGATGATCATTAAAGATGTAATGACATGTTTTCAATTAACACTAGTAGATAATGCAGCATATTAGTTTTGAGGGATTGCACATTGAATTTTTATTATATAAACATGTTGCTTTTGTAGGGTAATGAATCTCTAATATATAGCAAAATTTTGGATAACTTTCAATTAAGCATTTGTTTTAAATTCTTCCTTAAACACTATTTCTATTTGTTTTAAATTCTTCCTCGAACACTATTTCTATTTGTTTTAAATTCTTCCTCAAACACTATTTCTATTTGTTTTAAATTCTTCCTTAAACACTATTTCTATTTGTTTTAAATTCTTCCTTAAACACTATTTTTATTTGTTTTAAATTCTTCCTTAAACACTATTTCTATTTGTTTTAAATTCTTCCTTAAAACTATTTCTATTTGTTTTAAATTCTTCCTCGAACACTATTTCTATTTGTTTTAAATTCTTACTCAAACACTATTTCTATTTGTTTTAAATTCTTTCTTAAACACTATTTCTATTTGTTTTAAATTCTTCCTTAAACACTATTTCTATTTGTTTTAAATTCTTCCTTAAACACTATGCTTTGACTTTTATAAATACTTTGACTTTTAATTATGAATTTTCAATTTGGAGAATTATTATATGATTTTATTTATATATTAAAAAATTTGTAAAGAAATAAAAAAAATTAGGGAAATGGAATCACAAGAATGCTCTGCATTTCTTGGAAATTAGCTAACAGAGATAGTAAAAAGTATTCATTTTGCATTTCTAGTTTAGCGGTTTGAACAAGGAAAGTTTTTTGCGTTTAAAACATATATTATAGTTCTATTATGTTTAAGCTTTTGATCAAATAAATTAAATATAATACATACTCAATGACTTCAGTCATATTTTACTATAAGTTGCTATATTTCATTGAAAAAAGATAAAAATGTAACTTAGACCCACATTACCCATCTAAACAGGGTTATGTGGATCTATAGAATTCAATTTAAATTGGAGCTCCTTAGGTATCTTAAAAAGTTATACATAAACTTTTTTTGAAAGTAGTTTACTAAAAATGATGTCATGATTTTAAGTTTTCTTCAAAAAAAAAATCGTTTTGCTATGTATAATTTTTGCTCTAAGTCAGGAATAGGTAAAAATGAGCTCAGATTACCCCCCCCCCCCTACCCTACATTAACTATGCTGTTAATGTGCATAAGTTTGTCAATACAAAATAACTCAAAATATTTAGCTAGATTTCTTTAACATTTCTTTAACATGCTAACAATCTAAATATAGTGTTATATATTCAATCTAAACATATATAAATATATTTTGAATAGAGTAAAATAATAAACTAATACCCTTCAGACCAAGTTATTGATGAGTTACAAGGTAGTATTGGGCTCAGTTACCAGTTAGTAATTACAGTTTTACAAAAATGAATTAATATTTTTACCCATTTAGAATCTACCCAAATCTGAAAAAATTGTTTCAGTTTGTCATTTTAAGTATCCTGTGCTGTTTAGATTGCATGCAATTAATTTTTTACATAAAATGTCATACACCCTATACCAGCCTTTTTCTTTTTTTCAAAATTTGTTTGTCTCTGTCTTAAATCACTTTTAAAGGAGTCAAGTATTGTAACCTGTAAATTTTTAAGTTTCAACTTTTCAATTTTTACAGAGAATTAAACTTATAGTTTACATAATTAAAATTTTTAAATTTTATTGACTAATTTGAATTTAACTAATTCTGTTAAAAAAATGCAGTGTTTTTGTAACCTATGGTTATAGCCTATGATTCATTAATTGTTTTTAAATGTTTTATTTACATAGAAAAAAATGCAGTGTTTTTGTAACCTATGGTTATAGTCTATGATTCATCAATTGTTTTTAAATGTTTTATTCACATAGAAAAAAGTCACTTGAGTACTGATAGTTTAAGATCTTGAGATTTTCTTATGTAAAATAAATTTTCTGCATTAAAATGTTTTTAGAGTTAATTTTTTGATTTATTTAAAAAAAAAGTTTAGGTTTTATTTTTTTTATTAAAAAAAATTTGCTAAGTATATTAATTTTTTTTGTGTTACAGCAAGCTGAACAATTTATTGGATGCTATAATAAGTTAAAATTATTTTTTTAGTGTTACAGCAAGGTGAACAATTTGATTGGATGCTATAATAAGTTAAACTTATTTTCAGAATCCTATAAGTATAGCTTAAAACTGTTAAATTTGCTTTTAAAAGTAAAAAACATTGAAGAAAAACTGGAGCTAATACAGGTTCAAGTTGAAAATAATGTTAAAATCAAAACTTTGTTGCTTCAACAAAATGAATGCTCATCTAAAATTCAAATGTAAGTATATTAACAATAAATAAACTGATAATAAATTTTATAACTAATATAGTTGTCAATTTGTAAGGTATTGTTTTTAATTATTATAAATACATCTAAGTATTTATATCGTTTCATTTTATTATTTTATTATAGATGATATTTATTGTAGTTTTATAAATTTAGTTAAAAAAGTTTTAATTTATAATTGCTAAAAAAGTTTTGTTTCATATTTTGATTTACTTGTATAAACTATTTTAAAACGTATACAAATTTTTGTTTTGAAACTTAATTTATATAAAAAAACAACTTCTGTCCCACCATACATACTACATGCCATGAATAAACCATACACACCAGATGCCATAAATAGCCATGATTCATTACTTTTAAGAAGATTCTTTAAAAGTTTGCTCATTTTTGTTGCAGCAAATCAGTAAAAATACTCACACACTCTGCTTCGTTGTTGTCAGTCTTTGGGGGACCCATCCATCCATTTAATTTCCAAGCTTTTCTAAGCTTTTTGAGATGTTTGATGATCATCAACTGATTGACATCATAGTCATCAGCTAGCATTCGTACTGTCAGGCTTTTGTTTTCTACTATGGCTGCCAGAAAAGTCTTGTCATTAAATTTCAATGGTCGTCCTCTTCTTCTTTCATCTGCAAGTTTTCATCTGCAAATGTCACCTTGTAATTCTTGAACCATCTTTCAACTTGGCTTTTGCTGGTTGATCTCTTTGCTAAAAAATTTGTTGAAATTGCAAAATGGCTGCCTTTCTACTTTTCTCAAAGTGATAGAGCATAATGTGGTGAGTATGAGATAATTTTTGATATGCATTTTTGTTAATGAAAAAGAAATTATTTAAGAAAAAATTAGTAAACAAAACGTCAATTTTTTCTAGATAAAAAAAAGCAAGAAAAAAAGCCACAATAATTATGCAACAACATAATTATGCAACAATAATTATGCAACAACATTATTGATGTTTATAGTAGGATTAAAGTTAAATTCAGAATATTTTTGTTTGTTTTAGAAAACAAGTTTTTTCTCACAATTCTTACTAATCTATTTATTCTGATACCACATTAGATACCACTTTATATTTATAATTTTTTACTTATTCGTCCATTATATCAAATTAAAATCAATGGCATTGTAGGTAATAGCCCAAATGAACTTAAATGATGAAATAAAAGTATGATATGTAAAAAATTAAAGTAAAAGATAAAAAGATAAAAATAAAATTTAGTTAAAATTTTAATAAAACTATTAAAAGTTCAATTACAAAATTTATATATAGGAAAATAATGTCATAAGTTACATACCAGTTTCTCTTTGCAATGGCCTTATTTGGGAAGAAAAAAAATTTAGAAAGGCTTGTCTATTCAAGTTTGAGAGAGAGTGTTGAGAGAAGGTTATAACAACAATTTTTTTAAAAAGTTTTTTTAAACGCTTTGAGTATTGTGACATCTCAGCCTTGGGGAGTCCAATAAATTTAAAAAATTTATTAATGAATTTTTTAATGAAAAAAGTCTTAAAAAATAATAATAATAAAACTTCAGCTTTATGGTTTAAAAAAAAAATTAGTTTTAAAATATTTTTGTGAAACTCAAGGTTAAAAAATAAGGTAAGGTTGCTCAATAAGTTTGTTTCAATAAGCTTGAATTTATTTTAAATTTTTGATAAATCATGGTTGCAAACTTTGTGTATTCATAAAATGATAAAAATCTATGTCAAAAATTACAAGTTTATTAAAATGTATATTTTTAATACTGCGAAACAACTATAAACATTTTCCTTGCTTTTTTATTGATTGAGACTGAGAATAATTTTTTATTGATTGAGGCAGAGAATAGTTTTTCATTGATTAAGACAGAATAGTTTTTCATTGATTGAGACTGAGAATAGTTTTTCATTAAGACTGGGAATAGTTTTTCATTGATTGAGACTGAGAATAGTTTTTCATTGATTGAGACTGAGAATAGTTTTTCATTGATTGAGACTGAGAATAGTTTTTCATTGATTGAGACTGAGAATAGTTTTTCATTGATTGAGACTGAGAATAGTTTTTCATTGATTGAGACTGAGAATAGTTTTTCATTGATTGAGACTGAGAATAGTTTTTCATTAAGACTGAGAATAGCTTTTCATTGATTAAGACTGAGAATAGTTTTTCATTAAGACTGAGAATAGTTTTTCATTGATTAAGACTGAGAATAGTTTTTCATTGATTGAGACTGAGAATAGTTTTTCATTGATTGAGACTGAGAATAGTTTTTCATTAAGACTGAGAATAGTTTTTCATTGATTGAGACTGAGAATAGTTTTTCATTGATTGAGACAGAGAATAGTTTTTCATTGATTGAGACAGAGAATAGTTTTTCATTAAGACTGAGAATAGTTTTTCATTGATTGAGACTGAGAATAGTTTTTCATTGATTGAGACTGAGAATAGTTTTTCATTGATTGAGACTGAGAATAATTTTTCATTGATTGAGACTGAGAATAGTTTTTCATTGATTGAGACAGAGAATAGTTTTTCATTGATTGAGACATAAAATAGTTTTTAATAATATTAAATAAGTTTATTAAGATTCTTTCAATCTTATTTATTGGTTGATTTAAATGACTGACAGTTTGTTTGTTTAAAAAACATTCTTTGTGATCTTTTAAAGTGGTTTTTAAAAATGCAAGTGTCCACCTTATGGAAACAAAAAAAAATTTCGAATTTATAAGAATAATGATCTATATAAAGTGCAACATAAAAATTGTGAACTTCCTTGATGTAATATGCAACCTCAATAACCAATCTTTTTTTTTTCCGTTTTGTATACCAAACGATTAACTATGTTTAATATGTTTTATCCAATCATCCTCCTAACATCCAATCATCTTTCTAGCATATAAAAACAACTACATTTTGAAAATGTAGTTGTTTTATATATATATATATATATATATATATATATATATATATATATATATATATATATATATATATATATATATATATATATATATATATATATATATATATATATATATATATATATATATATATGTATATATATATATATATATATATATATATATATATATATATTATATATATATATATATATATATATATATATATATATATATATATATATATATATATATATATATATATGTATATATATATGATAAAGCAGCTGTTGTCAGTTTTATCTTTTTTATCTTTTTTTATTGATTTTGTTTTGACAACAGAGCACACTCCACTGTAATATTTTTTATATTTTTTAGATTTATTTTTAATTGAATACGCTTTTCCTCTGTTTATTTTTAAAATTATTTCAATAGCATCAGTAACAACTTTGATTTGTAGGGAGTGGTTCCCTATAAAGTTTGAGTTTTGTAATTGTTAATTCAAGAACCCATAGCGTGACAAAATAAACAGTAAGTCATCTCTTATTGAGAAGCCACTAAAAAGGTCTTTTGAGATTTTGATTGAAGCTGTCTTCTCTTCATCTAATGAATATTTATATAATAAAAGTATTTGTAATCTTTTTAAAATTATTCATAAGTTCTTCTTATTAACTGTGATGGCAAAGCAGGGCCAGGTTGTTAATATTTTAAAATTTCCACTTATAAAATACTTCTTTTACATTTGATATAAATTGATCAACATAAAGATATATAATTCTCACTAGATTTCATACTCTTTGTAATCCGAGACAAGACAAGTTAAGTGTGTTATTTTGTAATTTTATTTTTATTACTTTGTTTTACAATATAGGGTATAGTATCAGAAATAAACAGCAAAAAAGTTTTTTATAATGTTAATTCACCTCTCTAAGGCCGAGAAGGCCATTACAGTCAAGGAGGTTACTTTATTTGTGGTTACAACCCTCTCTCAACTCTATAACTTTGAAACACGAACCTTGACAAACAAGGGTGCTGCGCAGAGAAACAAGTTGAGCGCTGTACTACCAGGGACACGAGGGGGATTGAACTTGGAACTTATGAAGCAAGTGCTCTACCATTACATCACTATCGCATTTCTAATGGTTCATTTGTCAAATTTTTTTGAGAATCAAAAAGCTAAGTAATAGTGTTATGATTAGCTTTTTCAAGGTCAACAGAGTTCAACAGTTTTTGTTAGGTGGCTCTTTGCTTTCAATGTAATATTCTATTAATAACATTTGTAATGTTTATCTCAGAGGCATCAGTAGTTTTATTAATTAAAGTCCACAAATAAAAAATGCTGAGTTTTGTGGATTTAAAAAGTTCTTTTCTAAATTCTCAACATGTCTTGAACTTAAAGTGGATTATTTTGTACTTGATATGGATTGCTTTTCTTATGGCATTCCTAATTAATCTATTTATTTAAAAGTATTCACTAAAAGTTTTCTTATCGCATTCCTAATTAATCTATTTATCTTTTTTTTTTTTTTTTTGTTATTCACCTCCTCAAGGCCGAGTAGGCCACTACAGGAGGCTACTTAATAGTGGTTATAACCCTCTCTCAACTCTATAACTCCAAAACACAAACCTTGACAAACAAGTCCGCTGCGCAGAGAAACAAGAGTATTCTAAAAGAAATCTAAGAGTATTTACTAAAAGTATTCTAAAAGCTTTCACTAAACTAAAATAGTAACTTAAATAGTTTTGTTGTATTTGTTAAAATTTTAAGTTTTTATTTCAAATTTAAATTACGCATTACATTAATATATATATATATATATATATATATATATATATATATATATATATATATATATATATATATATATATATATATATATATATATATATATATATTTAAAGCTTTTATGTCTAAATAAATTTTATGAATAAAGTCAAATTTGCATGAATCAAACATTTTTATTTTTTTATTGTATTTACCTTCCCAAGGCCAACTGTAGTTTTGAGTTAATATAGAAATATAAATATGTAAATTTGCTCTATTAGTGTTTATATATGTACTTAACAGTGAAATATTTATTATTATTTTGTAACAAGTAGTTATTAAAACTCCTATTTTTTATGTAATGTGCAAATATCTTACTCACTTGCAATAAGTTTTACTGGAAAAAAATATTTGTTTGTCTATTTTTAGTTGGCTTTGTAATAGGCAACCAAAAATAGACAAACAAATATTTTTTTGATAATGAAATTGAAATAATAATAATGAAATGAAATTACATTATTAAAAAATATTTGTATTTTTAATAATGAAATTACTTTTTTAACAATAAAATTACTTTGTATTATTGTAATAATACAAAGTAATTTCATTATTAAAAAAGCCATGTAATTAATGTAGGTGCTTGTATGAAGAGTTATGTGGAAGTCATGAGCAAAAAGACTTTTGGATTGAAGTTTTTCCAATGGAATTTAAAGCATTAAGAAGATTTGGGTAAGTAGTTTATAAAAAGTTTTTCAAGTTTTTATTTATTTTTGACTTTATACTTTTATTGGCTCACTTCCCCAAGAAGTGAGGGACATATAAAGCAGGATATTCATTTTTTAACCCTCTTATTTATTATAACCCTTTCTCGACCTTATGATTCTAAAATGTAAAGCTTGAAGCACAAGATGGTATTGTACCACTTCATCATTACCACTTTGCTTAATTTACACTATTTTTATGCTCAATTATTTTATTGACTAAATTATTTAACAGTAGATACAGTAAGAATCTGTAGTGATCAAATGATTTTTTAAAGTTAGGCACAATGGCGCATACAGGCTGACTGAATTTTGTTCCTATGTGTGAATAACTGTCTAATATACATCTACTTAAAATTTTATATATTTACTTAGGGTTAATCTACTGGATACATTTACTAAGGATACATCTACTAAGAATGTATCTACTAAGAATACATCTACTAAGGATACATTTACTAAGGATACATTTACTAAGGATGCCTTTACTAAGGATACATTTACTAAGAATATTTACTAAGGATAAATTTACTAAGGATACTTGTGCATTCATTATGCAGTTATTAATTTTTTATTTAGTTTTGTTTAGATGATTATGAGTTTAGATTATTTATATGGTCTTTCTAAACTACTATTCTTTTTTTTTTTTTTTTTGTCTTTTCATAATCTTTCTATTATATTTTGTCAATATTTAAAAATAGTTTACAGCCACAGCTCATAATTAGGGTTGGCATTTGACTATGCTGATGTTTTTTTAAATGTATAAGTTTAATTTTGTTGTTAAAAAACTTTTCAAAGTCAAAAGTTTAAAAAAGTTTAAAAAGTTTTTATAGGGGTGGTAGGTTAATAGGGTAATAGATTAATAGGGATGGTAAATTAATAAGGGTGGTTAGTCAAGTAATTTTCAAAAAATTAATGATTAATTTATTAAAAACAAATTTTTACTATTTAAAAAAAGTAAATGCTACTTCTTCAGCTTTAATTTTTTTTTATATTACAATTGCTTCCATGTAGAAATAAATGTATGTAAACATTTAAAGCTATTTTGAAATTTTTATTCTGGTATTTTAAAATATTATCTGGTAATTCTGAATTTGGATAATAATTTTAATTTATCCAAATTCAGCAATAAATTTGGATTATGTTGATAGCATTGTAAACCAGCAATTTTGTAGTTTCTTCTGTCAATAATTCAATAATAAAATAATACTATAGTATTATTTTATTGAATTAGACAATAGTAAATAATTTTTCACCTATATTAGTATTTTTATCTCTAAGTTTTTTTTTAGTAAAAACAAAGTAATTTCATCAGATTTTATCTGATCACAATCTCCTTTTCCCAGGGTACCTACAACATGAAGAGCCTGGAAAGTATGAGAGATATTTCTTCTTCTAATAAAATAATATAAATAATACTTTTCTCATACAGCAAAATGAACTCCATGGCAATAGCAATCTTTGTAGGTAACTCCCATGTCTCACCACATTTATTTCATATCTGATGGACTGTCAGTAACCCATCTAAAAATGTCATTGATCAAGTTTAGGCCAAAATCATTTAACTTGTAAAAGTAACTATAATTAACAAAATCATTTAACTTAAATTAATATTCTGAAGACAGCAAACCATTTATTCTAATCATTCTAAGAATATAATGAAATTTGTCTGAACAACATCTATTGGTTACAAAAAAACTTGGAAAATACTAGGTAAATTTGATGGATGTGTGTTACTGGGGTTATGCCAGCTTTGCTAATAAAAATTAAATGATCTAGGTTGGTAGGTGTCCTAGATTGTGGTAGTAGAGGCTATGTATCTGGTAAGTGTAGTGGTGCCAGTGCATTCATGGCCTGAGTATCAAACAACGAAATTAACTTTTGCAGTGAAAATTAATAAAGCTTTTTTTTTAAGGATGATAATTTAAGCCATTTTTATTCAAACTAATTAATTTACTAAAAATTTTTGTCTTGAAGTTGAGGGTAAATCAGAGGATTTATATACATATAAGCAAATGGGCATTGGTAACCCAAACAAAATAAAAACAATTTTTGCTTTTCTATTTCTGGTGCATATATTTTAGAAAAAATTTTTTAGAATTATTTTGAACTCTGTCACACTAGACTATTATTAGTTTTATTGTGGGGAGATGAATAAAATAAGAATATGCCACATTCTGAAAGAATACATTCTTACTTATGAAACCGTTTCTTAAAAAATGACTCGTTGGTTGTATTGATAAATTTTTGAGTTTCTGATTCAGATATCTACTTATTATTCCTCAATAATTATTATTTTAATTCCTGTGTACAATTTATTACTTTAGTTAAAACAGAAATTATCTAACTTGTTTTTGATTTTTCTTTTGGATAAAAAAGATATAATTGTGCTATTTTAGAATTAGACATTTTGCGTAACCTGCAACTTCAGTGGCATTATAATAATTTTTCTTAACAATCGACGAACTGCATCTTTTGCACCCTAAACAGTGGACAAGCTAGTAGTTCTAAACCATTATTGGGACTTGTTTATCCTAGACACTTCAAGTAAAATAAAATTTAGAAATGAGAAAAAGACAACATTTCCTATATGACATCATTTCATTAAAAGTTTTTATCAACTGTTTATAAGAACAACAGGCACGTATTTTCACAATTTTCTTTATTATTGTGGGAAATTGTATAATATTTTTTTATAAGAAATTTGTTGTTTGAAGAAAGTGGTTCACTTTTATATAAAAAAATATGAGCTTCTTTTGAGTTTTTTTTTATAATTTCGTCTCTATTGATTTGTACCTTTAAAAAATTAAAAAAATTAAAAAAAAAAATTTTATGCAAACAATGCTACATAACAATAACTTGCATAAAAATAAAGGTTTTTTTCATTATAGGAATTTATTTATACTGTGTATTATAAAATAATCATATTTTCAGTAAAATAAGATTTTAAACATCATGCAGTATATATTCACTTTAAAAAAAAAAAAAAATAGACTTTTCCAATAACTTTTAATTAATCATTGTTTTCAATAAATATATATATATATATATATATATATATATATATATATATATATATATATATATATATATATATATATATATATATATATATATATATATATATATATATATATATATATATATATATATATATATATATATATATATATGTATATATATTAATATAATAAAAAATATATATATTCATTCTTTCAAAAAAATGAAAAAATAAGATGACATTTTAAAAAATATTTTAGTATTTTTTTTTTGATTTTTTTTATATATAGTACCCTCAGTTTGCAAAAGATCACTAACTTTTTTTCCAGCAAGGCGTCACCTGACCATGGCTACCCTCCACTATGCTTGACTTTTGGGATCACACATTGTTTTATCACACGTTTACCAAATAAACTGTGAACAATGATTTACTTAGAAAATTGTGAACTTTGATTCAACAGTGAATAAGGCTTGCGACCATTGTTTTATTTTCCAAAATCATGTTTTTTGCCCATCTCAATCATTTAACTTTATTTAGCTTGTGTAGTAACAATTTTTAGGCAGCAATGCTTCCTTTCAAACCGTAATTGCTATAAAAACAGATACTGGTGTTTATTCCATGGAATTAAGTTCTTGACAATTTTTGGTAGCAGTTCGAGTGCAATTTCTTTTACTTTGAACATGGATGAATTTGTCTTTGTGATTCAGCGTTGCTATAGGTCTCCCTTAACAAGTCAACTCTGATTACATCCAGTTTCATGTTTTCTTGACAATGCTCTAATGACTGCATTTTGAGAAAAATTGGTTTTTAAAGCAATTTTTTGTGTTGAATAACCTTCATTAAAATTATTAATAAAATTCTCCCTATTTATTGTACACTTAGCACTGCTTTTTTACCAATTTTTCTTCAATCAAAACATAAAATATATATTTGTCTTCAAATTTTAAAACTAGGACAAAATACTTTAAATTAATCCTCATTTATAATATTTATTCTATGAATGTTACAATATTGAAAAAAAAACAATGTTTCGATTACCCTTCTGTATAAAAAAACTATAAACAACAACAGTGAAAAAAAAGTTAATCAAGTTTTACAGCAAAATATATTAAGTTGTTACAGCAAAATATACCCAATTATTACATCAAAGTATATCCACAGTATTCATTATTGAAATGATGATAAATCTACACTCTATATACACAAATATGTGTGTAGTCACTCTATAAATAAAATCTCAAAATAAATACTTTAAATAAATGTGACATGAGTTTTAAAGGAGCTTCATTTTTTGAAGAAAATTATGTAGAGTTAAAAAATAAAGCAAGTGAAACTTTTGACTGTTAGTGTAACAAAAACATTTGCTAAAAACTATAATTATTTTTGTACTAAAAAGCGGAAAAGAAACTTATTCATTTAAATTTAATAGTTCAGTAAACTGAAGGTTGACAGGTCTGCGCAAGATTCATTTCGAAACAGACCTGTCAATCTTTAGTTTACTGAACTATAAAATTTAAGTTAAAATTTTTGCTTTTTAGTACAAAAAGTTACCAAATGTTTGTGCAATACTTTATTTTTACTTCAAAAAGTTACATTTAGAATTTATAAATGTGCATTTAAATTATGGTTTAATTTGTAGTGGTAGATCGGTTGCTTCATAAGTGAGAAGTTTGGAGTTATAAAATCTAGCCTCTTTGACTGTAACGGCCTTCTTGGCGACTGTTTGGCCACTACACTAAAACGTCACTAACTTTTGAAGCATTAACACTGACACACTAAACCTAGTTCACTTAACTTAAATTTTAATTTATAACTTATTCATAAAGAACGAGTAACAAAATATAAAGTGCTTACAAAAACAAAGATTTACAAAATGTTGTAGTGGTGCGGTGGTAGGGCACATGCTTTGTAAGGAAGAAGCTCCCCACTTTTCACATTTTGATCACAGTTGGATTCATTAATATTTCCTGGTAGTACTATGCCTAGCTTGTTTCTCTGAAAGGCTTAGTCTTTGAGCCTTTGTTAAGCCTTGTTTTTTGTAGTCGAAAGGTTGAGAGAGGGTAGTAACATCAATCTAAATAGATAAATAAACAAAAAATTTTGTTAAAAAATTTTGTTGTATACATGTATACAATTTTTATTTTATTTTTAAGATCAAAATTTGATATTGGTATGGTATTAAAAAAACTGATCAATCTCCAGCTCAATTTTTATGAAGAGCATGGTGACATGTTGAAGTATTCACAGTTTCTGATAGAATTGTCAACTTTACCAGAAAACACAAGAGAAGAAAGGTTTGCTTTGTTATGTTTATATATATGTAATAATAAATATAATTTTACATTGTAAGTTAAGTTGTACAATTACATTGATATTATCAACAAATCATCTTATGCAGGAAACAGTAAATCCAAAATTTTTTATTTGGAGTTAAAGTGAACTTTATCATTAAATTGATGTCTCTGAGAGTTGAAGTGATTTTCTTCATCAAATGTTGAAATCTGTTAGATTTGATCAGTTGGCAATTCAGTTTAATGAAATTATCAATGACATTTTCTTATTTTTTTGGTAAATTAAGCAAATGGTTGCAAGTTTTATGGTTCCTACAGACTTTTTGTTGATTTCATTCTAAAATTATTTTAAAATTTTTAATTATTAAAAAATTAATATTATACAAATCAAAATAGATAAATTAAAACCATAAATAATTCATTACTGTTGTTTAAAGATTCAATCCTTGTAAACATACTTACTTTAACCAGTTTTATACATATCATAATAAATTATTTCTTAATAGATACTAACTGTAGTAATAGAAACAGTAAAATCATTACCAGTCTTTCTTTTGCAAGTGGTAAGTATGTAAATACAGAAATAAACAGTGATTATTAAATTGTTGTCTTTTTGTTTAAAAAATGTTTTTAATTATAATTAAAAAGATATTTAATAGTTATATTTTTAAAAAACAGTAAAATTTTTAAAATTTTAAAGCTTTATTAAATAAAATCCCTTATTTTAGATTAGATAATTTCTTGAAATAAAAATCATGTTGACAGAGTTTTATTGGGTCACTCAAAAAGTTTTCTGTCAGCTATAAAGCTATAAAGAAATAAAAATCAAATAGAGAACTGTGATCTTGCACTCCATGTTTTCTCCAACTGTGATCTTCATGTTTCATACTTTATAGAGTTTTGTAATCTTTAATCGTTTGTAATCTTTTCATTGTTGTTTTTTGTTGTTGGTTGTAGCATTATAGCATTACATGACAATTAAGTTAATCCTCAGCACAATATGCAAGTGGGGTGAATAGTAATATAATCTCTTCTCGCAGACTATCTAGATAAACTACAAGGTTGGTTGTCCCTTTGCTGCAGGTTAAGATTATTTAAAATGAAGCAAGTTTGCAACAAGAATGGTGTAAAAAGAATTGCTGACAATCACAGGTGTTTGTATATGTTAAAGAAACTGGTAGATTAGTGGGACACGACTAGATTTGACATTTGATGGCAACAGCAATACTTCAAATTAAAAACAAAAGAGCAATTAATCTTTCAAGTTTTCTTCAAAAGTTATTGATAAGATCTTTTCAGTCAGTATACTTACATATCACTGTCCGCCCTTTTTCTTCTTGTAAGAAAGTTTCCAAAGTTTCTAAAGTTTGAA